>VWYI01042518.1:225265-409487 GCA_013399455.1 Anthoscopus minutus | reverse complement strand
CAACCAGCAGCTGGCCTAGCAAGCACCAAATGTTTCCCACTCCTGAGCATCTTCTGTCCATAGGGGACCATAGTTATCATGAGTTTGAGGCCAGGAAATCTTTAGTCTGTCTTAGGCAAAGCCAAGTGAGGCAATGTCACAGAAAGTCCCACTCTCAGTAGTTTTCCTGAAGGCAGGGTCCCTCTGACCCCTTTATCAGCACCTCAGTAGCTGCTCTTTAGTTCCATTCAGCAATTCAAGCAAAGGTGGTCCATCATCTCCTGAGTAGTGGTGTGCTGGTCTGCAGCTCCCCAGAGCACGTGCAGGAAGCCCTACCTTTTGTTCAGGGTAAGTAAATAGGGCTGCATCCTTTCTTCCAGTAGAACTTGGTGCATTTGTGATCAGTGAAGTCCCCTGGAACTCTTTGGAAAAGCAGTTCTGTGAGCAGTAGAGCTGCTGAGAGCTGGTTGCTTGTGATATATGTCTCATGATTAGGTTATCTGGAATCTAATATGTTCCTAGAGCTACTTAAAGTATCCTCAATAATGTCTCTCCTTTACGTGGAGTCTCTTGTGCCCAAGGAGGATTGTGATCACAATAGCAGGGAAATATTACAGCCTTACTCCTCTCCTTGCCTACCTGCTTTTAGGAAACTTTATAAGAACACAAAATTTCTGAGGCAAGTGTAGTGCCAAATCAGGTTGAAAACACTCATAAACTTCCAGAGACAGACAGAAAAATAAATATGCATGCCACAGCTGCATCAGCCTGATTTTTTAGGGAGCCAAGCATGACAATGGAGTGGCAAAAGAAAGTAAATGTCAATTCCAGTGAAAACAGTAATGGTCATATGTAAGCAGATGAGGTACAGCTTCTGAGAAGCTCTCACTACCATTTATTCTGTCTGTGCTTGGCTGGGAATTTATCAATGAATATTTCTAGAATCTGGGGTTGGAAGTGCAGTGTGTCCTTATGTACCATAAATAACATAATAAAATAGTAATTTTATTATGGTGAGAATTGGAGAGGTTGTGGGAGTTTACTGGAGAGGCCGAGCCAGAATTACATATGGATGTGCTATAATCCAGTCATACTAAGTTCATAGGAGTCCATGTGTGATCCCAGGCATGCTCACCCACCTCTGTGCCTCTAGAAAAGCTCTTTCCATAACACTGGTGGGCAGCTTTTATTGACCTGATTATTTTATCCTGTCCTCAGAGACAAGTTGATTCTCCCTGCCTTGCTCCTGAAGAACCCTTGCTGTAAATACCTTCTTAAAGTTATTTCTGTTGGGGGGATCATGTTGTGCCTCTGCCTGTGTTTTAAACAATGTGGTTCAGTCAAGGAAGAGAAATACTTTGAACCTGGTGCATTTTAATTGGAGAGGAGAAAAAACACAACATGACTGGTCCTTGGGGAAATGGTGATTTTCTACAGCTGATCCTTTGAAAGACCTCAGCAGTTTTAGAGAGAGAGAGAGAGAGAGAGAAGAACTGTGAATGAAGCGGCCAAGAGATGAAGGAACAGCTGAAAAATGCCAGCCAGGAGAGTGTGGGAACTGTGGTCAGAGATTTCTCATGTTTGGATGTGATCCAAATGAACCAAAAGCAGTGTGAGACTTTTCTACTCACTGCAATGATTTTGCTATTAGCAGGCCTTCTTAGGAATCTTCTCATTTCAATACTAAGAAGGACATCATTCCTGTGTGGCAATTTGTCAAAAAGAGTTTTGGCACACTGGTAGTGCTGGAGCATGGAAATGCTCTGCAGAATTGCAGGAGGAACAGGGACTCCTTCTTAGCCAGGGTGTTGGTGGCTGCTCCCCAGAAAGTCTTGGTCACAGGTTAGAGGAGGAGGTTGAATCCTCTTAAAAGCCCTTTGGCTACTCCAGGCCATGCTCCATATGAATTCCATAGTCAGGGCTAGCAGTTTGACATTGTAAATCATAAAAAAACCCCATAGCTATACATTAGAGAGGCAAAAGGTGATGGGGTCATAGCTAGGGAGAAAGGTCAAGTCTTCTCAAAGAAGAGTTGGGATTTTAAAGGAGCCCAGGGCTCCTGGGCTTCCTCTGCTTTCCCAGTGAACTACTTTGCCGATGGTTAAAATTAATTTCAGCTTGTTTTGTGTGTTCCATCTGGGGGCTGTGCAGTGGTAGCAGCACTGACCCAAGGTTTGAACCTGTCTCAGCTATAATTAATAGAAAAACTCCCTTTAAATTCAAAAAATCAGGAGCTGAGTCTTAAGACACTTCAAATGTTACTACCAGTGGAAATACACCTGCCCTGATTGCTCTGTGTTCCACTCAGGTCACATGTTTCAGCTCAGCAGCTCTCAAAATTTCCAATATATTCACCACCCACATGTTCAGATCTTGAGATGTCAAAGTCATGAGTACTTTTCTTTCTTTTCAAATAAGTCATGGTATCCCTGGCTCTGGAGACAACCTAACAAAAAAGTAGCTGTAACTGAAATATTTGCTGTAGCTGGGAACTGTACAAAGATCAGTTGAGACAGTCAGTTCATGCTCACTGAGAAGTTTTTCAGATTTGGGAAGTAAAACCTCCAGTGCTGGGATTCACCTCAAAATAAATGGATTTCAAAAGCTCAAGCCAAACCTCAGATATTTCTGGGATCTAGGGGGCGAAAAAAAAAAAAGTTTTGTTTAGAGGCCACAATGAAAGTTTCTATTTAGATATTTACTACTTTATTTACTGCTTTAGAAGTGGTTTCTCCCCTGTGTAGGATTATGGTCCCTTGGCAGAACTGCAGAACCCCTTTACAAGAAGAGTGAACCAATAAATTGCACAAAATATCACTGCAGTCAGTACTCCCCAATTATCTAAGTGCACAGACCTGAAGGGTAAAATTACACTTTATTTTCTGTGAGTATCCTGTTACAAAGTGAGGACTTGTTTAAATTGCCTGGGATGTGCCCAATAAATTGCCCCCATATCTCCATGGAATCAGGGTCTGGATAGGGCTGAGCTGAGGGACAGAGGAGCAGGGGAGGGGCCAGACCATGCACCCCAGTGTGCTCAGCTGTCCTTTACTCTGCCACTGCAGAGCCTCTGGTTGTGCTTTGCATTCCCAGCACCGTGAGATGGCCAGGGAAAGGTGGCAGGCTGTGTTTAATGATCCCACACAGGCACAGAAGGAGGTTCAGTCTGAAGGCAGGGAGCTCATGGGGCATGGTGGCAGCTTGACTTACACTCTGTGGGCTCTCACTGTCAACACAGCAGTGCTCTGAGCCATTAATAATAATGTGGTGTTTCAGAGGGGGGGAATAGGTGTCTCTTGAAGCCACATTTCTGCCTTCCTCGCACCCCATTCCAGCACTCATCTGTATTTATTGAATAAGGTTAATGGATTATTTAGCAGGCTTCTCCAGCCATTATCAGAGAGCACACTCTGTTTATGTGGCTGGCCTCTCCTGTTCTGTCACTGTCATAAGCCACTCAATTAGAAAAGGGGGGGAAAAAAAAAAGTATGTAATAGGTAACTATGGTTACCTGTGATGTGGGTTTTTAAGTAGTGCTCAGAAACCTAGTGGCAACAGAGTTTCGAAGTTCAAAGCTGTAATTTATTCAAGAACTCTCTTGAATCAGAGTATCAAATGCATTTAGAATAGATTCAGAACATTTTCTTTTGTGGAGCAGTATTGCAGTCCTAAGCAGAAGCCGGTGTGGAGACCGACTGCTTGCTCTGCTCACATAAGAAAATAGGAGAGGGAGAGGGTAAATATGCCCTTGTTCCACTTTTCTCCTGCAGAGCCAGATAGCCCTGGCACTGGAATAGCTTGTGAAAGTAGTAGTTTCTTAAAGTAGTGCTTCCATTGTCCTGTTGTTTCCCTATTTACCCTGAAATGATGATTTTAAAAGCAGTGAAAATACAGAGCTCCGAAGCTGCATGAGCTTCAGGGGCATCTTTTTAATAAGGGTGCCTACCTCTGAAATTCATCCCCAGTCATGCTGTTTTCTCTGAAAAGAAACTAAAATCCTCCATGCTTAATTTAATGAGGACACAGGATAGTGCTAACATCTTTTAATTGGACTGAAAATGCCCTATGAAACATATGACTTGAGGTAAAAAATTTCACCTCTCAAGTGTTTCAGGGGGATCAGTGGAATTCTGTACATATTTGTCTTTTGCAAAGCAGGGAGCTGTTGTGGGCTCTTCCTGTGGCATTTTTGTCTGAACACACAAGATACTAGCACTAGTGCTCCCTGTCTGCTCCGTGGGCACTGCCCAAAATTTGCCTCTGCCCAAGAGAAGGGGAGAGTCATTTCAGCTGTCCAAAAACACTGTCTCAACCAAAGCAGCCAAGTACACAGGGTGCAGGAAAGATCTGCTTTGTCACATATTTCCTTATCATAACATGAAAATCCCGAAGATGAATACTGGAAAACCTTGCATCCAGTGCATAACATGCCAGTTTATCAGCACACTTACAGTGGAAAATTATCTGCTACAGGGTCAGGAGTCATTTCCCAAAAAGCCATGCAAAAAATATTTGTAATTAAGAAAAGACATTGGACTCGACCCTCTGTTAGATGTTTGCTGGATCCCACTGTCACACAGGTGGTTTTGCTTTGCCCTAAGTTCCTTTCTTGGTAAGCCAGCAGGGAAACTCTGAAGGCTCTGAATGCTTCCCCTAATTCCTCCTGTTTAGCCAACTGGAAGCACACAGCATGAAGTTTGTTAAGGGTGCATAAAGCTGGGGATATTGCAGTTCAGTCAGGTGCAGGGCATGGCCATGAAAGGTCATGGTTTGGAGTGTTGGAGAGTTACCAGTGTTTGCACTGGGGCTGTACTTGTTCTGAACCCGAGGGAAGACTGTGCTTGTATCTGTTAATCTGGAGGTTCCTTATTAATAGGCTGCACACTTCATTGATTTTTAATTAATTTCTGAAGAGACACAGAGGATAAGTGCTGCACCCCACAGACATCTCTGTACTTATTGCAGTCCACATCTCTATTGATTGCCTGCCTAAGGAGCAGAAGTAATCCATTTTAAATACACTTTCTTGGAGTGGCTGAATGCACTGCACAGTACACTCTCCTGACTGCAATTGCATTGGCAAGAGGTCAGTGGCTGGGTGGGGGAGAAGTAGCCCATTGTTCAAGTTTGCTGCTATGGGCTTGCTTCCAGGAAAGCCAAGTGATCTCCCTGGTGGGCAGTTTGGAGCTGCAGGATCAGGAAAGCACTGGTCACAGCTGCCCCATTACAGTTGCACTGGAAACTCCTTTATAGGCTGCTTTTAGCCTTGCTGCCTCTCCAGAGGAAGGAGCTGGAGCTAGTCTAACTGAAGCAATTAATGTAAGGGAGAAGAATGGCATTCAAAAAGCCTGTTCAAACTGATACCTGTCTTTGGTTGCCACTTAGAAAAGCATCAAGCACTTTCTAGGAGTATGTGATCAACTGGGAACTGAAACCCAAAGCCTCTGAGCACTCCCCAAATCAGAGGACAGGTATGTTCCTTCTGCTGCCAAGTGTAGTACAAATTACTGTGATTTGCCTTTGAAACTGCAGTTTGAAACAGCCTTTATCATAAGGACTGTGATCTTGCTAGTCTCTAAACTGTAGTTACTTTGTAGTAAATGTTATTGCCCAGCAAGGAGAGTTTTGCAGTAATAAGTTTGTTATTTAGGCAGTTAGCTCTTATTTAAAGGCCTCTTTCACAGAAAAAGGTGCCAGAACTGCACAGAGTGCACCGATGATACATTTATTGTAAGCACAGCTACAAGCTGCAATTTCTCTCTCCTCTTTGGGCTTGTGCAGTCCCCTGAGCTTTGGTTTTCTTCAGAGCTGATGGGAGAACATCCCTGTCCTTTTCAGTTCTTTGGGAATAAGGGAGAGTAATATTGTCTGGCCACACAGCCCAGGAGGCTGGGACACTTGGTCTAGGTGAAGGGGTAACACAGCCAGTATGACCCAGTTTGCCGAGTGAATAAAGAATGGAGCTGGCATAGGAGAGCACCTTGCACCCAGCTGTCTTAAGAAAGCACCTGAGTTAATTGCAAAATGGAGATTAGGCACAACTCTACAGTTTCCTCCCTCAGCAATCGCATACTTGGGATTGAATTTTGCAGCAGCTGCCTAGATGTGGCTGTAGGTGGGACCAGAACTCAGAGCTACATCCAGTATGGCCAGTATTGAAATAAATACCTGGTCTGCATCTCACTGCTTATACTACTTAATATATTTATGTAACTTCTTTCATCAGAAGAATGTGAAGTGCTTCACAGACTCTTTATAATATTCAGTACAACCTAATCCAGAAAGCTGCATAATTTGAGGGAGCCTGGGAGACAACTCCTCTTTCCACAGGAGTTCAGACAAAGGACATGTTTGATGATGCAGGGGAACGAAATCCCCTTCTGGTGTTACCTGAGGAGCTTCAGCACCTACCCAGGAAACAGAGCTTTATTTCAAAGGCCCCACAAGCTCAGAATTGAGAACCAGTCAATTCAGCAGTGACCCACTTCTCTGTGCCATGAGGGAGTGAGATGACATTCCTGAGATGTTAATTTAGGATTGGAGTGGGTCTGGGCCCATCAAAATGTCTGCTCAGTCCAGTCAATTAAGTATTGAAATGTCATAAGCTTATGAAATTGCTTCTCCTCTCATTTCTTTCCACTCTTTCTCCCTTTATGAATCACCTGTCATTTTGGAATGGACTACATTTTCCCTGTAATTCCCATCTAATCAGCCCCTTAGCCCCTTTCCCTTCACTTTGGCTTCTTGAGTTTGTTCTGACCTGTGGTGCTTTAGCAACATCTTTATTTTGTGTCCTGGGATAGAGTTTAGCAGCATAGTAAATGAGGCTTTTTCTGGAACCCCTATTTCTGGAACAAATAAACTGCAGCTGCCCCATGGTGCAAAGCAAATACCTGGTGCTAACTTCTTTTTATCCAGACTTGTTCTTTTGATGTGCAACTGGCACTTTTATATTGCCACAGGTAGTGTGTGTCCTCCTGTGGTTGGTGTGAAGCCAGACTCATCCCAATTTTGTGCTTCAGCTGAGCCAGCCCACCCGTGAGCAAACAGAATCTGTATTTCTGGGTGAGCCACATGTAATTTTGAACACTGACCTGTGTTCAAAATATCACCACTCTTTTCCCAGCAGAACTTGCTCAAGTTACCTGTGCAGGAGTTGGATTTTCTCTGGTTACTTTCCATAGAGACAATAATCCAGCTGCACTAGGATCCCATCTCTTGAGTCAAGTACACATAGTCTTGGTCTTGTTTCTGTATATTCTGAACTGTTTAATCTGAAAAGATTCAGCAAAGTCACAGCAGGACCGTGATGAAAATGCTGTTATCAGCAGTGTCCCATCTGGTTGTGTCACACCTGCTCAGGTGGCAGATCTGGCAAAGTTTCTGTCATCCGGTCCTGCTCAGGTGGAGAGGACCAAAGGAACTTTAGGCAAATCCAGATAGTTATATCAACTTTGTGTCCCAAGTGCGTCTGAAGATGGCCAGCTTGAGCTAAAAGCACTTTCACCCTGAGATACAGCTTGCTGCACATTAATAGCACATTGCTTCAAACTTAAACTGGAGAGAAGTGAAACCTTGAGAGAGCTTGTCAAGTGAGCAGGAGATGGGAAGAAATGCATTACTATCACTTTCTTTGTCTGCCCTTTACCAAAGAGAGAGAAATTAACTCACCCCCTATAACTGAATTAAACTCAGAAATATTTGGGCTTATAGCACAGCACAGGATGCAGGACTGTGCATGCCCTTGCATCTCCCTTGCCAGCTTCACCAGGGCTGGCAGAACTCCAGCCATTTTCAGAAACCCTTGGCAGGTGACCTGATGGAGGTGTGCTGAGCACAAAGTGTGAGTCCCCAGCTCAGGCTGGTCACATCCCCCTTTCCCTGCTGTTGGCTGAGAGGGTGGCCTCCAGTGGCAGCTCCCAGGCCATTCCACACAGGACATGTCACCCCTGCAGCTGAGCCAGTGCCTCTCAGAGCAGTGTCAGTCTTCCTCTCCCCCAGCTCTCTCTGGAGGAGCAGCTCCCTGGATGAGCGTGGTTGCTCCTGACAACAAAGGGCACAGTGTTTTCCTTGAGAGTGTATTTAGCCCCAGGCAAAATTACAGCTTTTCCATGGGGTATGCAGAGGAAAAGATGATCATTTGAGGCTTTCTGCAGTGATTCACATTATTAAGCAAGTCTTGAGTTATTAGGATGGTAAGAGAGCAGGCTCCAAGGCTGCAGATTACTGTCCATGAGAATTGAGTTGGATTTGAAATTTTCTTCCCTGATGTACCTGAAAAATGAATTTGATGAATCTGCTGTGTGTGCTGGCTTAAGTTATTATTAAAGAAAGACAGGCTGCTCTTAATTCTTGGGTGAGGTAAGATCAACATGCCCTCAATTTCAGAAAACAATTATATTTAGTGTAGAAAACAACCAAAAGTCACGCTGAAAAAAAAGTATTTATAGGGGGTTTGCTGTGGGCTGGTATTGCTGAAAGCCTTGGGGCAGGTGAAGGTCTTTTTACTTTTTAAATTTGATTTGTTCTTGCAAAATTATGTCTCGTGTCGTGCAGGACAGAAGACATATGTTAAACTTTAGTTAGTGATTCAACACACTTTGGTTCATCTCTGGCAATTATCCCAAAAGGACTTTGCATTTAATAACTTACAGACCTGTTTGAATTCTGTCCTGAGCAATGAATATCTTTTTTTCTGGAGAAGAAATCCAGTCACCTGAGGGCAAGGGCTTTCAGGCAAGACTGAGAGTTGGGGCATTCCCTGCACAGTAGCTGCAGTATCACAGTAGTTTGATTTTGAAACAAATCCAGAGGCATTCTTAGCAGGGAGGTGGGACTCCAAAAACTCTAGAAAAGTGAAGGAAATCAAATTCCAGTATCTGAACTAGTCTGTGCTTGTACCTCTTTTAGTCTGAGCTGTACAAATGGAGGCTGTGCTCGAAAGCTTCCCTCAGAAACTGCGAGGCAAGTTTTGGCAGTAGCAGAAAGTAGCACTGGCTATAATAAAGTAAGGGAACAGTAAACTTTGGCCACAACTTCAAGACAGATCTCAGGGGACAAACCCATGATTTGCCAGAAAAATTTCATTTTCCTTTTTTTAAAAATCCTTTTATTCTCCTATTTCCTCCACCAGCCTAGCTTTGGTGATACTTCCACAGCACTGGAAATCCTAATATTTTATGAACCTAATTTGATGTTTTCTACACTGAAGTTCAGCAGTTGGAAAGATCAGAAAGCTGTCCCAGATCATCATCTTCTTTTGTCCCATGGGGTTTTTAACACAAAGTCTCCTTTCCACTGTCCCACTTCAATTTATTGCCAGCACATTTTCTCATTTTCTTGTGAAAAGAGCAAACCTGACTGTACCTGAAGTGACCATTCCAAAGCTGTCCCAGTGCCAGAGAATTTACAAACTCCTCTTAATAAAATTGCAAAAGATCTTTTCTCACAGCTCTTAACAAGTAACTTTTAGTCTGTTCAACTCATAAAATGTCCTCCTTGCAGTCCCTCATGGGTTCTTTGGATGGGGATGCCACCAGCTGTGTATTTTTTATCATACTTCTGTATCATATTAAAAGATTTAAGATTCATATAGAGCTTTTTTTCCTGCCAGGTTCAAAAAAGTTTCAGATAGAGGTTCTCTGCAATATATTTAGTCACTCTTGCTGCATTGAATACTGTAGGATTCCCTTTTTTAGATCCTTTTCCTTCCACTTGGATAGTCTCATTTATTGAAAATATATACATATATCCCTGTTCATTTATACTTCTGCCACCCACATTTGAAGCTTGTTGATAAGATATCAAGAAAATCAAACATGTTTACACTGGGTATTCCCAAGAGTATTTACATTTCTGCAGACCATGGGATTTGCAGAGGATTTTGTAGCTGCCAACCAACCCTATAGGGATTTTAGACAACACGGGTGGGAGACAGCCCCAAGAAGGTTGTTTGACAGAGGTGAAGCAAGCTGCAAGTGCAATGATACACAGGCAGTTATTAGTTATTTTCCAGTCCCTCTATAGTTATTTCCTGTCCCTCTTTCTGGACAGAAAACCAGCTGTGGAATTGCTGAGGAGCAATGCAAGGTGGTGGTGATTATGCCTGAGTGTGAGATTAGTGATGAATTAAATAGAATCTTACTAAAATGACACTAAATAATAGCACAAAGTTGGGATAAATGGAAGTGAATGAATAGAATAAACAGTGAAATGTCCTAAAGCATTAGCCTATAGGTTTAAAAAAATGCTTGACATTAGAGACAGTAAAATAAGACCAAAGAGGCATGGTTAAGAATTTGGTTGTGTAACTCTTTCAGTGAAGGATGTTTTTGCACACCTTGCCATCCATTCCTGCCATCTTTAACTAGAAACAGGAGGCTGAATCCTTGGCACAGGATTTTGACAAGACAAATTCTGTATTTTCATTTTGGCCGAAAGAAATCTGCAATATTTTCACATTGTTTCCATGCTGATAGGTACAAGTTATTCTATTATAGATTATCATTTTATATGAGCCTGATATATTCTGATGCCAGCAGAATTCCCTCATCAACTGGTATCACAGTGTGGTTCTTGTGTGACTCACAATGATTTAGCCCATGAGATTTATTTGTCTTTTTTCCTAGTGGTTTTAATTTGATGTCAAAATACATAATTCTTTTAAAGATTTACAATTCTGATGGTCAAAAGCCAAAAGTATTGCCTACTTGCACATGGCAGGAGGCTGTGTTTGCTTCAAGTAGCAGTGATTCAAAAGAATAACTTCTGTTGCTTTATGCCAAGGAGTCCCTGTGTCCTCTTTCAAAACCCCTTCATGTTGACTGCATGAAATAATATTTATGCCAAATATTCTCCTGCATACTTCCAACCTTTTGCTGCTGTTTGCACTGGAATTTTTCACCTGAAATCAGTTTAGGGCTCCATCTGTTGCTTTTTGTGTAGGCATCCACTTTCATAGAATCCTAGAGATGGAAGGGAACTTGAAGCCCATCCAGTTCCACCCCCTTCCATGGGACACCTTCCGCTATCCCAGGCTGCCCCAAGCAGGTTTTGATGTTTTCTCTACCAAGCCCCATCCAGCCTGGCCTTGGACACTTCCAGGACTGGGGCACTCATGGCTTCTCTGAGCAACCTGTGCCAGGTCTGGGTGCAGAGACCATGGGAGGCAGCTTGTATGGGAACAGGCACCTGTGAGCTCCTCAGGTTGTGAAGGGATAATAAAATCTGGCTCATGGCACTGAGTAATCTGGTTATTTTAATCGCTACATGTGACTCTCTGAATTATCATCTGTATTATGGGATAATATGATCTCTTTGGTATTCAGCAATGACTTTTAAAAAATTATCATATATATTATACAGAGCTAATATATTAAGAAATACCTTAAAGGTAATTGTCAAGTGTGTGATTTCATCTCTAAGTTCTAATAATGGTGGTTAATGTCATAAATGCCTTTTAATGAAATTATAGGCTTGTAACCCTGCCCAACTATCCTTTGTGTGTCATATAATTAATAAGACCAAGCTTTGGTGTTGATCTCAGTGTCACAAAGCATAGTGCAAATTTCCATACTGATGGTAGATGGTTAGTCTCCCATCAGAATAAGAATAAGGTTAAGGGCAGGCAGTTTGAGTATATGTTACCTTATCTCTAAAGGCAGCTGCATGGGCTTGTTAACAGGGTATACTTCTAACAGAATATATATGCTCATAAAAAAAAGGGCCATTGATCTAATGCCTTATTATAATACTACAGGCAATATTTTAAGGGAGTGAAAAGGTGAGGGAGTTGCAGCAGTTGGAATAAAGAATTGTTTTCCTTCTAATCCACCGAGGATAGTGAAAATTTGTGACCAACTAAAAACCATTTGAAGATGGACAAGAATCTTCATCTTGAATTAAAGATACTTGTCTGGAATGTAACAGAGCTGGGATTGTTTCCCAGTGTGGTCTAATTTCTGGGGGACTTTGGTTAAATTTATTATTTTTTATGGTCATTAGATTTCCTGTCTGAAGAACAAGGGCCATAATATTTCTTTTCTTTGCCTCACATTTCCAGATTTTAAGCTTGCTGAAGCAGAAGAGTTTCCTATATGTTATTTTGTTGGGGTTTTTTCCCTTTGGTAATTGAATCTTAGAGAATCATTCATGCTGGACTAACTCAAGGTCATCTAATCCTGCCTCCCGTTCAGAACAAGAGCAACATTGAACTTCTGCCCTCTAGGCCATTTTCTCATTGTAAATACTCCTAACTGAACCAGCCATTCTGCATGTCACCAGTGGAAGTTATCTCTCAAAAAACATGTAAGACTTATTAGCATTACTGTACTGTTGTTATTCCTTCAGGGAATGATGTACCTGGAAGAGAGGAGACTTGTCCACCGGGACTTGGCAGCCCGTAATGTTCTGGTGAAATCACCAAACCACGTGAAAATCACTGACTTTGGCTTGGCCAGGCTTTTGGAAGGGGATGAAAAGGAATATAATGCTGATGGGGGAAAGGTGAGTACTGAACATGTCTGGAAGTAAATCTACCATGCTGTGACAAACCTCCTGAAGTCATTCCTTAGGTCAGTGTGTCCCTGTGGGACTGTTATCTATGTAAGAGAGTCTGTCAGTGACTGAGCCTTGCAGAAGAACTGTGTTGTGAAAGCACACATAAAAGCTCCTCATTTTTTGCACAGTGAGCTTCTCCAGGCACTGAAATATAATTATTGGTATTATATATTATTAAATATTATAAAATGTGTTATTATAAATATTGTTGTAATTATTAAATATAAAAGATAATTGCACGAGCCGTTTTCACACTCAGAATTAGGGTTTTTTTCCCTGTGCTCCAGTTTGTGTCTTGTTCTGAACCCTTCAGTTCAATGAGTGATGGATGTTCTGAGGCATTCCTGCCCAGCCTCTTTCCCTGGCCAATATACACCTCAATAACATGCAGCCCCATTTTTCCAGACCAGTAATTTTTGTGAAAACAAAAGGGAAGGCCACAGGACATGAGCACTTAGCTCTTCTATCACATTGAAAGAGCCTGCATATGTTATGTCTTGCATCCACCTCTCCAGTACCATGCTGAATGCCAGACCACTAAAAGACAGCTTGAAGATCATTTTGAAACCAGACATTTTCCCCTATTCTTTTCCAGCAAACCATACCATGGCCATGTAGTGCCTTACCTCATTTCTTCTGATTTCAGATTAATGCATGATAAAATTCAGAAGGCAGTAAGTACATGGTGCTTCTGGCTGCTCCCTAAACATCTTGAAATTCCCCATTTCAATCTGTCACAGAATCCCAAAGGATTTTCTTCACCTGTCATTCCTTTCCTGGATGTTCAGTTTGCTTTCTGTCTCCTTGCCTTCTGTGGTTTTTTTGTGCTCTCTCATGCCCTTGTCTGGCACAAACAGCTGCTGCCAGTGTGTGCTGCTGCCTTGTTTGTGTGGCTGCTGCCCTTGGGTCACCTGAGCAGGCCCAGTCAGGGAGGTGAAGAGCTTGAGAGGAGCCACCAGTGCTTTCCCTTTTCCATGGGGATGCCTCCTGGCAGGGAAGGTGGGGTTTTGGCAGCTTTCCCTGGTTCACTCAACTCTGTAATCCTCTTCTCAGTAACCCCTCAGCCTCTTCCCTCCCTCTGACAGTGAGTGACAGAAGAAGAGTTGATCCTTGCAAACCAGCTGTTCCCTGGCTGCTGTGTCTTGGGCTTGTTACCCTTCTGGGAGCTCTGGAGCAGGATTTATATCACTTCCCAGGTCCAGAACAGCATCCTGTGAAATCCAAAGGACACTGGCAGCATCAAGCTGTATTGAGAGCATGCTAAGGGAGGTTCAGACTGGACAATCAAGTGGTTGTCAACAGAGGTGGTGCAGTTGCCATCCTTGAAGGTTTTCAGGTCCAGGCTGGACAAATCACTGAGTAACTTGGCCTAATCTCCCAGGTAGCTAAAACTGCTGTGAACCTGAGATGGGACCAGAGGCCTCCTGAATCACTTCCAGACTGAGTTATCCCATAATGAACAAGGCAGCTTTGCTCCTTCAGCAGCTGTTCACATCTGAGATACAAGGGGAATGAAAGCGATGCACCCTGCAGAATTTAGTGGGGGAGGATGAACTGTCTTTGCAAGAGTTAAGGCAGCTTCTATTACAAGGTGCTATTTTTGCCTTAACTCTATAGGTTGTGCTCATTAGTGAACTTTGTGGAATGTAGTTTCATAAGGGTTTGAATGAAGACACATCCTCTGCTTTTACACCCACCATCTGTTCAGATTTTGCCTGCAGTTACTCATCCCTTTGGTTTATTCCAGTACCTCTTCCATAGTTCTAAATTGGAGGCAACCCATACAAGTCCCTGCCAGGTAAAAATCTCCTAAGTGTTTGTCCATCAGAAATTCATGGACTGTAAGGCTGTGCCTGCCAGGCCCAGCTCAGGAATGGGAAACCATGAATCAGGAACTCAAGAGGGTGGGCTGCAGTGCAGGAGCCAGGTTTGGTTTGCCTGCACACCCTTCTCTGTCACAAGAGATGAGCTCACCCCGAGGGTGATTCACTGACATGGGAACGTAGGGCTGCTGACTTTGTTTGGGGAACAACTTTTCTCATTGCAGTGCTGATACAGAGAACTGGGATGGCTAACTTTCTAACAAATATTAAGGGTTAACAATAAAGCACTGCAAATTCTCTTCATTGCCTGTTTACCATGATGATGATGATGATGGTGAATTGTTATGGTCACTGCACTGTAACCTGGCCTCATTAGAGAACAATTGTGATAGCTGTGTTGCTATCTCAGATTGCAGAGATTGCAAACTGTTAAGGAAAAAAAGCTTCTGCACTCCACCTCCTCTGCTGCACTTCAGATTTAGGGGAACTTTATGCAATTTTTGCATTGGTCCCTCTTTACACTGCTTTGATAAGAACACAATTGCTCCACTACTTCTGAATCAGTAAATATCAGAAGGTCTGCAGGTATCTGGTTCATCTTTCTCACCTCCAAGCTTTATGAGGCACAGCCCCTGCACAGAGGGCAGGAACAGCCATTTGCTCTGTGAGATTGTGCTGCTTTTCTCCAAGCTTACCACTGAAGGAGGCAGGGAGAAAGTTGTTGTCTGCATACAGGATTTGTTTGTATTGTCTTAATAATGTATTTCTAAGGTTACATTTCTCTTATCCTTCCCTAGATGCCAATTAAGTGGATGGCTCTGGAGTGCATACACTACAGGAAATTCACCCATCAGAGTGATGTGTGGAGCTATGGTAAATCTTCACTTGATTAGTTTAAAAAGTCATGTCTTTTAAAGCATTAAACCAAGCTTTGTTATTATGTTAAAGATATTCTTTTCTCAAGGGAGTTAATTCCAGAGGCTTTTGCTCTTCAGGTTTTTAATTTTTTTCCCCTTTAAATGTGTAACCCTAAGCAGCAATTGTTACTGTCTCCTGCATTACTTCCCTGCTCACTGAAATATATTATCATGATGTTCCCCACTGGGGTGAGTGCCTCGAGGTCTGGTCTGGTAGCAGTTTGGCTGATTATTATGACAGAAGAAGACCTCTTTGAGCTTAGCCACAGATTCATAAAAATACAGCTGCAGGTCACAATTTTCAGCTGTCTTTGAAAAGCTCAACTCTAAAAGCCATGAATGTCAAAAAACATTTTCAGGCTTATGGGACTACCTAGAGTCAGATAAAAGGGAATTTGTCATAATACAGAGCAAATATGGCAAGAGAAAGAAAAGGAAGAGACGAGCTCTCCAAACTAACTAGAACAAGCATCTATTTAATTCCACAGGTAACTTGGGAATTGGTGAGCTACACATACAGAGAAAAAGTCAGATCTGAGAAATGAGGTGTTCCTTCAGTGTTGCTAATGGCTGCTCAGATGAGCTTGCCACATCTGCTGAGGTCTCTCTGCCTGTTCATCTGGTGTAGCTATTACTAATAAAATCATGTATACCTTTGTCAGTGGAAATTTGCAGCAGTATCTGGGGCTGTGGAGTCCTATTTGCATTTCCTGTTGCCATATCAATTTGAACCAAAAGGGTGTACAGCTCTATTCATTACTCGCTTTTACCTGTGGGTAGCAGCAAAAGACACTGTTTGCTGTGGCTGGGTAGCTGCCCTCTTCTAGTCAGCTGAAAAAAAAAGCCTGGGAGAGTTCACTTGATCTTACAAAGCTGTTCTTTCTCTTCAAATTCTGTATTCCCTGGATTATTCAGGAAAAAAATATGCATTTATGAAATTAATTTTAAATGCAGGGAGCCCAGAATATTTATAATTAGAAAGGAAAAGACCATAAGCAATTGGCAGGTTATAGTTATTTAATATCAACAAGGAGATGAATGAGGGTCAAATAAATGGAGTTTACTCATGTGGTGATTTTTTCCATCACTTTTCACATTAGCATGACAGTTGTCAAAACACGGTACTGATCTGAGGCGTGCTTAAAATGGCCTTTGCAACTCAAATAAAAGTTAAAAAAAATTGTGTGAGAGGAGCATTTTCAATATATAAAATTCTGCTCAGGCACAATTTTACTTATGATATATGGTCTTTATTTCCAGCTTTGAAGCCAAAAACAAATCCTATGGCTTTTTAAAAAGAGAATCTTGGGCTTGTAGTACAGCACTATTTTAAACTCAAATCCATAAGGTGATTTAAGGGAAAAAATGATAGCAGTGGCTGTGAATGACTTACAAGGCAAAGCCAATGACCTAATGTTACCCAGTGCTATACCTTTGTGGGAAACAGATGCTCTAAGTTAGGGAACATCTGTGCTTTTTCCCCTGCAAATAATAGAGTACATCAGGCATTCATTTCCGTTTTCAATAAAAGAGTGTGATACATTCTTTTGCTATTGCACCCATTTACTTTGCCACCCTTCATTTGTCTCAGATCTTTCTCGTGTGCCTCAGGTCTCTCAAGCCATTTCTTACACCAATAAAAATGGGGGAAGTTGCTTTTGAAGGTTACCACGAAGTGCTGTTTCACCATTTCCCAGAGTTTTTAAGTGGCAGACTGTCATGGTTTGAGCCCAGATGGCAGCTGAGCACCGTGTAGCCACTTGTCCAACTCCTCCTGTCCCCCAAGCCCAAACTTCAGTGTTTTTCCAGGCACTGGTGAAAAAGAAGAGGTTGCAACTGGTCTAGAATACTCTGCTTGAGAGATTGTGAGGAAATCTTAAGTGGTGTGACCTCAAACACTGACACTCTTTCTTCTGCCTAGGAGTCACCATCTGGGAGCTGATGACCTTTGGTGGGAAGCCATATGATGGAATCCCAACTCGGGAGATCCCTGACCTCTTGGAGAAGGGGGAGAGGCTGCCCCAGCCCCCAATCTGCACTATTGATGTTTATATGGTGATGGTGAAGTGTAAGGAAATGTTGCTTTTGATACCCCTGTGCTGGCTGCAAGAGGGTTTAGAACATCTGCATAGGTGGTCTCTGACAGAGCTGGGAAACAGGGCAAGCTGCTCCTGCAAAACAAAACCTTCCCAACGTACTATAAATTCCATTTAAACACTGTCTGCACATATTTTGCAATTTTGCAATTGTTAGCCATGAAGGGCCGAGTTAGCTCAGCTTCTTATTACTGTCAGATGTTATCTCATATATTTGCTGTGAAGTCAAAATGATATGATTGTTATTGTAAACCCTTGTCATTTCCATGACAATTGATTCAGATGTAAAAAAGATAGTATTAAACATAATTATGGCACATGGACACCCAGCCAGAGAAGGTTGTGAGGAGAAATCCCATTTCCAAATATTGAGGAAAGAAATCACAAATGTTACATTGTTAGTAGCAAGAATGATGATTGAAATAGTAATAATAAAAAGTAAAATTAATAGAAGAAATGCTACAGAGAGGATTACTTTTTATCATTCTTAGTCCAGTACAAAAATTTATGAATATTTTTACTCTGGTAAAAAAGGAAAAAAAATTCTTCATATGGTTTCTTCCAACTTTTTTTATCTCTAAGATACCCCCTCTAATGACAGTATCCTCCAAGGTTATGCTTCTAATTTAAAAAGAATTAGAAATATCTCTCTGATATTTCTGTCTTAATTTAAGTGAGATTAACATACAGACATCTCATCCATCATATATACTCCTTTCTCTTTTGCTTTGTACACAAAAGCCCTGAAAAAAAACCCAAAAAACCCAGAAAGGACAACTAGAAGTAAATTAAATATCTTCTGAAAACAATTGTACTGTGCATGGAGGTGTGGAAATTAAATCGTGCAAGGACTTTGCTGAGTGCAAAAATGTCCCATCTGGTGAGACACATCCTTAATAAAAGTCAGTCAGTGCTGATACCCAAGTGTGCAAGATGGAGGAATTGCAAGGTGATGTTGCTGTCTCTGGAACAGAGAAGAGCCCAGCTAATTAAGAAAAATTTCATGAAGTAAGGAACAATCTAGTCTGTCCAAAGCCAGGTGTTTCCCATTTTATGTATCATAGAATTCTAACTTTCCTTTCTTCTGGCTTCTTTATTGCAACTTTTCTTTGGGCCAGAGCTAACAAGCACTTCAAACTTGCACATTTGAAAAACCAGAATGATTTCCACCCTTGACACTTAACTGTTTTCTTCCTCATCTTTCATCCAGGCTGGATGATCGATGCTGACAGTCGGCCAAAATTCAAGGAGCTGGCTGCTGAATTCTCTAGAATGGCTCGAGACCCTCAGAGATACCTGGTAATTCAGGTAAGCAAGCCTGCAGCATCACAGGGGTGGGAAAAAGAATTCTGTCTGTGGCACCCAGCTGTTGGGGGCATTGCCTTTGAATTTTTTGAAGTTCAAGGTGCTCTTGAAACTAAAGCAAACAGTGACCACAGTGTTATGCATGTAGAATGGACAGTGTAAGTGTCTCAAAAATAATAATATTAATAATGCAACAATCTGAAATTAATTTCCTAAGCTTGTGTTTATGAGCACATGTACAGTCTCTGGCTTCTCAAGCTGCTCAGTGCTTTTCATTCCCTTATGAAACTGGGGACAAATTTTGTCCATTGGTGGACAGTGGATCTATTTTTAGATCAAGAACTTCCTTGTTTCTAAAATTGATTAGGCTGAGTCTTTTCCCTGCACTGCTGAGATCACAAGCAGGATCCTTTTCACAGCCTAAACATGAAAGTTTCTTAGAGGACAGGGAGTTGTGTCACACTGGTACCTCTGATGCTAGGGAGGAGCTTCCCTCTCTGTTCTCCTTACACTCTGAGGGTTCTGGAGGCTTCACCCATCCCCATGACAGGGTTGTGAAGGGTTCATCCTTCATGGGTTCATCCCATGAACCTGCCCTGTGGGATACCTGCTGAGTACAGGTAGCTGGAGCTACCTGTGTCTGAGTACAGCAATGTGTCCTTCCCTAATTCTGTGGCAGCCTAGACCTGTGTGTGTTTATTACAGCTCAGACTCCAGCCACAGAAAGTGTAAGGTTCTTAAGGAAGGGCCCAGTGTGTGAGCAGTTCAAAGGAAAATGAAAACTTCAAAGGGAGGTGATGGTGAAACTCTGAAGAGCAGAGCTTGGGAATAGTTTGATGCAGGGAATGATATTCTCCTGCTCTGTCTCATGCTGTAGCTGCTCCACATCATGGAGCACAGGGCAGAGGTGCACTGAGCTGATCCCCAGCTTCACACTGACCTAAGAACTCCTAGTGGAAGAGCCTCCAGAAGTACAGCCAGTGCCACCTTACATGTCCCCAGTGGGTCCCGTGCCAGTCTCACAGTGTGGTGTTTGATTCACTGGGTAGAGCTGCCAGATGACTTCTGGTGTGTTCCTGCACACTGAGAATCATCCTGCTCTCCTTCAGCTTCAGCACAAGGAAAATACAGTTGGCAAGTGAAATACTTCTCAAGAGGAATTTTGGTGCTGAATGAGGAATTTCTCTTGCAGAATTCCCCACTGTGGTAAATTGTAAGTTCAGCTGATTCTGGAAAAATCAATCTGATTAAAAGGTTTTGTTAGACAGGACATATTTCCTTGTTACAAATACCTCTCTCCTCCGTTTCTCAACCTGCCCTTTCCTCCTCTGTTGCATGTTCTGGTGGGAGTTTCACCCTGTGAAGGTTCTCTCCAGTGCTCCTTGCAGACAATATGAGCTGCTGGAGGAGAAACCAGGGTCCCTGCATTGCACTCTGCCACCACCACTCCCCATCCCTCCCAGGTGCAGTCAACAATGACACACTTGCTGCTGAGCTTTCAGATGGATCTGTATGCACCCCACAGCACAGCCATCATTCCCTGCTGGATTCCACATGTGGCAGAAGAATTCTTGAGGAGTGGGAGGCCACTCTCCAGCCAGCCACTGGAGTTTAGCATTGTTTCTGTAGGCTGATAGGTGTTTGTGGCATGGGCTGCCTTTTTTGATGTTTTATGGCACCAACAAAACAGCCTGGATTTGCTTCTCCAGCTCATGGGTGTTATTTCAAGGCACTATTGTTCCCTGGTTTGATTTTTGTTGTTTTCAGCTCTCTTACATTCTGCAAAACTTTCAGTAGAGATAGGAGAGAAATATACCCTCTAAGTGCCTTAAAGTACAAATCAAAATAAAGCAAACATCCAGACACAACAGTTTCCTTGTTAATCCCCACCCCTTCTATTTGAGCCTAAATAGCTGAGATATTTCACAAAATATGTCAGAAGTTGGATAAGAAACTGATCTTGTATGGGAAAAAGAGAGAAGAAAGAATCAAAGCTCAATCACAAGAATGCCAAAAGCATGGTTTTGCTTGATTCATGTAGTTACTCTCTTTTTGTCATCATATTCCCAGTAAAAAACAAACCAAAACCAAAACCAAAAACCCAACAAACAAACCCATAAATTATGTGGATACAGTGCTTTTGAACAAAGAAAGCAGCATGTGTGGTTCCTGCAGCCTGGCTGCCAGGGCATTAGGAAGGCTGAAATTCTCTCTTTGGGAAATGAATCCATCTTTTGATGTTTTTTCTCTCTCAATACAATCTGTTTAGGGAGATGATCGTATGAAGCTCCCAAGCCCAAATGACAGCAAGTTCTTCCAAAATCTTCTTGATGAAGAAGACCTGGAAGATATGATGGATGCTGAAGAGTATCTTGTTCCTCAAGCCTTCAACATTCCTCCTCCCATCTACACCTCCAGGACAAGAATTGATTCCAACAGGGTAAGAGCAAGCTCTGACAGAAAATATTGGTTATTACAAAACACAGGTGGAGATTTAAGTACACCAATGAAACACAGGCAAGCACTGCCTTGGGAATTACAAGCTCCCATTGTAAGGAGAGTGGCTATAAAAATGTTGTCACTGGGCTCCCTGTTCATTGTGCCTCAGTGAATTCTAAATTAATAGCCCAGCCTTGAGTGAACAAAGGCTCAGCTTGAGCTGCCTGTCCTGAAAGCACAGCTGAGGCTCCTGAAGTCAAGCAGAGTTGCATCTGCACTGTGCTATGGCCAGGAAGTCCACAGCCCTGGTGCTGCCATCCTGTTGTCTTGGCAGGGTAACTGAGGGGCAACTGGAATATGCAGATAATGCAGCTTTTGTGTCTGGAGCCAGATTTCCAGCCCAGCCCCTTTTCCTGTTTGCATGTGATGCTTTCACAACCCCCCCTCCCAAATGTGTGTTTGTGCTGAGCACATGGCAGATGTTGGCAGGCTGATCTTTGCATCCTCCCTGTCAGGGGAGGAAATGCTCTATATGGGGACTGGAGGCACAGAGAGTGTTCAGGGGGAATTCAGCTCACAGAACTCCAGCCATCTAAGGGACAGGGATACAATCTAAGCTCTTCCCCCTGACTGCATTTTGTGTTACTGGGTGAACATTGCTGCCTGCCTGGGGCATTTCCAGCAGGGTAAGTTACTTTCTGGAAGTGTCTTTCTCTATCCACTAACTCCTGACAGCTGCAGAGCAGGCTCAGCCCTGCTGTGTGAGCTCTGGGGTTGGTGAATTCTGTCCTACATATCTGTGCCCTGCTGCAGGTGAGGAGCTAAGTCAGATGTCTGGAATCTGTTTTCCCTCCTCAGCAGGTCTGACCTCTGCCTGTTCCTGTGCTTGGCTCCAGCCTTTTAAGAGTTCAGTTGCCAGCCCTTCTCACATAATTAAGAGATGGCAAAATGCATCAGTAATGGGGGCATTCACACTGGCAATCAGGTGTGTTTTAACTAGGGACTTGTTTTCTCTCCAGGCTCCTTTTGGTCCAAAGTCACAGTTTAAATACTTAGTCCCTTTGAAATGCTGGTGTTTATTCCTCGTGGTTTAGACACTTTTTGGACAGTTATCTGTAGCTGAGGTAGCTCCAAATTCATACCCAGGTGTGAACTGATTACAGCAGCTGAGACAGGAGAGAGGTGAGTGAAAGAGCCGAGTGGATAATCTGAGCCAGTGTCCATGCTCTGGCCATTCCCTGCAGGAAGCTCCTGACCCTCTCCTGGGAAAATCAGTGCTTTCTGGGAATAAGAAAGACAAAATTCGATCTTAATAGTCAGTTTGGAAGGAAATTTCTGCTGTTTTAAAGGCAAGGAAACTGGAGATGTCTGGATTTATGTAGCATTTCTCCTGCATTGCTGAAAGGCAGTGGAGTGGGGACAATGCATGGTTTAGCAATAAGTGAGAAACTTGCTTTTTGTGGCTACAAGAGTTAATTGATGGTGATCTGAAATAAGTCAGATTCACTACTAGCTGTCTCTGGAGAGGTTGTTTCCTTTCCTGCTAACTTCTGAGGAAAGAAGGGAAGGATAGCAGTCACCTTTGGAAGGTACTCACTGTCACAGGGATGTAAATCCCTGGAGCTTAGTCTGACACAATGGAGTACTGCCATTTACACCAACACAGGGCTGAGAGGGTAGGGTCTGACATATTGGGGTTTTGATATTCATCTCACTCCCTTATTTGCTGGAAACACTGGGACACATTTAAAAGAGAAAGGTTTAGCAGAAAAAATGTACTTGCTTTTTCAACTGCTCCTTTTGCCCTCTGTCTTTGGTACCAGCAGAGGAGCCCACTAGAACTGAGGGAATTCAAATAAAAATCCTAGAATTAATATTCTGGAAGATTTATTTGCAACGTGCTATTTGGGCAATAAACATGGTCACTGGGATATTCATGGAATGAAAACACAGGCATTTATTTTTATTATCATTAGTGGTGATGGTGTTATTTGGGTTGAAATGCAAATAACTTTCACAAAGCCTTTTTCCAACTTCGAAGCACACTGTTGCAGCTGCTTGCACACATATGATCTCCTTGAAATCAGCAGAGCTGCAAAAAGAGACCCCAGGCCTTATTTTTGCCAGAGAGACTCCATCACATTCTTGATGTGATGTCTCCTTTCCTCAGCTCACAATTTCCCATCTTGGTTTGAAGCTGTGATCTTGTACCACTAAAGACGGTGAGAGCTTTGCTTTGCAATTCAATTTAATGATAGTAGGAAGACAGTATCCTCAGTAACTGCTGTTGCTATTTTTCTCTGGCATTGTACAACAATCTAACATTTAAACAAAGCTGGAATTTGCCAAAAGTTTTCAGTTTGTGAGACAAGTTGTCTGACCCAGATCAGAGGGGTCATAGAGGGCCAAGCTGGAAGCCCTGCACCAACTTGGTTTCCTTTGCAGAGAGATGTTTTCTGGAGGTAAATCATGTGTGCAGAAAGCCACAGATATTTCTGTTGCCTTTGTGAAGTGCACAGTTTCTTGGTACACTAATAATTTTTTTAGTGAAAATTGATTTAAACATAACACAGTTTCTCCTTTAAGGTAATAGTGCATCTGCTATGCATAGTTCAGTACAGATGGATGTCAGCTATAGGAATCACACAGAACTGAAATGCTGTCAGAGCTCTCTAGCTGCACTTGTCTGATTCTGTCTTGGTGTTTCCTTTGGATAGTCTGTGATTTATGCTTGTTTAGTGGAGTGCATATTGATATTGCACAAAGTCATTACAGGGCTGCTGCAGCCATGGACACCAAATGAATAGCTACAGCTTAGGTAGTTTGTGTTCACTGTGTCTGGCAAATTATGAGGCAGTTTGGTGAAGGAAAACACACAGATGAGAGCTACATGATCTCCCTGCCATTTTCAGGCATAAGAAGCATGAAAGATACTTTACCTTAGCTGTTCCAGTGGCAGTTTTAGTGGCCAAAGAGTCAGTCAGGGCACTGTGCTCCTTCTCTTTGCTGACAGTGTTGGTTGAATGTTCCAGCAGCACAGCAAAGCAAGGAGATCATGAACCTTCTTACATGTAGGCTTTGAAGTCAAGGAAAGAAGGAAGAAAAGGAGCATTTGCTTTCTCAGGAAAGCCCTGAAGTTTCCCTGGGTGGTCCCAGGTCTAAATCCTTGCAGCTTCTTGGTGGGAGAGGCAGCACTGGAGGAGGCTTGTGTAAAACACTCCTGCCCAGGGGAAGAACAGAGCTATTTGGGTGTGCAGTAGCACCACAGTGCTGCAGCCTGTGGATAGAAGACTGAAGAGAGGGAAGACTTCTGGGAAGTTGCCAGCTCCCCAGGAAGTCTCACATCCTTCTTCCTCCAGAGGTTACAGAGATTTATGAAGTTGCAAGGCTCAGACACAGCATCAGCATTTCCATCACATCCACACTGGCTCCCTGCTGGTGTGTCCTTGGGACCCACCTGTGCTGCTGGGAGCAGAGCCCTGCATAGGCTCTGGCCCTTGCCAGTGGCCTCTGTTGTGAAGTCCACTCTGAGACTGCTGCAGCTTTTAAATAAAAGTTACCATCCTAAGCTAAATTGAATTCTTTCCTTGGATCTGAAACTCTTCAGTCGCAATTTTGTCTCTGGCTTTTTCCAGTTTTTATTTTCCACTGTCTAGAGATACTCCAGAAAAATAGAGTTTTAGAAGCTCTGTGCTTCTGAGAGATAAGCTGAATCCTCAGCAGTGTTTCCAGGAGCACAGGACCCCAGCTAGTGCTTGAGTGTCCTGCATTCACATCCATTAGATGATTCATTCAGGTATTTGTAATGAGTGCTATCCGGTGTGTGCAGAGATAATGCTAATACAGCAAGCACTCTGTATGCCCCATGATGCTTTTTGCTCTAAATCCTTGGCTAATTCCTGATGAAAACTGTCTATACTGTTTATTACTCACTGATACTGTCCCTATCATTTTATTCCATACACTTTATATCATGGAAGCACCTGCTGACCCTGCAATTAAATATCAAGCAATTTTTTTTTCAGAGATGTCTAATCCATATGTCCATGGAGACTATCCTGCTTGGCTAAAGCAGGCTGTGGGACACTGGAAGCCACTTTTCAGTCCTCTGAGCAGTACCTGGTGTGCCACTGCAGCTGTCCTGGCATGGCCCTAGGTCTGGTAGTGCAGCATCCTTGCTCCTTGGCAAGGCCAGGAGGGAGTCGTGGGTTGGCCATGATTCCTCTTGTGCCCAGGGCTTTAGCAGAAATCCCCATTTCTTTTCCTGTAAGAGAAGGAAGTTAAGTGTTCCTGCCCAAGTCTCCAGGTATGTCCTGGCAATGTGGGACTGATGGCAATAAAAGTACTCCATCTTGGAGTTAATCCAAAATGTATGTGAAGAGACCTCCAGGCCATATGGAGCCATGAAAAGCATTTTGTCCAAACTTCTGGCATAGCATAGGAAAGAGTCTTTTGTCTCTTAATTTCTGCATCAAGTGCAGAAATTGGGGTGGAATTTGTATTTTAGAAAGATTGTCTTGATTGTATCAGGTGGGATGGAAAATACATCACAGTTTCACTGGGTAATGCTGACTCTTTAGCAGGGTTTGGATCCTGTTCCTGCCTGCCATGCACACTTTTTTTGTGCTAGATTTAAGAAATGCCAGCTGTCAGAAATCTCAGATTATCGTGGTGTGATTCTTGGGGTGTCTTTTGCAGGGCCAGGAGCTGCACTCAATGATCCTTGTGAGTCCCTTCCAGTTCAGGATATTCTGTGATTCTCTGGTTCTTCTGCTTAAAAGGCTAAACAAGATATTTGTATGTTTTTGCTGTTAAATTATGACAACACAGATGTCCTTTTTTATTATTTGTTTGTGGTGTTTGCCACATTTCTGCTTCTGCAGTATCTTCCCCAAAAAAATAATATGACCAAATCTTCCCCTAAATTTTGATGCCTCTTAGGGGAGTCTGTCAGGTTGTGGTCTTCTTTAGTTAATTCTATCCTTTTTCTTTAATTGCTGCAACTTAAAAGGTGATCAAAAACTTTCTGAAAATCTTAGTAGTCATTTTTTTGCCTCTGTCACTTCCTCATGCAAGTGTGGCAATAAAATCTCCAGTGCCAGAACAGATGGTCTTGTAAACGAACTAGACATTGATTCAAAGCATTTCAAAGCCTTGCAGATGATTACACTGAGTAACTCTATATTAGCTCTCTTGCTTCTTTAAAACTGCATGATTACTTAGAGAAGTTTGTGTGAAGCCTTTCTGTGTCTTTTGCTAAACACTACATTTTGTGTCTTTCCCTAGGAGAGTCTAGGCAACTGGCTGAGTTTACTGCCTTCAGACCTTTAGGGTAATTCTGAAAGTCCACCAGCTCTCCTTTCAAGATCTCCAATTCCCATTTTCTGCTTTCCTAAGTTTTAATGACATTCTGGTGGTAGGAGGCTCCTGTCTGTTCTGCTCTGCCTTTTGCATAAAGCACTTCCCAAGAGCTGTTAGTGTTTAGTTGGTGTCTGGCACACCATCACAAGTATTTTACTTATTTACTTTTTTCTTCTGGAAAATTCTTCTGGGTCTGTTTCTAGTCTTTGTTGAAAGTGTGGATAGCACCCGGTCAACTTTGTCCATGAAAAGCAGGAAATTAACCCAGACTAATACTTGTCAGCCTAATTTCATTCCTCAGGGTGAAGTAGTACTGAGAATAAGCAGGCAAAAATACACTGTAAAAGATACTACATGAAAAATTATTTTGGTATTTTACATAAAAAAAGGAAAGCTTCTTACAAAATACGTGTATCTAGAACAGATGTATTCAAACACCTTTGTAAAACACACTAGGCTTGCTAGAAGAGAAAGGAAAAAAAATTCCTATGGAGGACTCAAATGGAACAGATGATTCCTGGATCTTCTCAGAGAATTCTTTGAAAGTGCTTTTTGGCAATTAATTTCTTGCTTTGCAGCCAGCCTGGCTGAAATCAGTGCTATCTCTCAAGAAGTAAACCCTTCTCAGCCTGAACTGATTATCAGGACCAATTGGTCAAATTAACTCATGATTTTGCAGGGAAGTGCCCTAAAAGAGGCCTTTTTTAATGCATTAGCTATTTTCTGCCACATTCAGGCTTCTGTATTCAGGCATATAGCTTTGGAGTCAGGCATAAAGAGTTAGAGACTCTCCTAAAGAGCTGGATGGTATTTTGGCTTCTACAAATTGTAAGGTGGATTAATAACAAAATCACCATCTCACAGTACTTTCTACAAGCTAAGGAGAGACTGTGGCTGTGTGTTGCTTCCATCCTTGATGCGTGACATGTAAATTCATTGAGCTTTAATATAAACTGGTTTAAAATCAGGCAGCATCTGCTTGATCCATGAATAGCTGCTGGCTGTGTTAACAGTAAAGAGAGCTCACAGCTGAAGCATTTTCTTTTCTATCCTGAAAAGAAGAAGTCAATACATATAAAAAGAGTAAGTAATAAATATTGTTACACTGCACTGATGAGGCATTCTTGGAAAACAGCAAGCTAAACAACTCTACATAATTCAGTAGATGGAAAAGTGGACTGAGAGTCAGGAAATAATTATGAGAGCTGGGAGAAAATTTTCCTTCTGTGACAAGATGTGAAGCAGAAATTGTTAGTGGAAAATATCCATTTGTGAGGAACGCTGTTTGTGGTTTTCTTAAAATAATAAAAGCACATGAAAAACACAAGGGGGCATGATTTGCAAGTGCACCAGGCAGAGCTGCAGGGAGCTGCCCCTTAAACAGCAGTCTGGCCCCCAAGGTGGAGCGTGCTCATTGTCCCAGGGCAGTGGGGACCCCTGGGGTAATACTTTGGGAGGACTCCCAGGTGGCAGGAGGACTAGGGAGCATCCAGTAAAATAAATACTAAATACTGTACATTCCAAACATAGATGCAATGGAACTAAATGCCATTGCACAGCCTAAAAAATGCCCTTTGTTAGCCACAGTCTGTCTTCCTTGTTGAATGCTACGGGAGGGGAAAATAATTTTCAAAGCTATAAAAAGACTCTCCAAAAGATGCAGTTGGGAGAAGTGGGAGGAGGCACAGATGAAGTGTAGATTTAGAATGTTGAAAAATGATTATTTTATCCAAATCAGCTGGATGGTTAGTTCTTTTAGACTATTATTGCCACCAGAACCTCAGCCCTGCTCTAAATCAGCTCAGCATTTCATCAAGAAGCCTATTCTTTGCTTTAAGAGACCAAGAGGGCACAATTATGGGTTTCTTTTCCCCCTTGCATAATAAAATTGGGAGATTATCATCAAGTTTCTATTCAGATTTTAGGAAGGCTTTTTTATTTTATTTTTAAAACCCATCTTTGTCTGTAAAAGCTCCCTGTTCAGGCCAGCATGTGGCAATGATTACTGCTGTAAAGGCTTCGATGGAGATGTGCTCTATTTCATTCTCAATGAGGGTTGATGGCATTTTGAGAGGCTCAGAATATCCTTTGATTACTGTATAAAACAGGCTGGGGAAGATGGCAGTGCAGCATGCACATAGGAGGGGGCTGCTGCTCCTCCCAGGATCGCTCATCAACTTTCTTTTGTGCCTTTTTCTTTTTTTTCTTTTTTCTCTCTTCCATGTCACAATCAAAAATCATGAGTGTGTTGTGGTTTTGGTCCTATTCTCCATCCTTCCCCTGTTTTGGGACTTGAAGCTTGAGGTTTGTACAGAAAAGGGAATGCTGCTGGTCCTGTGTTTTGGACAGAGCAGGAGCAGTGCTGACCCCTCTGTCCCACAGGGAATTGTTAGAACAGGTGGGAAGTGGTACCTCATTCCTTTCAAATTGTGGGGAATTGGCTCAGTGTTAAAAGGTGCCATTTACTGTAAAGTGTCTTGGAGAGTGTATTAAAAAAGAGAGGGACAGAAAGCTGGTTGTGGGTGACAGGAAGGATGGGGGAGCCAAGGAGATTGAAAGGAAAAGATAAGGCAATGCCAGCTGTCTCTCTCCCTGCTCTGCTCTCTCTGACACTCAGATGCATTAACACAAAGTAAAAGGCAAAGGGAATCCTTGCATTTCCATTCCTGACTCATGCTTAGATCAAAGTGCACGTTGTGCCAGCTGAAATCTGTTTGCCAGCCCCTCTGAAGGATGCAGGTTTCTGAGGTCCAGAGAACAGGTGGCTTTCCAAGCTTTTGGTACCTTACAGCAGGAGAATGCTTTTATTTCCAGTCCAGGTATCAGGCTGGAAAGCATTTCAGCTACCTTCTCCTGTCAGTGTAGCTGGATACTGAGTTTTGTGCCCAAATTGTGCATCTCTTAAGAGATTACTTTCACTGGCAGTGTTGTCGTCTTTGACTTCTCTACTTGCTGAAGGGTTAGACTGAAAAGATATGGTTTATATCTGATATTTTCCAGTAACAGCACAGGAAATACTCTGTATGTTGTTTCCCATACCACTATGCCAAGGTTTTGTTTCTGATATATGCCACTTACTGTTCACAGTCCAGACTAAATTACTCCTAGAAGGCAGTTTGGATATCCCAATCCATATGGGCTGCTCTAAAGGAGTTAACAAGTGTGAAAACAGACAATTGTTATGAGAGAAAGTGGTGATGGCTTGTCTGCAGCTAAGAAGTTGGTCAGTACTGACCTGAACCCAGGGAGCCAGTGAAACATCCATACTGACTTTGGACAGGGTTGTCTTAAACCCATCATTCTGCCAGGACATGGGCTGGCAGATCCAGCTGACACAGGCAGCCTAAGGGAACAGAATTAGAGCCCAGGCTGCCTGCAAATCCGACCTGTCCTCTGGCAAACAGCAACCAGAAAAAGCTGAGATGTAGAAAAAGACTTCATCTTTGTTTCTACTATTTATTTTTTTTCCCCTTGCTGATCCAAGCTGGATGTTTTGTGTCTTGATTGTAGAAGAAGCAGTTGTTGGAGACTGGAGCAAACACTTCATTCAGGCTGATGCTTGCATTGTTTCTATACTTGTGATCAATATTTAAGTTAAAACATGTGACACATTCTGAGAAAAGGTACTGCTGGAAAAGGGGCTGGGATGTCATCACCATAAAGATTCCCCAATTCCCAACTTTATGGCCATGGAATGCCAGACTTGTGTCAGGTGCTGTGAGCTGTAGAGACAGATATGCTTGAACCTTCAAAGCCCAGGGAGATGTCTAATCCTTTCTTTTTATATATGACATTTCTCTGAGGAGGGGCTGGGACCAGAAACCCCTAGAGGTCTGCAAAGCCCTCAAGCAATTACTATAAAAACAGCGTTTATTTTTATTTAACATGACACAGTGATCTCACCATGAGTGTTTTCTCCTTTGATTTTCATCTCAGAAATGTTTGCTTTCTGCAGCAGGGCAGAGTAATCTGAAAATTCTGTGAAAGCAGGACTGCAGCCAAGCAGAGGTGGCTGTTCTCCTGGAATGATCTTTCCTATTTGAATTGCAGTTTGGATCAGCTGTAAATACCAGGCTGCTCCCTTGGAATGTAGCTGGAGTTTGCTTGGGGGCTGGCAGGACACTCTGCATTGTGTGCTCTCCCTGAAGCCCTGCCAGACCATCCCAAATATTATTCAGATCCACTCCCACAAATCAGCAATCCTTCCTGGAGACATTTTGGTCCTTGCAACAAGGTCTCATATCTTCCAATGCCTTGGTGACTTGAGCCTGGATACTCCCTTGGTTTGAAATTGGGGAAAGAGTTTCTAGGGGAAGGAGAAGAATGACTTGTTCTGGGAGCACACAGCCCAGGACTGATGAAGGGTACAAAAGAGTGTTGCCAGAGCTTGCTCAAAGCAGATAATCCTTGAGTTCCCTGAGGCAATGAAGCCAGGATGCCCCTGAACAGGACTTGGGAGCAGCATCCCAGTGAGAAGGTGGGAGTGTTTTACTCCTGCTCTGTGTTTGCTGCTTTTTGTGCAGGAGAGCAGAAGGAGAGGAAAAGGGAGTTGGGTTTTATGCACTTGGAGCAGTATCAGAGTGGGTTCAAACGTGTGTGTACATTCATGCTGGCAAAGTCTTGCCTTTAGCAGAGAAAAATCTTTCTGTCCCATGAGTTTAGAGTTTAGCAGGCTGCTTAAGAGGAAGAAACAGCAATGATTGTGCAGCCCTATCAACATTTCTGTGAGTGGCCAGGAAAGCCAGCTCTGCAGCAGTGAGAGAGCTGGACCCAACAAAGCTTTGATTCTTATCACAGTTTAAGATGCATCCAGAAAATATTATGTCCCTGCTATAAAGGAGGAGAGATTTACCTTTAGGAGATTTTGGAAGCAAGGAATTGGAAAATGAAATTAATGAATAGAAAGCAATAACACAAGCCAATATTCACATGAATGTTATTTACCAACCTTTGATCAAGGCTCATTTTACAGAAACATTGGCTGTTATAACAGCTGATGTGTCAGTGGTATTTCACACTAGAAAGCCTTGGAAAAAGGCTTTGGGTGATATTTTCTTGTGTTTTTTTCTTTCTCCACATTGTCATGTTTTTGCCTAAAATTCAATCCTGTGGTGTGCAGAATGAAATCTTGGGCATTTCTGAGGAGGGCTGCTCGTGAGCAGTTAAAAAAGTGAGGCTCCTCCTGGAGTGTGATGAGTTCACCTGTTGATGCCTGTGTGCACTCCACAGCTAATGGATATAACACACATTACACCATCAAAAGTGAGCCAGTATAGATTTTTATTTTTTTTAAGTATACAAGCTGAGACTTCTTAAGTAGGCTTATGTAGTGAGGTCTTCAAGCAACCAGCCACTAAGCTCTCTGTCCATCTCAAAAAGACAGAGATGATAATTTCAGTGAGTCTTTTAGGATCAGAAATCCAAAATTCTAGAGCTTTTCAGTAAAGGGACACTTACTGATATTTTCAAGATAGTATTTTAAATGCAAAAACAACTCTTCCCCTGCCAAAAATCAGCAGAGTAAATTGGATTTCACATACAAAACAAGCTATTTACGTTTTACCTGGTAAAATCCAAAGATATTTTCTTCTCACAGTGTTATTCATGTCCTGACCAATAAGAGTTGTCTGAGGGTAATCTTGGAAGCCTGTGGAATTATGACCTCACATTGCAATTACCAGTCAATTTAAGGACACTTAAACAATTATATTACATTTTTGAGCCGACTAAATGGCACCACAGCTGTTTGCTTTGCCTCCTGGTTTAATGGAACAGTGGCCACAGGGTATCAGCTCATGGGGAAAAACAGTAAAGAAGTAAAAAAATGTGCAGACAGCAGTGGTGGTGAAGAGCCATGTGCAAGGATTTATTGTAAGGGGTGTTGCAAGACAGATATGTTTAGTACAGAACTAAAGGGGAGGCATGAAAAGACACAATTATAGTGATCTTAGCTGGCAGGCCACTGACTGGAAAGGCTCTTGTCAGCAAAAATAGCAATAAACCCATTAATGGCAGTCCATTGTCTCCTGATGTCTTGGGACAGGGCTGTTCCTGTGTTGTTATAGTTGCAGAGGATGTATTTAAATATTAGGGTCACAGCCAAGAAGTCCTAAAGATAGGAGAGTAGGTTTAGCCTTTTGTGCTGAGGATGGAGCACAGCCCACAGACACATCATGTGGCCATCCTAGAACAGTAGTTTTTTAAGCTGCTGATCTTCTAAACTTTTAGTGGCAGGGGAGTATAGCCCTGTGTGCAGAAGTCAAGCCCATTGGCAAAAAACTTGCTTTTCTAAGTTGTCTTCAAGACATCACTGAAAGATATGAACTGAAAGTACTTCAAAGACAGCTTTGCCCTTTTTCATCCAGAATCAGTGAAGCAACCTTAGAAATTCATGAGAGTGCCTGTGTGGAAACAGTGAGATGTAAGTGAAAGGGGTGTGATACATCCCTGGTGTGGCTTTTGTGGACACCTTTCCAGGCCTTCAAATAAAGATCCACTCTTGTATTACCTCCTTACAAAAATTATCTCGAGTTTCATTTCCAGGCTGAGAAAAAAGCAACAGTGCAGCATCTCAGAGCCGTCAGTAGGGCTTTAAAGTAGCATCTGGCAGGCTCAGGAGATTTTTTTTTATCCATTTGTCTAACACATTCTGCATTGTAGCTTGTCATTGCCCATGTGTCATTACAAGTAGACTGTAAATCTGGAAGGGTTCAGAGGTAATCGCAGCATCTCCAGTTTTCAAGGCGCTCCCTGATTAAACAGACCTTCCCAATTGTCCCAAATAATTGTCCCAAATAATCCTCTTGCACAAGCAACTTGTGAAGTTGAAGGCTTGCTGCAAAGTCTGTGTCCAGTGTTGCTGGTGTCTGTTCCCTCTAGGAAAAGTGACACCTAATAAAGTATCTCAAGTTCCCTCTTTGGTTACGGCCTCCCCTCGCAGTGAGCCCAGGTGGGATCAGGGGCTCTGTCTCACACTGGTGAGACACACAGCTTGTTGTTGGGGGTGGGGCATTTTCCCTTACTGAAGCTGAATGTTGGGTCCAGTTAGGAAATCTGACTGATGTGCATGTTTCTCCCAATTAGCTCATACAGCTCATGTGATTTGTTTCATTCTTGTGGCCTCTTGTTATGTATCCATCATCCATTTTTCTTTCTATTAGAGTGAAATTGGACACAGCCCTCCTGCCTACACCCCTATGTCAGGTGTAAGTATTTCACATTCAGCCTTCATCCTTTAGGCTTTCCTCCTTTCTTCACTACTTTTTTTCTTTTTCAAACTCCTTTTTCCTTCATAAATGACCCAAAAGCCAACAGGTAATGAAGTGTTTATATAAGGAATCAAATAGTTACCATCTCCAGACTCAGCCTGGATTTGCGTGCAAACTCTATGGATCCACACCCAAAACCCTGACAGCTTTTCTTGAAAAAGCATTTAGGTAAAAGGCTTGGATGAATCTGTACATCTTTCATTCCTATCTATAGGTCAGGAAGTTGAAAGTTCTTTGCATGCCCGTGCTGACAAGCAAAATGGTAGGTTGAGCTGAAGCATTGAATTGAGGTGCCAATACAAACACAGGTCACCAGCCTGAAATGCACTTCCTGATGGAATTGCACGTGGCATGGGTGACCCCATGATTCTCACCTCAGGACACACTAAAAGTATCACCCCAGGAATAAACAGAGATGATTATCCCCAGTCAGGAGGAGATTTCCCAAACATGAGGATTAAAGGGCTTTAATCAGAAATCAGGGGAGGTTGCCAGAGTAATAGAAGAAGAAATACCACACCTCCTGCAGCTGTGTGGGTCCAGTCTCCACGTGCCTAGTAGGAGACAAGTTTTGCTGCCCCATTTCTATCCCCACTGAGCACTGCTGGGCAGACAGATGCTTTGTGGCTCCACACCAAAGCCTGGAAGTGCAGGACAGGCAGGGCTTCCCCTGACCAGCATGGCAGGGCAGGCACAGGAGGCACAGCCATGATTTGTTGTTGAAGCTTCTCCCCCTGGGAGCTTCCTTCCCCATGCTGTGTTCTTTCTGCCAACAGAACCAGTTTGTATACCGGGATGGTGGCTACTCTGCAGAGGTGCCGATGCCATACAGGGCTCCAGGCTGCATCATTCCAGAAGCCCCAACTGCTCAAGGGGCCACAGCAGAGATCTTTGAAGATACTTGCTGCAATGGCACGATGCAGAAACAGGTGGCAACCCTGGCAAAAGAGGACAGCAGCACCCAGAGGTACAGCGCTGACCCCACCGTCTTCATTCCCGAGCGGGTCGTGCGGGGAGAGCTGGATGAGGATGGGTACATGACACCGATGCGAGACAAACCTAAAACAGGTAAAATATTGGCTTTTCCAGAGAGGCTTCTGGTCTAGCCTGGCTGCATTTGTTCTCTTTGTACATCAGCAGCTTTTCATCAAAAATGGCTTTATTTAGTTACCCATCATGGTTGAAGCGTTCTGACCAGATTAATAGTTCTTTACATGGGGATTTCGTTTTCTCTCCTTAATTTTCTACTTTCAAATGGTCAAATGTGCCAGAATGTCAAAGTTGGTAAGTCCCCCTTTCACTTCTTTTTTTGAGAAATAACAAGAGGAATGAAAAACAGCCAAGCCCCCTTTTTACCCAAACACAAATCTTCAGTTATTTCCAAGGAAGGGATCTATCTTCAGCCAGCCATAGTCCCAAATTTGCTCTGCTTATTGATCTTCTTATGCTTGGCATTGTGCTTGGTAAATGTCATGTTGAACCTACCACAGAACTGATACACACAGCTGGCTGGCATTTTATACCCAAGAGAAGTCTAGGATTGAAAGAACAAGATGTGCTTTAAAGAGAGCATCACTGCAAGGGAAAGATTGCCTAAATCTGTGCCTGCTCAGCATGGTGCACTTCCCAGTTTGCCCTCATTCATTTCTTCCTCTTTAAATAATGATAGCAGTCATTAAGATGTAAGGGGATGTGTCATTATTAATTTGCTTCCAAAGCTTTGCATTAGCTTTAAAGAAATTAATAAATGCAAATGTAAATGACAAGTCCCTACTGTGTTTGCTAAGAATTTGGAAGCCACTTGTTGTTTGTGTTACAGGATGGAGGAATGGAGGGAGCCCTAGGGCTTGACCCATGGCACTTGCAGTTTTGGGAGTCTCCCTTGTAGTGATTTCCTTTCAGTGTGAGCCCACATATTTGTGCTCAAACATCCTGTGCACCCTAGGGGTCCTCAGAGTTCTGCAGGAGCCACCTGAACCCTCAGGGATGTGGCAGTAGCAGCTCAGGAGAAGGCAGCTCCTTCCTGACCCCCTAGGCACAGACACAGGGTTGTCAGAGTCTGGCCACACCCAGTGTGTTCCAGGCCAGCTGCAGGGCTCAGATCAAAGCACTGCTCGGCCATCATCACTACAAAACAATGTTCCCACTATTCAGCTCATATTCAGTGACAGCTGTGAGTTCAAAGGTGTTCACTAGGTCTTAAGCTTTTGCCTTTAATAGTTTTGGCCCCATTCTGGATGAAACCAGATGATCCCTTGCACCAGGGCTCTCTGTGGAGGTGTGTGAAACATTAATCCACAGCAAGTGATCTGAGGCAACAGTAACCTGCTCCAAGTCCCATTTTGCAGCTGATCTTGTTCCCTTTCCAGGGCTCATTTGTGTAACTTTTTTTTTCACAATGCTTCAAGGCCCTTTGTCCTTCAGGGATGGAAGGTTTTTAATCAGGCAAATTGTTCCATTAGAAATGAAGCTGTCTTAAAAGTTAGCCCTTGGGGATAGGCTTTGTGCAGGGAGGCTTATCTAAGATTCCTACAGAGTTTTCTGGATGGAAGGACTGCAGAGCAGAGGGTTTGCTAATAGGTCCAAGGCTGCAGAGGAAGAAGTTGGTCAGCATGTTTGGGTCTGCAGATCACACAGTGAGCAAGAGTCCAGGGCAGCACATGGGCTGTGGCTCAGTAAGAGCTGAGCAGTTTAGCTGGCCAGTGTGTTTGATAAGTCATTCTTCCAAGGTATCTGTTTGAACCCATGTTGTCTGTTTAGCTTGTAAATTCTTCATTTTTCAAGTGTGCAATCAACCATAGTTGGCTCCTGATCCCAGCTGGAGTTGTTGGAATGGCTGAGGCGGAGGCTGCTCTAGTCCGAGTGCCGCTTCTGGTCACGCGATGCCACATGGCTGGATCACTACCACTCTTGACTGCCTTATTTTCTATTTTGCTTTAGATTACCTAAACCCAGTGGAAGAGAACCCATTTGTTTCCCGACGAAAGAACGGAGATCTCCAAGCTGTGGACAACCCAGAGTACCACAACGCTGCCAACGGGCAGCCCAAAGCAGAGGACGAGTACGTGAACGAGCCATTGTACCTCAACACTTTCGCCAACACCTTGGAGAACGCCGAGTACCTGAAGAACAATTTGCCAGAGAAAGCCAAGAAGGCCTTTGACAACCCAGACTACTGGAACCACAGCCTGCCCCCAAGGAGCACCCTCCAGCACCCGGACTACCTGCAAGAGTACAGCACAAAATACTTTTACAAACAGAATGGACGGATCCGGCCCATAGTGGCAGAGAATCCTGAATACCTCTCTGAGTTCTCCCTGAAGCCTGGCACTGTGCTGCCCCCGCCGCCCTACAGACACCGGAATACCGTGGTGTAGTGGCTGTGCTCTCACTCAAGTGGAAAGGCAACCCCTTCTAGCTGCCTCACTCGTACTCTCTCGCTTCCCCTTTCTACCCTGCCCTTGCCCGTCTTTCTTCCCTCCCTCCCTCTCTTTCTCCCATGAGCTTCCTCTTCTTGCCAGTTCACTCATTTTTGATATTTCTAAAGTGAAAGGATGTCTTGGAGTTGGTTGCAGATTGGGTTGGGAACCTGGAAGGAAGGAAGGAAAGGAAGAGACTGAAAGAAGGAGTGTACAACCTGGCCTTTCCCACTTTCAGCAGATGCAGGGGGTTGGATGCCCAGAGAAGCCAGGTGGTACCAGGAAAAGCCAGTGGCGGTGCCGCTGTCGAGCTCATTCTCAGTGATTCAACCAGACGCTGTAGGGAAAGCCACAGAAAGGCTGATTCTTTCAGCAGGAACTGATGAGAGTCTGTACAGCATTCCTGGAAATCTCCATGCAATTTCCATCAGGGTGAAAATCAGACAATTTTTATATCCTGTGTGATAGCGTAGTAATTGAGATTGAGAATCCAATTTCTTTCTCTAACACTTTCTATCCCAGCAACTGAAAATGGCTAACATAGCTTTTCCAAAACATTCAGATCTTCATTGTGGCTTTCCAAGAAATGATAATGTGACTCCCACATACTAAACCCTTCTTCTGAGCCACACCGTGATTTTGTGCCAATTCCCAGCCACAGAGACTCCTGCTCAGAACTGGTACCTGACATGACCATTTTTGTATGTGTGCCAACACAACAAACACTTTAAACACAAAACACCTTTCAGAAGAGAGTAACAAAACCACACCTCCAATATGTTCCTTTGGAAGCTAAAAAAAACCAAACAGGCCAAGAAATGAAGATTTATATGCCAAAAGCTTTGCTTTCCTGTTTTATACCTGCTGACTGTAAACACTTCAAAAGTTTGTCACTAATTCTTCCCTCTTTTTCTTCTTCATGGTCATGAAGGGAGCTGGGGATGCTGTCAGGCAACACTGAGGACAAGACAGAGAACTGAAGAATTTGATGTTCTGTGGGGTGGGGTGGGAAGGGTCCTTTAAACTGGAAGACAGACACTGGACTGGAGAAAACGCACATAGCGGTTCACTGGAAAGTTAGTTTGCACTTAATCTCTGATTTTATTTGAACTGTTTTCTGGATTTTGAATGAAGCAATATGGAAGTGACCAGCAAAATACAAAATAATAATTTTAAATTAAAAAAGAAATATAAATTATTTGTAAAGGATGACTGTGGAAATGCCAAAATGAAGCAAATCAAGTCTTTGGAACAATGTCTGCCACTCCTGAGAGGCCGATGCGGTGACTGCTTCAGAGAATACAGTGGCAGAGCAGCCAGCTCTTCCTGCTGCTCTATGAAGGACAGCAGAGCAAGCCCTGGAAAGGATCAGGGGAGGCAAATGTCCTGCTCTGGCTTGCAGCACAGTACAGAATACCATTTTTCTAAAAGGAGGATTACTCTGGCACAGAAGACAGTGCATATGAGGTTTGAGAAGTCAAAATGTGCATGATTTGCAGAGTTTTCTGTCAAAAATGTAAATAAGTATGAGTCAGTCTCCTTGCACTTAGTTCTGCTTTTATCAATCTCAGTTTTTAGGTAGACACCCCCTGACCTGTTCCTCTTTGGAAATCACTTTCAAACCAGAGTTGTGGCCGTTTTTAGTGATCTGGGGCAGATGGAGCTGGGAAAGGAAGCATAAGGAGATACCAAGGCTTGCTCCTGACACACCAAGACGGTGTGTAAGAGAATTTGTGAGCCTACTTCCCACCAAACACCTTAAGGAACTCTTGGGTACCTTTGGAGATCTGCCTGTTTCTATCCACCAAGGCTTTTAAAGGGAAGGAACAATATCTGGTGGGTGGCAATCTTGAGTGATGCAACAGTATTTCAGTTTATGCACTTCAGCTCTTTTAGGGCTGAGATCTGAGATCTTTGGGGTGACCTAACCTGGCAACAAAACCAGCAATTGGAATGGCATCACCCTCCTCTAAATTCCTGCCATTCCAACAGCTTGCCACCTTTAAGCAGAGGAAAGGAGTAAGAAGCAAGCAATACTTACCTGAAGCTTAGTGGCTGAGGGTCAGCTTGACAAAGGTGCAAAGAGAGAGATGTTAAACCTGGGTTGGTCGTTATCTTTGTAGATGGAAAACAAACTGTGTGATCACAAGGCTGATGAGCTGTTTGTCCACCAGGTGTGTCCAGGCCAGCTGCAACCAGGTGTCCATCAAGTACAGAGCTGAAAGTTCTGAAAGCAGCAAGAACAGGTCCAGGTCTTTGAGCTGTTTAAAGGAGATCTTGGGTCAGCTGGTACCAAGGTGGTTTGTAGTGATACAACCAAATGGCCAGCAGGCCACTGTCATGGGAGAGATGGGTACAATCCTGCACTCAGGAGCCTCTTCTGCTGCCTCTGGGAGCTCCTCACCATCTCAGTGGGACAGGGGCACACACTGGGCAGAGGTGGGGCACAGAGGGTGGCAGGAGGCCCTGGATGGCTGCTCCAGGGAAGGTTTGCCCACAGCAGTGCTCACAGGGTGTCACCTGATGCACAGGCCAAGGTCTGCCAGGCTGGGACAGCGCTGCCGAGCTGCCTGGGGACAGACAGGGACCAGCACAGGAATGTGGGTGTCCCATCTCAGCACAGGAAATGTGGGTGTCCCATCTCAGCACAGGAAATGTGGGTGTCCCATCCCAGCAGCTGCCTGCAGTTGGTAGGTGGAGAAAGGTTGATTTGTACCTGAACAAGTCTTGTAACAGAGTAACTCCTAATGGAGAAAAAATATAAAATAAAATGCTGGCACAGCTCATGTGTTTGAATTCAGAGGTGAGCTCTGAGGCTGCTGGGGCAGAGCCAGGCTGGGGATGGAGCTGCTCCCACAAGGTGAGGCCTGTTTGTTCCTCTGGTAATGAAGTAGTGCTCTCATGTTAGAAACAAGCCTGTGGAGTAATCCAAATGTAAATACTGGTGGGGTTTAACAGTTTAACGTTTTGTTTCTTACAAGGCTTGAATTATTTATTAATTTTATTTGTTGACTGTGGGTGTGCTATAATGTATTAAGTAGCATGGAAATGCAGAGGTTCCTGCAAGTGGGGCAGCAGGAAAGCTGGAACAGGAGCTTGGGCTGTGCCTGGCAGCCAGGATGAGCCATGCAGAGCCATGCTAGTGGGGTCTGGGAGAGCAGAGGACAGAGGGAGGCTTAATGAACACAGTGATTCGGGATGAGGGAGAGCTCCACACACTGCAGCTTCACAATTTATATTTTTTTTTATTTTCTGAGCTTCTGGTTTGAGTTGCCAAAACTGGCCCTTGGGTTCACTGCCCCTTGCCCAACAGATGGGCTTGTGTGGTGCTGGGGCTGCTGGTGAGCCAACCCACAGGGCAGCAGCTATCTGAATCCTGCCCCATCCCTCTGGAAGAGAAGTTCTGAGCTTTTCTGGTAGGTTTTGCCTCTGATTCATGGCTAAAGAAAACAAGAAAGATTCATGGCTAAAGAAAACAAAGAGAAACTGAAAGCAGAACTGTTTGGCTGCTTTAATCTGATCAGCAGAAACTCCTGGCTGTCCCTAACTCACATATTTGCCTTACTGGGTGTTGCTGCTGGCTTGCTGAAAGAACTTTGGCGAGTGCACATGGCAAAATTATGGCAAGAATTCAACTGGGATTCATATGGGATGAAAGATGAGGGCCAAGCTCTTTAATGCATAATGACAGGTTTGGGGGAAAAGCACATTTATCCACACACAAAAACTGCATTTTGTCAGCACAAAGCAGCAGGTGAGCCTATCAACAGAAGTATTTTGGGTGTAATTCACTCTCTAGTGCTACAGAACTATCTGCACACAGCACACTCAGGTTTTGTGGGTTTTTAGAGTGCAGTCTCATGTTTATAAATGTCCTCCTTCCTCCTGGCCTGGCCTGTGTAAAGGGGGAGCAGTGCCCAACTTTTAAAGAGCACTTTTTTACCCAAGTCTGGATCAGCTGTTGTCCAAGGCTCAAGGAAAGACAGCAACAGCTTATTTTTTCCTGATCTCTTTCAGTGTTACTTGTCCCAGCTGCTAATACCTACCTGAGGGTTATTACAAGCAGATGCTGGGGCCAATTGACTCACTGTAACATAATTGGCTGAAACCAACTACTTTTACATTTACTTCTTCAGATCTTTTCAGGTGTTTTTTTTTCTGCAAAACAGCCAGGAGGGATTTTTACATGGCCATTAGCTCAGATGCAGCAGAGTATTTACAACTATATTTCAAACAGGTCATCTGTCTCAGGTAGCAAGAGATGGAAATAAATCTGCAATAGGATCCACCATGTAGGTCTGTTTCAGGTACCCTGAAATCCTGTTCTGTGTACAAAGAAATGCTGTATTACCCCTAGATGTACCATTTAGTTGGTAGAAAATGTGCTTCTTGACTGCAAGATTCATATGCAGTGATCTGACACCTGTTTCCACTAAGGATCTCACATTCAGCCATCACCAATCCCTGCCCAAAAGGAAGGAAAGTGGCAGCTCTGCCCTGATTCTGTGGATCCAGTCTTGCCATGGCTTTAGGTAGAGCTGGGCAGCACAGGGGAGAAGTATGAGTTGTGTGGTGAGTCAGCCTAGAAATACAGCTTGGTTTTGGGGATGGAAAATCAGATATTAAAGAAAAAAATATCTTTTTTTTCCTTTTTTTTCTTTTTTTTGTCTAATGGGATTGTTTGAGCTCCTTTATTCCATCTGGGAGATGAGGAGACTGGCAGAAGGCAGAGAAGGCAGAGTCATGCAATTCCCCAGGATAACTGGAGGCATGCCCATGAGCCAGGGTTGGCTGCTGCCCTCACCCTGCACAGCTGCTGTCTCAGGGCTCCCACCCCAATTTCCCAAGTGCAGTTCAGAACTCTGGCACTCAGATGGGTGTTGACATGCTTGGAAGGATGGCTGGCTTGAAGGTGACTGGTGAAACAGAGGCTTTAGAATAATGTGAGCCTGAAGTTTTCAGTCCTTGGCTTTTAGAGGGCATCTCAGAGGGGACAATGTCACCTCCATTTCCCTTTGGCAAGGTTTTTTCAAAAGGTGGCAGCACATGAAGTCTGCACCTGCTCATTTCCAGCTGTCACTTGCTGTAGTCTCACTCCTGTGGATCTTTGACCTCTGCTGCTGACAAAACAGCTCATCTGTGCTTATCTAAAAATCTTGGATTTGGGTTCAGGTTGTTTTCCAGAAAGCCAGGGCTGGGTGGGGTGAGGTGACTGTAGTGCTTGTGTTCCATCAAACTGGGAGCTGCAGTTGTCCCACAGGGTAACTTCAGTGAAGCACCACTGGGTGTGCAGGATTCTCTCTTTTTTGTTTTCTGCCTGTTGCTAAGTGTTTTGTTATAAAGGTGGAAAAGGTCAGTTACAAATGGGGCTTTCAGACTGGAAACATATAAAGCTATTTATTAGCAGTTAGAAGTACCGCTCTAAAATGTCTAAAAATCATGTCTCCATGTTAGTTTTAATGTTATTTTAGCACAGATTTATTTTCCCACTGTGTGGAATAGTGGTTGGTTCTGATGACAGAGAGATGATAGGCTCCTTGCTCTCCAGGAAATCACAGGCAGGGGAGGCTGTTGGAGCTGCTGCTGCAGCAATGGCTGGGATCTGCCTGTAAGTTTGGGCAGTGCAGAACAATTTTTAGGGAATTTTGTGAGTGTTCAGGTCTGACTGGTGGTGGTGGGACTCAGTGGGGCTTGGACTGTAGCCAGTCTCATCTCCTAAGCAGAGCCAGAGGGACACCTTCCACCCAGGGCATCCTCCAGCTGGGCTCTGTGGCAGCAAAACAGGAAAAGGTGTGAGGGGGAAGCCCAAGGACATCCCAATAGGAAACAAGAGGAGTCAAAGTTGATTTGGGGTTTTTTTGGGGTTTTTTTTTCCCCTTTTTTATTATTTAATTTCAGAAGTGAGCTTTGTGGACCTTGGCAGAGAGAGGTTTCAAGGGGAATTTTGTATGGCATTAGGCAGTGTGAGTAGTTATATCCCAGTTCTTCTCCCCTCACCAATAAAAAAAGCCATGAAATCACACTCCAGCAGTGTTGTGGATGAACCCTCTGGGGTGAAGGTGCATCCTGCCCAGGACCCTCAGGCTGCTGGCTCAGGTGTGACCAGGGCCACAGGTACCTGGAGCCACTGGCTGTCACTGAGCACCATTTGCCAGCAGCTCAGTCCCCAGCCCAACCTTTGAGCTCTCCTAGGGGGGGAACACTGTATTGTCCATAGCACTCTGAAGACTAAATCCTTTTGGGATAACCACAGTAGGGAACTGTGACTGGTATTTTCTAAGTGTAGATATGTATGCTGTTCTTTCGAGGTAAGGTACTCTGACATATGTAGCATAAACTGGTCCTGCTGTTAAATGGGTCGATTATTAACTGAGCAGCTGTGTAGGGGGTAGCTAACTTTGAATGCATGAAATCACTGTTCCCCTGGACATGGGATGGGAGGTGGGTACTGGCTACTTGTGGGGGTACTTATGGTGGGGTAATGCAAGAGGAAAATGCAGGTGAGTGAAAAAACTGGTAATTTTTTATAGCATTTTAAAGGTGGAAATTGGTGCCCATTCTATACATTATTCACAATGGTTTTAATCCCTTCTTTTGCCCAGTTTTTGCTACTTCCCCAATATTGTAAGCTGGAATTGCTAAATTGGTATCAGTCCTTGTATAGGGAAGGGAAACTGAGGGGAAAAGAAGTCTCTAAGAACAGAGATAGCCAAATTGGATTTCCTGACCTGGTGGTCTTGAACCACTGACTTTTCAGATAAGGCTCAGATTCAGGCCTGGGGTTTGGCATTACTGTCCCCTTGGAATCCAAGACTCCCACCTGGCAGGTGGCACTGGGATAGCACCGAGCTCCTGGTGACTCCTGATCACGGTGCCTGCATGGCCCAGCCCAGAAGAACCAGCAGCACAGATGGGGTGGTCTGGGTTTCTGTCAATCCTCCACGTTCTGAAAGAGCCACAACATAAACCAACACAATACTTCTGCCTTATGAAGTACCTTCAGAAGAAGAGAAGTGTCAGCATGCTGGGGAAGACACTCATTTCTTGCAAAGCGATGCATTCAGAGTTAGCTGCCTTTCTGAAATAAAAAGAAATTCAATACCTACTGTATGTTACTTTGAAAATGTGAATAGTATTTTTATAGCTTGTTAAAGACACAGCTAGTTGCATTTGTAAATAAGGATAATGTTGCTTTTATTTTCCTCGTGGACACCATTGTTTGGAACATAATTGTCCTTAGGGTTGATTTGTATATAGGTAATTTGCTTGTGATTTAAGCAGCTCCTCCCCTTTCCTTTCTCTCCCTTCCCACCCTCTGGTTTTGGTTAGAAGTCCCATTTTCAGCATTCTGTGTGACTCTGTGTTTTAGCACTGTTGTGGTGTGTTCAGACTTTCTGCACTTGCTTACACAGTAGGGTATGCCAGTCGTGTGTGGCGTAATGTTACTTTAACCTTTCCTTTCTCATATTTTAGCTGTTGAGAACTATACATTGTTAAAATACTTACTGACCTGGGTTAATATTAGGTACATATTTTAGCATAATTTCCCTTCTTTTCATGGTTTCTCGGGTTTTTTCTTTGGTTTTTTTCTTTTTCTTTTCTCCCTTTCCCTCCCCTTTTGTCTTGTTTGGAAGCTGGGAAGAAACTTGTGGATCTTCTCTTCGTGTGGTTCTATTCCCCACTCCTGTGTGCAGCCCAGAGTTTCTCCTCATGGTCCTTGGGGTAGAGCTTTATCTGTTTGTTAAGGCAAATGTAGACTGCGACCCACCTTGCATCAACCCACGCTCATCCCAGCTGAACAATTTGAAAACTGTTCTGCCTTTTTGTTACATGAATCTGTCAGAAATATATTTTTAATTTAATATAAATGAAATTCAATAAAATATGAAACAAAGTCTCTGTGCACATGTGAAATCTCTTGGAAGGTGGCTTGGGTGCTGCCAGTGCCACAGAGTCCCCCACACACTTCCCCAAGTGGGTTTTACTTAACTGGCCAAAATATGAAGGAAAGAGTAAATTAATCACTTATTTTCTAGTGAAAAATACTAATTTAAAGCCCTCTGCTACTCCTTGAGAGTACCTCAGCAAAGGCCATGGGGTTCAGGTGTTTAAAGTGGCACTGAAAAGCACAGGTGAGCTTTTGCAAACAGTTTCATGCCATATTTCTAGTGATGAAGTCCTTTTCTCACACTTCAGTCTGGCCCATGACTTATTGGGGTTGGCAGAGGCGATACTGGCCAGCTGGCACATTTTGTGCCACTGCAACAAGCCCGTGCCCTGAGCACTGGGGAAATTGGTTTTGCTGCCTCCAAATGCAAAATAAGCAGCCATTGGTAGCACTGTAACCCCTCTGTTAAGGCCTGGGACCTTCCCAGCGGGGGAGGCTGCTTAACCAATTTCAGAAACAGCCCCAGAATTCAGAGAAATCCCTTTAAAGCTTGCACTCAGTTTGCAAAGCACGCAAGGACTGTAAAGCTACTGAAGAGGCCAAATGAGCATCTCATTTCAAACAAACCCTCCAATGCACTGACATAAAGTAAAACAGGACAGCAAAAACCATTCAGCAGATAAAAATCAGCTCAGCTGCACTGATGAGGCTGAGGCTATTGCTAAGGTTCAGGAGCATTTCCTAGATCACCTCTCAAAAACTGGGCCAACAAACATTTTGGAAGCTGCTGCCAGAAGCTAGGAAAAGTCAGGAGAGGGAAAACCAGGCTTCCCTTTGGCTCCTTTAACCTGCCTAGAACACACTGCTCAACCTAATTTCTCTGCCAGCCTTACAGGGAGCCCATGATTGTGGTGGGACAGGATTCACCAAGCATTCACTCTGGCTGGGCAGAGACACAGGGCTCTGAGAGAGAGCCAAGAACGCTGCTGGAGGGCAGTGAGTGGGGAAGCTTACCTGAAAAGCTGGATTTCTTCCTTTATTTGGGCAAATCCTCTCCTGGCACAGGAAGGCTGAGCCTAAAATGTGTCCTCCTGAGGCATTTTAAGACCACATCACTAAATGTCTGCCAGCTGAACAACTGGGAGCATTTTGGCTTCAGTCAGCTAAAGCATTTGCTTGGTCCTTTGGAAAATTTGGTGGAGGGTGGGGATGCTTTTTTTTGGTTTGTGTTATTAGGGGAGCTTTCCTTTGGGTTTTTTCTTTAGCTCTCTACACAGATCCCCCCCAAGCAGGTTCTTAGGGACATTTTGGAGTTTTGGTATAGCACCAGCTCCCTCCACCCTGTCCCAAGTAGATAACCTGCTCTTCTGCAGTCAAAGCTTGTTCCTTCCTGGGGTGAAAATTATTTCAAAAGTTGACCAGAAAGGAGGGAAAACCATCAAGCAACTGCTCAAGATCTTTGCTCCTCACTCACCTGGGGTTTTGCTGTTTGAGTCTGAGCCCTCTCCAGCCTCCAGTGCAGCCACCAAGGAGATGTCCCAGGCCATGGCCACCACGTAACTCCAAGACTGTCTCAGCAGCAACAGAGAAAATTGGCATGGGACAGGGGGTTATGATACAATGGGGCAGATAATGGCAAATTATGTGGGCAATCATGGACACCTGTGGCAATAATTTGCCCCTAAAAGAGCCCCTGAGACCGCAGGAGCCTCCATGACCTCCAAGAGATGCTGCTGCTGGGCACAGCTGGGTAAGTCCCCCAGCATGCCCACAGCCCAGCTCAGGGAAATCCCCTGATACCAGGGGATGCTGGTGCCCTGCTGCCCAGCCCCAGGGGCAGCCCCAGTGGGCACAGCAGGGCTCAGCAGGTTTAGCTGGCACCACATGGATGTGCTGGCTGCTTCCAAAGTTTCTTGGACAACCTTGTTGTTTCTTATTACACCTGTTATAACATTCTGTTATCTCACCACCCTGGCTAAAAGTGTCCTGGAGGTTACTGCAGTCTGGTGGGCATAAAGATCTCAAAGCATCCAACCACCAAACGTGGGAGAGATGACAGAGACATGGATTGTGTATTTCCTTGGAATCCATGCACTGGTTCTGGGTCTCTCTTAGTGCCCCACTGAGCTTTAATGGCATGGAAGAACTCTACCAGGTGGCTTCTGAAACTGCAACAGTTAAAATAAGTTAGGCTCCAAAATTATCAGAGCTCAGAATAGCGAATTACTCAGTGGGTACCTTTGTGCAGGGAAGCTGCTTCACTTCAGTCAAACAGAATGGAGAAACAATGGAGCATGTTTCCTGTCACATTAGAAATATTCTTTAGCTTTTAATAAAGACAAAAAGAGGAGGAGTAGGTGGATATTTTAGAAGCTATTATTCAATAGTTTCTAATGGTATCTACAGTAATTTGGGAATAATCTTGAGGAATGACATCCATAACACAAGAGATGGGCTATGTCTTCTGATGCTCCTTGCAACAAGGGCAGCACGAGGAACATTAGGAATCCTTGGACAGTACAATGGGCTCAGCCATCTCAGGCTTCTGTGCCTTTCTGAATAACAGCTTGAAAATGCTTTTGAACTTCTCAGGAGAATGGAAGACTTTGGATTAAAGCCACAAGGCAGGCAAAAGATAACAGGAGATGCTTTGCTTCAGTGCTAGAGCCAACAAACCAATCCTGACCTCCTAATTCCCAGGCCAGGGACCTGCTGAGCTGGTAGTGCAGCCCAGCATGGGCACCTGGGGCTGCACAGGAACACAAGGGAACAGCTGACCCCAACCAACCCAACAGGTGCCCCAGTGACCAGCTCACATTCAGTATATGAAGCAGGGGAGTAGGAGGAATATTCAGAGTGAGGGCACTTTTTCTTCCCAAGTTACTGTCACATGTGAAGGGGCCCTGCTCTCCTAGAGATGGCTGAGCCATGGGAAGGAGAGCATTAATTCCTTGTTTTGTTTTGTCTGTTTGTGGCAGCTCTTGCTTTACCTCTTAAACTTTGTCTCAACTCAGTTTTCCTCGCTTTCGCTCTCTTGATTCTCTGCCCTGTCCCATCAGGTGCAGCTGAGTTTGGGTTAAATCCTGACACACTCCTTTGTGCTTACACTGCCTTCTGTCAGATCTAAAAGCTGGGTGAGAAGGTATGTGAGTCTGCCCTGAATTACATCACTTTTTAACTCACTGAAGAGGCGATTATCTTTTTGGCTTTCATACCATCCTTTCAAAATCCACCTGCTGTGCTGCACTGCCCAGCAAACTGGCAGGGAGATGCTGGAAAGTGCCTTGGGATGGCAGACACAAAACCCAGACATCAATGTGCCACAGATGCCTGCTAAGAGAGGGCTTAGAACTTAACCCCAGCAGGGTTTTGTTGTATGCTAGGCTTTGGGGAAAGCAGGGAGGTGCTAATACACTCCTGCCACATCAGATGTGGAGACAGGAGGTGGCCATAGCCACAGCTGCTTTGCAAGTCCAGCTGGAGGTCAGAGGATTGCTCTCTTGAGGGAAAGGAAATATTTGTTCTTCATGGGTACCACTAAACAGAAACTTCAGATTTAAGCTTCCTTTGGGTGGAGACAGCCTCTGAAATCAGCAGAGCAGGTAGCTCTTCTTGTGGCAGCAGCTTCACCATGTCTGCAAAATACATCATTGTAAACTCATTTCCTGCATCTGTCACAGGAGGCTGAGATTGTTGTTAAGGGCTAACACGGGGGCCTCTGAGGATCCTGCCAATCCAGCACAACCAGAAATACCAAGAAAATCACTTTTCAAGAGCATCAGTGTATGGGGACATTACCCCAAATGAGAATTTCTGCAAGGTGTAGTGCCTTGTGTGTACTGGAGGACCTCCAGCTTGAGCTGGAATAAAATCTCTCCCCAGCTGAAAAGCAACAGTGCTTGGACTCATGCAGCAAGAGTGGAAGATCTGTGCAGGCTGCACTGTGTCTGCTTGCCCCACATGAGGCTGTTAGCCCAGATGTCACTGCAGGTATCACAGGGGCTGTGCAGGGTTCTTGCATTTCCTGAAACTCCAGACTGGTGCCTTTGCATTAACAGCTGAACTTTGTACCAGTAGCTGTGATTTTCTCACTTCCTTCTGCAGCTTGAGCTGAAGGAAACACACATTTAGGATACCTGACATAACACTGGAAACTTTCTGGTCAGATGAGGGCACTGACAGCTCAGTCAGAAGAGGAGATGAGAGAAAACTATCCTTGTTCAGAAAGACTCTGTGCCCTCTTGCCATGCTTGTGTGCTCCCACTGTGCCCATATGGATCCCTTGATCAATGGCTACTTTTCCTTTAAGGTAAGTCCAGAATCACTCTGTCAGGACACTTCCCCACTATGAGGTTAATGAAGAGTCTACCAGATGGGCAAAACAGGGAATGTCTCGATCTTTTTGGGGACCACTTAAATATCTCTTCACTGGAAAGCACTGATTATTGAGCAGGAAAAGAAACTGAGTCTACTGGGGAGTGAAGTGCCATCTATTAAATTAGTTATTCCCCCCCATGCTCATTAACCAGGACACCAGAAGCGAAAGCTAGTGACATTTATATCAGAAAAAAAAGCAGAGGTGTCTCTTTTCCTGTGCCCCACAGAACTGAACCTGAAAAAGAGAGAAGGATGGTGACTTTTCAACTTAATTAATAATGCAAAACCTGAGGAAGGGGCGAGCTGTGCAGAATCCTGAAGGCAGACTGCAAGGAGATGGATTTGCTGATAGAACACTTCTGGCTCCTGCTATTCCTCTCCTGACACAATGTCTGCTGCCTACCAGAGCAATCATATCCAAGTGTAATTGTCTAACAATTTTTCCACACTGAGGAAATAGTTCTGATTACAGACATTAACAAGTTTAGGCATTAAGCTTCCTCACTGTAATTACCCTTGAGCTTAGTCTCACAAATGAATTAATGTGCTGATGGCTTGGACTAATAGAACAAGCAAAAGGGTGATGAATTGCTTCCAAATCAGTTAAAATCAAGCATGGCATCATTTAATTAATTTCAGAGCTCGAGGGGAGGAGAAAGGGGATCAGCACAGTGCTGAAAAGAAAGGTCTCTCTCCCTTAGTGATTTCTTTGGAGACAGAAGTGTGCAAACAGGGGAGGATAGGGCTGGGAAAAGGTGCACCAGGTGAGCAGGAGGATGTTCGAGATGGAACTGTACAATTTCTGTGTTGGAGCAGGCAGGCCCAGGTGGCTGCAGCTGCACCACCAATTCAGCACAGCTGACAAATGTGCAATGCATGGATTCCTTCTGGGTGGGAACAGGTCACCTCACTCTGAATTCTGGTCATTCCTGAGCTCATACACAAACCCTGCTTCTCCCCCAAGCAGAGGGCCCACTGCTGGCCTTCCCAGGGGTCACAGTCCCTCTGTGAGTGCTGTGTCTGACCACAGCGTTGTCAAAACCCCTCACCTTGGTCATGGATTCTGCCAGGGGACCATTTGTCAGCACAAGGCTTGGCTGGCCACTGCTACCAAGAACAGACAGATTATTGCCCTCCTTGACTTCTCCCCGTCAGGTTTCTTTAGAAGGGAACAAAAGGGGTCAATGGAAATGACATGGCAGGGCTTTGGAATGCTGCTGTGAAGACTTCTAAGGTTCCCCTGGGATGGCTGCCCACCTGTAAGATAAAATGGCATGGCCAGGAGGAGCTTGTACCTGGCAGGGTTCCATGGGGAGTTTCTCCCTGCAGCCCAACAGATAAGGACCCATCACCAACTCAGATTTTGTATCATGTGGATATCCCACACAAACAGCCCCCAGTAGAGAAGGTTTTATAAATCAAGGTCCCCACTGCAGCTCACATCTAGAACAGAGTTCTGCAGTGGAGAGCAGACTGCTGGGGGATACTTTGCAAACACAATTGTGGCCTGACAGCAGCTGGAACACGTTGGCAGCACACATAGACATGCATCTCTTCAGCCCACAAACATCAAATAGAAGGGATCTGGGAAGATGCAGCAAAACCAGACACAGAGGCCTTCCCTTCCTATATTCAGAGTCATGTCCTAACATGCAAAGCCTGCCTTAGGAGGTTTAGAAGGAAATGCCCCCAAACAGGAGAAAGCCCTGGGGGCTGGAGTCACATGGAATTCAGGGTCCTATCCCAGCAGCCATCACCACATGTTTCCATTTCTAATGCAAATTTCTGTGTAGAAATGTTTGCATTTTTACATTAATATTCATGGATATGTGAGCAAACGTCCTCTAACTGCAACTTCAGCCCAGTCAAGGTGACTGACCTTCTTCATTAAGTGCTTCCAAATTTCCAGTCTAGCCACAGATGTGAAAAATCTGTGCTAATTATAGGTTTGTGGGGAGGTCAGAAGTGCAGAGGGGAGATAAAGGGGTTTCTGAGAGTTATTTAAAGGCACAGCATCAGTTCAAACAGGGTTTGGGGCTTGCACTAATACAACTGTCCCAGTCTCTGTTGTTCAGGTTGGGTTATCCCAAAGTAGAGCTAAAAATCTGAGAGGGCTTCAGATACTGGGACCTGCCACTGATTCAGATGACTGAGGTGAAGCTCCTCAATAGTAACAGAGACACCCTCTCCGTGCCTCCCCCTGATTTTGTCCCAGTCCATTCTAAATTCTGAACATCTGGCAGCCTTGTGGACACTGTAATAGCATCCCAAACAGTGCTTAAAACATAATGGCTTGTTACTACAGCATATGTCATCACAGAAATGATATGAGCTCCTTCCCTTTTATATCCTATTCAGTAAAGCACATTTTGAAACTCACTGACCTTTATTCTTTCCTTCTATTTTTTTTTTAAGTTCCCTGGCATTATGTAGACAAAAAACCATCAGTGTGAAGAGGTATATAATGCAGCTTATATTACCACTAACAAGGGAATGGCCCATAATTCTAAAGGGACAGAGCCTCAAGTGAGCTATGAAGGTCATCTTGTTGCATCCAGAAGGAAAATGCAATACTGACTGTGTCATGCTTCCCATTTCAGACACATTGCAGTCTGCTTTCAGTCTTGCTGCAATAAACAGCCAAAAGTAAAAGGTTTTTCTTTCAGCTAGAATTTCACACAGTAGGTCCTCCCCACTTTGAGGAGGTTGAAGGTAAATATCTGTCTGGATTTTCCAGCGCTATTTGTATTCCTCTGGATTTGCTGGTTAGTTAGCTCATGAATCCTTAGGACCTGACTTCATATCCAGTCACTGCTTCTCCCTGCTGGAAATACTCAAACCTCTCGGTGGGTTAAGGCACAAACTGCAAACTTACAGCCTTGACCAGGGTTACCTCCAGAGCTCTCCAATAATACATTGTTTAGTTCTTGGAAATCAGCCTTTCCTGTGATCCCCTAGTGCTGCTTCAGGGTTTGTGCTCTACAGCAATATTTTCCTTGAGGTGATTTTAAAAGGAAAATCTTCTTTGGGTGTGTTATAAACAACTCAGACCCTGGGTGAGTAAATAAAAGCTTATAAAGAGCCAGTAAAAAACACAAAGCAAAGCAGGGACAGCACTGGGGCATGGTGAGACTCTTTCTGCTCACCAGAGGCTCAGCCCACAAATGCCAGGCAGTAACCACAAAAGGGGAAGGGGAGGACTGAGGGAAGAACAGAAAAGGGTTCAAATTTGCTTGATTGGAACTACACATGTCAAAAGGACTGTAAACCTTAACAGAACTTCTTCCCACTGCACTTAATAACTCCTTGTTTTCATGAGCCAGCCACCACACCTTATTCAGCACAGGTGGGATGATGTAGGAAAGTAAAAGCTTGTATTTTCCCTCACTGTCCTCCTTTCCAGTTGCAAATGGTGCCATGTAAAACGGTGTCAGGAAGTGTTGCACTAAATTTCACACTATATTTAGTGTGGCACTAAATTTCATTTTCAAAATGGTGACAGCGAAACATTGTTGATTAAAAAGATCCTGATCTCACTGTTTCACTTAGTAAAAGAAGGGGCACTTGCAAATCCATGGTCATGTTCAGGCTTGAAAGAAAACAGAACACAGCAAAAAAAATTCTTGGGCCCTGCTGGGCCACATACCTGAATATCAACTCCTTATCTCTAGTTCCTCACTAACTCTGAACAGTTAGCAGCTCTGCCAAACATTTGACCCTTCAAGTAGGAAGGACAAATTGCAATGCTGCATAAAGAACAAAACCCAGGGAGCATCCTCAAGGCTGCTTTAATGATGCAAAGGGCCAAAGAAGCCAGAAGAGAAACTGTGGTGGAGCAGCATTTCCATCCATTCCCAAAAGACCTGATCCAAGAATTAAGCTAATTCTTCTTGTGAGAGGACTGGCAAGAGGCAAAACACAGCTCCAGCCTCAGAACAACAGCCCTGCATGTCCCAGCTGGCCAGCCTAGAGCCACAAAAATGGTTTTGGCTGAGGAGGGTAATTGCCAGCAGTGCTAATTATACAGCAGCTTGGACAAAACCAGTCCTGCTGAAGGCAGCAGCTCTGCTCAAGAAAGGGGAGCTGCTGAAAGCTTTGCCAAATCCAAAACTTTGGCCATTCTTCCTATTTGGCCACATCCCTCACTCACACCGTGCTTAGAGCAGGCTGGTCTGAAGAGTGGCAAGAGGAGGTGGCTAAAGAAACAGCTTCAATTTTTTTGATAACAAGGAACACTGTCAATGAGTTACAAAAATGTAATTGTGTTTCTGGTATGTAGATACCCTCTCCTTTCAAAAAAAGCACTAGTTTTTTTCTTTTTCTTACCTAGGTCTGTCTTCCTAGGTACTGTCCAGATGTCAGTGTTCTGTGTCAGTCCCAGCAAGGATGAAGTCTTGTAACAATGTAATAGGAAAAAAAAAAAAAGCCTTCTAGTCTCTATTAAATGGATGCATCAATTAAATCTGTTAGGATGGGTTCTGCCACCGCTCTGAGACAGACACAGGAAACCTTTCCACTACAAACTAACACCAGCACTAGCCCTACTGACTTGTTAAAGGTGTGTATTCCATATGCTGAGTTTCGTATGCTGCTAGATGTACTACTTTTTTATACTTATTCTAGACTCACATCCCTCTCTGCCTGAAGTATTGATCCATTACAGAAAATCTGTGCTTTTGCACTTAGTTTTCCTTCTTCCTTAGTCAGAAGCTGAAGTGATCACCTCTGGAGACATCTAAGCTACAAATCTGAAGGGAAAAGGCAACAGTTCCTATGTCAGTGTCACATACAGCTAGCCCTACAAATGCTCCTGTGCCAACTGCTTCAGTTTCCTGCTGCTTTTCATTTTAATTCTTTTAAATTACAGCTAAGCAACCTTGCAAATTGCCTGATGCCAAGCTCCTCCCTTTCCTCCTGAAGAAGCCAGCACAATTTTCATAGATGCAGTTCTCACAGGAGAACAGAAACAGGGTGCCACACTGAGTGCTCCCTGCTTTGACAGGCCACATTCCCTTAGAGCAAAAGAAGCAGTCAAAAATAAAAGAAATCTAGAGAGCATCTGTATTTGGATTTCTGCACACCTAAACCATTTGCAGAAGAAAGAGCAATTCAGCTTCCTCATTGTCCTCTCCTCCCCTCGAATGTGAGCTGCTCCTATTGGAGGTGTGTGGAATCCACCTCCTCTTGCTGGCACTGCAGTGGCCAGAGCAGTCTCAGCAGGGGCTCTTGGAATTGCCCTTCAGTTGTGCTGCACTTCCCTGAAGACTTAATCTGAGATGTCCCCAGCTGTCCAATATTCATTTTGTGCACAACTGTAATTTTTTTTAAAAACTGAATCTTGTTGGAAGATTTGCAGCCATGTAGGATTCTGCACCCAAATATAGACTTTGTTCTGTTATCAAGGGAAATGTCCCATGTTCAAACAGCAAAAGAGACCAATGAGTAACTTAAATGCAGGAAAGTAAACACCAAAACATTCAGAAAACTCCCAGGAGGGTGCAGACAGCATGCCACTGTGGATAGGAGCAGGGACAGGGACACAAGGCATGGCTGGAGGATGGGAGGATGAAAAGATGTGTCTGAAGCATGCTCAGCACTTAATTCACAGTCAGGAAGAACACAGGGACATGCTGTGGTTTTCCCCACTGGCCACCACATCCCCCTGAGCAGCCCACAGGGCACTGAGGGGCCTCTGGCAGCTCTCCTGCTCTACCTGCAATGGCTACAAGGTCATTCATTATGTTTAGGTTATTTATGGAATTTAATTAATTGAAATTACAAGGTGTTATATTTGATTGAAGGACTGACAGTTTGGGTTTTGCTTTTTCCTTTCTCCCTAGCTCTTAAGAAATCATCTGTGAGATGCAGAGCAGCTTTTCTTTAAAAATGTAACAGGACCCCATTTTTGTGTTAGAGATCTGAGAATGGGGCCCAGATGCTATAAATCCAGCTTTATTTGCTTACACATGGCATTCCCCTGACTACTACCATTCTGAACCACCCAAATCCATCAATCTAATGGAGATGTGTGGACAGTCAAATGGCACGTTGTACAAAATGATCAGATTTAATCAGCTGATAAATTATTCACTCCAATGGAGAGTCAAACCTATGGCTTGAATCTATTTATGAATGTCCCATTAGTGCAAGTAATTTTCCATTCCTTTATTATGTTTGCTAATACATGATGAAAACCATGTTGTGATAACACTCTTGCTTAAGTAATTTTGTTGTATGAGCACACACCAGCAAGCTCGTTCCAGCCAAGGCCAGGGCCATGTTCCAGTGGGCACCACTTACTTACACACCCCTGTGCTATTTCCAGGAGCTTCTGCAGAGCCAAGTTGCCAAGAGAGAGGGAATTTCATTTAAGGAAAAGCCATTCCACTGCCAGGCTCTCTAAGTGGCACTGCTCTCTTTTCAGACCCAGCTGCCACCCTGACAAAGTGCAGGAGGAGGGCTGTCCTGGTGCCCCCCAGGCCATGATGGATGTCTCTGCTGCCTGGAGGGGGAACACAGCAGTAAATTGCATCACAATATTGAGTATTTATGTTGTAGCACAAGGACACAAGCAGCAACAGCAGCAGCACTGATGCAACAGAGCTTGGCAAATTGAGTCCTGGAGGCTGCAGGCAGGCTGGGGAGCCAAAGGAATCTTCTGGACTTCACATCTAACTCCCTTGGGCCTGAGCATTTCACCCCATTATCCTTATACATCTGCTTCCAGGTACACAAAAGCAACAGGCACAGGGCAGCATGATGGAGAAAAGCCTGGACTCCATCACTTCTTCTTTACTGCTCCAGACTCAACACACGTCCAGAAACAAGGCTTGCACCCCAGAAGGCCTCAAATAAGTTTTCCTGGCTTTGGGGTGGGTTGCAAGGACTGCAGTAGCACATGTCACACCTGCAGAGCCCCAGGTGCTCTGCCCTGGGCAGTGATGCACTTTTGAAAAAGACCAAAAAACGAAAGAAGCTGGAACTGAAGAAAGAGCTGGATGGCACAGGCCTGCTGGCCAAGTCTGCCACCAAGCCCATCCTGGGGCATGGTTTTGGAGAATGTTCATCTCAACAACCCGTGTCAAACTGCCATGCCAGGGCCTGCCTCTTCCCTGCCCTTCTGTCCCCTTCCCCATGGCACAGAGCTCCCAGCTCCAGTCCCCTCATACCACTGCCTTTTTATTTTACACAGGATGTTTGTCTCCCTTTCCTGCAGCCCATGGAAATCTTTGGTAGCTGAAACTGCAAGAATTTCTCTTGAAAGAAACAGGTAATTGTTATAAATGAGAGCAACCAGAGCAAGCAGAAGATGAGGAGCCTGACTTGAGCAGGCTCCTAGGTCAATGTTATGGTAATTCCTTTTCTGCTGTAGGGCAGGGAAAGTTCTCCTGAAGAGGCAATATAGAGTTTACCTGGTTTTCATCTCTCTTCTATGAAAGCCAAGCAGGTGAAGCCATCCAAGGCTTAACCTTGCAGTGACACCACAGCACCAAGAAGCCCCATGCAGGACTGGGCTGACACTTGAGCAGGAAAAGGCCATGAGGTTCATCCCAAAGCCAGCTGCAGGCACAGGCATGGTGGGGACATGAACATTCTCAAATTCCTAGGCTGTTTTTGGCATTGTTTAATTTTTAGGGGTTTCTCCCTAGTCTCTGTACTTTTTACTTTTGCAGGTGTGCTGAAGCAGAGGGATCCAGCTGTGCCAGGACCCAGGATGGGACTGTACAGCTGTCCTGTCATACACAGAGCAATTATGGCTGGCAGTACCTCAGGGAGGTACTGCTCCCCTTTTCCAGACACATCACAGCTACAGGGCTCTGTTCAGTCACCCAGCTTAGCTTTAGCCACTGAAAGGTGCCAGGCTGACCCTCACCCCTTTGAGACACAGGGAACTCCCAATTCCACACACTCTTCATCTGTGCACATGATTTTCTGAGCCTGAGAGTGTTTCCAGCCTGGCAGTGGCTGATCTGTTCCCAAAGGAAAGTCTTTTGGGAACTTCTCTGTCAAGGACTGTTTTTTGTAAATAGGTTTTGGTTCTCAAAACAATGTCACACACATGTTCTGAATGTGTTTGTCTCTTATTCCACCAATGGCACCAGAGAGGTGGTTCCTTTGGCCAGTCATGTTAACCTCTATGGGAACACCTTATAAAAAGGGTTGCAAACCCCAAACTAAAGGCTTCTGCCTCATTGGGATCAAACCTCACTGCTGTGATTTTAAATCCACTCTTCTATTTCATGTCCTCTAGCAACATTCATCCACCAGGAACCAACCCACCAAAGGTGTGAGGTAGCTCAGCTCGTGTGGGAGAAATGAGGCAAAAGCACAGTCTGCAGCTAATGAAGGTTAACTCCACACTCAACAAGCACATTGCCTCCAGCAACAGCTCCCAAAAAAAAGCTGCAAAAAGCCTGGGCTCCCTGGAAACGTGGTCTCCCAGCTGCCACGCTGCCCTCTGGGGCACAGGTCCCTCTCTCAACACCACGCAGATGACATTAGAGGGAGGCAGTTGGGAGTAAGGAGGTAGGGGGTGGAACCTTTTGTTGAAACTGCAGAAATTTTCAGTAAAATGAAAACAAATTGCTCTAAGTAAACCATTTGTCACAGTCTGATTACTCTGCTGCCACTCTGGGAACACCAATTTGTCATGCTAGATCAGGATAACAGCAGGCTGACTGCAGGAGGTGGCATCCTGCCTTCTGCCTTTGCTCCTCGCTCCACGTGAGAGCAGCCACGGGCATCTCCTGGCAGCTCCTTCCCAGTGCCCATCCCTCCTGATGGAGCAGCACTCTGGGCTTTGTGCAGCCACGCTGAGGACAGACCCATCCTGCCAGCAGCCTCTTCCACCTCCTGGTAATGCAGCCTGAGACCTGCCCAGTCTGCTGCTTTTACCTGGTGTGTTTACCTGGACTGCAAGGTGCCCACAGCAAGGATTGCTTCTGGCATCAGTGGTTGGCATAAAATTGCCTTGAAGTGAATTTTGGCACTGAAAGGACCTAGCAATTGGTCATCATTTCTCTTTAGAAGTCCATGTCTCCTGTGAGCTGCACCTTCAGGAATGCCTGCAGAGCTTACTCAGCCAGATTTCCCTCTCCTTGGTGATACCTCTAGAGCTTCAACATTCTGTAGGTGGAACAATTAAAAAAGAACAAATTAACAGAGGGGAAAAAGAAAACCCTAACAAACTAACAAAATGCTGCCAGACTCACATTTAAAGAAAGAAGATTAATGCAAGCAGGCAGCAAGTAAAGATTAGCCAAAATTCATAAAGCATGGAAATCCAGCAAAAAAAAAATCTCAAGTCCAAGAATTAATTACCTTAGCTTCACTGTCCATAGATAATAAACAATAATTTGAGTCTCCCCTGTTTGTGTCACCCTGAAATGATGCAGTAATTTGTAATGCTAAAACAAAACAATTAACTCCAGTACAAGTAAAAATATCTTTCAGACAATATAAAAAGGACAAAACCCCTCAAAATGTAATTTTGGGTAAATGCTGCATTCATTCTGAAACAAAATGCTCCATCTCAGATTATTGATCCTTTTTCTAAACCTCCTCTCCTTTTAAAACAGTAGGTCAATATTTAAATAAAGAAATGCCTTTTTGAAAGAAAAGCTAAACAAGTTTTGCTTACAAACCACAGGAACGAACTAGCTAAGAATTTCCTTTTAACTTCTTTTCTATTTTGGGACTATTAGGGGTTTCCAGGTCCCCACTGAGCTAGCAAATTATGTCTTTTCTTTCTTCTTTACTCATATATGATACGTCCTCGGCTTTTCCCACTGCTCCTCTGGGTAGTGTCTGTGCAGCAGCAGATGGGAATGCCTGGACCTGTCACCCACCACACAGTCCTGCTCCAACCCTTAGGTGAAAGACAAAAAATCTGGGAGGAAGGGCAAGGAGAGATTCCAGAACACATCACCACCACAGAGCAGCAGAACTCAAAGCATTCGGTACTCACTGAAAGAGCTGTGGGGTATTTCAAGAGCATAGGAATAATCCATGGCAGGGAAAGACAAAATGTTCCCAAATTATAGAAATGCCTCCTTGTTCTCAGTCACTGCACCCATAGCCCCAGGAATGGCCCTCAATCTCAATCTGCTCAGCCACATGGGTCCCCAGAAGCAGAGCTGTCAGTGGGAAGTGAAGCATTTAATGGAAATTTGCTCAACACACACACTGGTGGCGCCGGTTACAGTGCCACTGCTAGACATTCTGCTTTATTCCCTTTTATTTTAGAAACTGTAACATGCCTTCAATATTAACATTTCAGTTTTAACTGAAGAGAAAAGCCTTTAAAAATAATTTTAAAAAAAGAACTGCAGAAACACACAAAGCAGGAGAAGCTGTACCCAAAATTTATCCTGTACCCAGACCCCAGAGCTGCACCCTGACCAGCTCAACTCTGAGAATGTTCCAACCCAGGAAACATTATCTTGAGTTCTAAGCACAAGGTGGGAAGTCTGGGGCTGACCAGAGAGCAGAGATGAGGCAGAATTCCCTCAGGGAGATGTTCTGAGGCTTTTTTGACACGTGCACTCAGACATTTAATACACAGAGATACAGAGCTAATTAGACAGGCAACAGGTCTCTGCTGGAGCTGATAGTGTCGTACAGGCTGTGATTCCTGCTGGAATATTTTGGATTCAAGGCAGGCAGTATGGACACAGGACATTTATCTAAGGGCTTCCAGGGGTTGTAAACATCAGCATTATCTTTAGTAAGGATGGCAGCAAGATGCAAATTTTTAGCTTATCCAAGGAAAAAAACCTGACAGCAGCTCTGCAATGTAAGGTGTTCTCTCCAGCCAGTGAAAGGCATGTGAGGAGGGCAAGAGGAAGAGTTCAGCCCATTTTGCTGCTTCAGAAGGAGCCTGAGGCACATTCAGTATTCTTACATCTGCCTTCCCCATGTTTTAAAAGTATGGTTGAGTCTGCTGAGGTAAACATTGCATCCTAAAAGAACAGAGCAAGAAAATACCAGCTTCTCTGGAAAGTCAAACAGAGCAGTAACTGTGCTTTTGTTTTGTTGCTCTCTAAGTAGTTTGATTTACTAGCAGAGAAAAATACTGATGCAGCAGCAAATACAGACTGGGACTTGCATATTTGAAAAATATTTAACAGAAATGGATGTATGAGTTTCAGCTAAATATTGTACAGCAAGAATGATAATAAAGTACTATGAACTTATCATGGTAATTATATCAAATGTGTTTCCATGCATGGGCAAACAACCTCTGGGATCTCTTCTTGGGACAAGAAGTGGGAGTTCTAAGGATACTAATAACACACCAGAAGTAGGAAAGGAAAGGGCTTACATTCTCTACAGCAGTCAACATCCTTGCCATTTCCACATGGGTCCACATTTCATCTTAGATCAAATGCTCAGGACTCAACAAAAAATAAACCCCTACTGATTTAAGCATTGATATTACTGCCTGTAAAGTAATAATACCCACAAGGAGATCATAATTTCTTAACTACTAGTGTTTGTCTTAATCTACTTTTATAAAGCTCTAAGCAGCTGCTTTCTTGGGATGAACATGGGTGGTTACTGCAGCTGAGAGAAAAAGTTTTCTGGGGAGGAAGCTGCCTGATTATCAATACTATTTTAGGTCCTAATATAAAGGGAAGAGCTGGTCTTATCATCCCATCTTTGCATCAGTTCCAGAGGAGGCAAACCAACACAAGTGAAATGGGAGACCAAAGTAGAGAGGGGATTTCTTCTCCCTGCAGAGACCATTGAGCTCTGTCCTGTTCCAGGTCCCCAATTTGCCTTCCCCAGATTGGTCACAAGCACCCGCGAATGGTGAGCACCCAGCTCACCATTCCAAGTGATGCTTGGAATTCAAAAGGCAGGTTCAGCACATGCTTCTCCAGCTCAAAGAGCACCAGAGCCTTTCTTTTTTACTGTGGCCCTGCAAGTTTCAATTGATCTGAAACCAACTTGCATTTTCTAAATGCTGCTGCTGAGTTTGAACTTCAGAGAGAAGTCCACTTGCTAGAAATGAAAGTTGCCAATTAAAAATCAGTCTATTTATGTGGCTTAGGGGAGCTGAGAAGGAGAAAGGAAAAGCCAAATAACTCATTAAGTGATCTATATGGTGCCAGTACAGTTGGCAATTATAATTACCCTAATAAGACTTTCCCACTTACATAAGTCTTTCCATTCAGGGATCTCAAAACACTTTGCAACCATTAATGATGTTGGATTCGTAACACTCCTGACCTCATTTGCAGGAGAGGGAATTGAGGAAAAGAGGGTAAACACCATTTTCTGTAACAGAGAGCTTTCATTTTGTATCTGCCTGTAAAGTTTACACTTGAAACAAAATCACTCTTAAAAATCAGGATCTGTTCTGAGCTTTTGAGCAGGCAGAAGTCTTAGACTCACAATGTGAGTGCAAGAAGCCCTCCCAAAAGAATAATGAGAATTGTGTGAACTGGGACAGGCTGTCTGCAACCCTTCTGCAAAGAGCCTTTGGTCACCAAAATTTATCACCCTGGACTAATGTAAAGAACTTCTTTCTACCTCTGCTCCACATATAGAAGCATCCCTACCCCTACCTGAAAAAGTAATCACATGTGGGATGGGTGGTATCAGTGTCCACAGCTGCATACACTTGGGTTGGGCTCCTCTGGAAGGAAAATTGAAGCAGAAGCAAAGCGAAATCCTGGGGAAAGGAAAAAACCAAAGTGGAACAATGTCTTAGTTTGAAGGACAGGTGTCTGCCAAGGAAGGCTGGAACCTCCCTTGGAATGGAAAATATGACCCACTTCCCTCCAGATTGTTGTAACTTTGAAATAACAGAGCTCTGAGGCAAAGCTATGGGAATTNATATATATAAAACAAGGCATACAAACAGCAGCAGTAGCAGCAACAAACAAAACCAGGATCCCAGTCCCAGGCCCCTCTCAGCTGCAGGCACTTTCCCCTTTGGTGCATTTTGGTAAATCAGGTGTGATCATTCCAGGACCCAGTGCTACTTGTGCCTGTGGGTTAGAAGAAGCCACCCTCTGCTCTTTTCAGCAAGGAGAAAGGCCTTGTTGAGGTATGACATTCAGGCTCTGCATTGCCAGAAAATCAGATGCCACCAGGGAGGAGTTTAGACCAGAGCACTGAACAGAATCAGAGATCCAGAAAACAAAATTTCTGTGGAGAACACTGAAAGAATTTGAATAACCTGGAAGAAGAAAACAGAGTCAGGAAAGAATGGCATCCTTCAGCTATGGTAAAAATGCTGTTCTCTACTTCTGTGATAGCCAGGATAAGGCCTGTCAGAGGAAAGTTCAGCAGGAGAGGAGAGGCTCTTGCCCTGGACTAACACTAACTATTATCCCAACAATCCACTGCCCTGGGAAAGAGCCTCTCTCCCAGTGAGATTAACCTTTTAAAGCTGGCCCTTAGAAATAATTCACCTGTGTTATACCTGCAAACATGTTTGTGATTGCTGCAGGGTTTGTGTTAGAGGAAAAAAGGCTTGTGCAGTAGTTTGGGGACCAGAAAAGGCTCAAAGGGAGAATTGCAGAATTGGGGACCAGAAAAGACTCAAAGTTAAGGGAGAACTGCAGAATTGCAGCTTCCATTTGACGGCTGCAAACTGATGCCAGCACCATTCACCTCAGGGCTCTGAGAGCCTACAAAACATGCTTACACTGGCAGCCCACATTTTAGAGTTTCACAGAATAAGGATATTACTTTTAAGGCAGGGAGGAGCTTCTAAAACTATTTTCTGCAAAAATAAAAGGATTTTACTCATTGCAAACCACTCACGAATCTACTGGAGAGGAGTCATCTTATAAATTCTTTGTGCAGCTCTTCTCCACCCAGCAATATTAATCTAAAAATAAAATTAACTTTCTTTCTCCCATCACTGAAATTCCCTGTCTAAACAGATAGCCAAATAATGTTAATACTGATTTTAATTCTGAAAAGTACACAAAAAAGGGAAAATTTTCTGATTATTAATGGAAGAAAAGCCCTATTTAGCATATCTAAATGTAAAGTGTAAGATTGATAACTCATACAATAGCAATCATGAAAAAGTTACAAGATGGAATTATTCTCTCAGGGCTTTTATCAAGGTACTTACCATAAGTTAAATGTGAAATTCACACAGAAATCATTCAGAGAATTCAGCATTCACATACTTCTCTACTCTAAATAATTCCCCATGCAACAGTAAAATTCTCTCTTTATGACTACATAATTCTGGTTGTGTCAGCAATTAGCACAGGAAGCTTTAGGAGTGTGCTACATTTTTTAAGAGTTAGAGGGAACTGTGTATTGCAGGCAGCCAGGATGCTGTGGAGACGCTGGATTTGCTGGCTCCTTTCACAGAAAAAAGGGATGTGGGCCATCACACCCACCCAAAGCCCTTCCTCTTCTGCAGGAGCTGAAGGCATGAAGCTGCAAACACTGCTGGAGAATTGAACACTTCAGGAGGTCTCAAAGGAAGGAATCCCTGTGCCACATCCAGCTCAGCCCCAGGGCAGCAGCTTTGCCAGAGGCAGGTGAGAAGCATCAAGCCCTTTGGTTTCCCTGCTCCAACTGTACTCCTAATTAGGTATTACCATGTGTTTTTCACTGTGGAGGAGCTGGTTTTGTTACTCCTGACAGTCACTGGAGGGAATTTCTGCTGTGCAGAGAGCAGAGCAGCATTCTCCTGTCTCTTACCCATGACAGGAAAAATGCAGTGTGCCATATAGCTAAAAGTACATTGTGGTATTTATCAGCTGGTCTTCAGCAAGTAAAAGAAAGCCCACATGAGGTCCTCCAGAAAGGAAAACAACCTCCTTTGTCCTTTTAGCTCTTGATAAATAAGTATCTTCTGGAGGCAACACGCAGCATTAAAAGGGACAGGAGCAAATCTTCATTTGTTTCTCTTCATCTCTCTGCCTCTTACTCAGTTTTGCTGCACTCCTGGACTCTGGATCTGGGCAGGGAACATGCTGGGGAATGAGGTGAGCAATTGTATGTGATTTAAAATTTTTCTGACCCCTCCATGTCCAGCACTAAGTTATATTTCCTAGGAGATGAATCTTGAAAGCCATATATTTTTGTGTGCACAAATTTTAATCTATCTGGCCATTTTAAAATCACAGAAGGGGAGGGAGGGGAAAAAAAGCTCTTTTAAAACAGCATGCTGGAAGCCATATGAAAAAAAAAGCCTCCACAAACAGAAGCTCAAGCCTTATTTCAGTGGAGCCAGAGGTAAAACCCAGAATATAAGAATATCTGAACAGGAATAGACTTGAATGCTAACTCCAAAAGTGGTACCATGGACAGGGACCATCCTTCAGAGTCCATTTTTTGCTTTAGCAGATAATATAATGTAAGTGTAGCAGGAGAGATGCTCTAATACCCTTGGACAGATTTGTGGGGTGCTGGCAACACCAAACAGCTCCAATATTCAGGTTTGTTCTACAGCACAGATAGAAATACCAATCATTTCATGCCATAAATTTACCAAAGAAACCAGAGGAGTGGCAAGTGGAGATAATGCACAGCTCTAATTTTTTTTAGAGACAGTTCCCAAGTCTGACACCAGAAGTCTGCATTAAATACATGTGTTTCTTTCCATATTCATTAACAGTTTGCTATTTTCATCACACTCATGATATGAATTCATTCCTACTGCACACAGTGTCTGTACATATTCTTATGAACTGATTTTATGCATTGTGTCAAGGTTTTCCTTGCACAGGCAGATGTGGTTGTTTTTTGGTTTTTGTTTTTTTAACTTTCCTTAGCCTTTGTGATTCCAAATTTTTGCTGGTTCTCTTTCTATTTTAATTGTTTCTGGGAAGGTTAGTTGAAGCCATTTGGAGAAAGACACTTTAAAGAAATCTCACTAAGGGAATGAAAAAGGTTCTTTCTTTCTTCTTGCACTTCTAAGCCACACTTCAACAGAGGAACACGGGGCACTCACAGAGCTGGTTTGGATCAGGAGAATTAAAACCCCCTGCACACAACCAAAACACTGAATATTTGAATTTGAATATTTGACAATGTTTCCACAAGATTGTAGCAGCTGTAGGAAGAGCTGGTTTGGACACACATGAGGATCATATAGTGGCCTTTTAGAAGAGAACATTTATCCTCATTTTTGTAGTGTGCTCCAGAAGTCACAGTAAAGAAAATCCCATTTGGATTCCGAGAGTAAAATTAAATTTATCCCAGAAATAGTCCCCTTAAGCTGCTTCTATATTATTTTTGATGGGGGATTTTTTTTATTTTATTTCATTTTAAGCTGGATGAATGGGCCAAAAGCAACAGTATGATGCTGCAAGGCCAAGTGGCAGGTCCTGCACTTGGGTCACAACAACCCTGGGCAGTGCTACAGGCTGGGCTGCCCAGGGAGAAGCTCTGGGGGTGCAGGTTACAGCAGCTGAACATGAGGCTTGTGTTTAGGTCACCTTAATATCAGCATCAAAACACTGCATTTGAAAATGTTTTGGTGTCTGCTGTCAGTGTGGCAACCTGAATGTGGTCACCCAGGGTGCAGTGAGCACTCCTTTCAGCTCTCTGCTAACCCCACACAATGGAGAACACAATTCCAAACCACAAGTGGCACAAAAGATTTTCAAAGTTGTCTAAATACATCCTAAATACATCCTGAACACATCAGTAACCCACAGGCTGTTAATTGCAGCGTGTCAAGCCTCAGCTCTCCACGAGAATAAATGTCCCCACTCAAAGAGGAAAAAACAGAAAAAACACTAATACTCACCAAAAGAAAAATTAAAAAAAGCCTCACAAAATGAAATTAAAATATCCTTTCCCAAAACTTTCTTACCTGCAGTACCTGTGCAGCCTTGAAGTCTAGGGAGTGAGGAACTGGAAACTTTTGGCTATTTGTGAGCTTCAAGCTGGACACAAATTTGAGACTAGTCATACAAAATAAATACATATGTATACTAAATATACACACACATATAAACACGTGTAAATTTCTGTCTGTATTGTGAATTAACAATTATCCAGATTAATTACACTGTGTCACTATCTTCAATTCAGCTATCTGCCTGCCCCTACTATGTTTTATACTCCAACATTGAGCTTGTGTAGGCAAAACCAAGGTTTCAGCCTTTCCCAACCTTCCTGCCAGCATCCTTTCCAACCCAAAGAAAAAACCTCAAACCAGCAGCCCTGACCTGCAGAGTGCCAGGCTGCCAAGGGGTGCAATCTGATCTCTCACCTGGGATCACTTCAGCACATCATGACTTCAGCCTGCAAAGCACCCACAGAAAACCCACAGTTTTCTTTTCAAAGAAAACTTGTATAGGAAATTATGCTACAATCCTGTCTGAAACCCACAGAAGAGCACAGCCGAGTGCACTGGGCACCAAATGCATTTCACTGTAGTGCAGTTGTGACTGTGCCCTGCCATGTGGATCAATATCAATATCAGATGTATTGCAGTGTCCATGTGGAGGATGATTTCCCCCCTAAATTAACTAACTTTCATTAGATAAATCAATATTTCTCTCACAAAGAAGAAAAGAGAGCTAAAATGTATACTGTGCAGAAAATGCAGTACAAATGTATTGAATAGTCCAAAGATAATATCTCCAGAGGCTGCAGTCATTTAAAAGCCCTCAAATGTAATTTTGAAAATTGCTTTACCAAGCTAATAAAAAGGGAACCAATGTAAAACCCCAGAAAGATACATATTTATTAAGGGTTTTTTCCTACATTTTTCACAATTACTGGAGGTTAGAATTATTTCTTATTTGCCAATAAAAGATTTTCTAGGACTCTTCAGACACACATTACAGAGCAGTTACCCAAATGATCATAGCCAAATGAGACAACTTGGAAATAAACTGGCTGCATGTATAACTAATACATTTAGCATTATATGTGTAAGTCTCCAGGTTTTCAAAAGACAGCTAAAAGAGTTACCCATCCAGACATAAAAAATATTTTACACATTATTAAAAAAAATACACATTACCCCTCCAAAAAGACTGCTTAAGACCATATATGCTGATAGATGTGGAGTCTTGACATGCCAGAACCTCACCTGTGCTTGTCCTGGAGAAGGCACAGAGCAAAATAAATTCAGGACAGTGTCCCCAGGTACCCCACACTGGGGACAATGGGAAGCTTTGCTGTGGGAAAGCTCTCCTTGGAGTCAGCAGCTCATGGATTGGCCAGCAGGGCTGCTGAGTCCTTGTGCTTCTGGTTTTGGCCTTAAAAAGCCACTTGTAAGAGCTTTGCATTCAGAAAAGCCCCAAGGTGATTTCCAGCTCTGTGGAACAAGTACAAGCATGAATATCTCTTCTTTCCTCTTTGCTCCAGCCTTCAGAGCCTCAGAGGAGGGACTTCATTTCACACAAGTGTGATTTTACAAAATCCTGGCCAGTCTCAAAAGCAAAAGAACACAATATTATCCAATAGAGCATCCAACCTCTATAGAAAATCAATTGCAGAAGCTGCACAAAGCATGTTTAGATGCCTTGCTCATGTGTTGTTGGAACAGTCCTTGCAAATTGCCATTAAAATGCATAAAATCAGAAGCAAGGAACATTGTTTATTAAGATTTCACACGCATTCAGCACTTTTGGGGCACTTAAACGAGCTGCACTGTAGGGCTAACAGGATTTTCCAGGTGTAATAAGAAAGGAGGCAAAACTGCAGGTTTAGGCTGGGGTGAGAAGCTCACCTCAGGACAGACTGCATGTTTCCCTCTGGCAGTGAGGCTCCCACTGCCTGGCACAAGCCCAGCCTGCCTCCAGAAAGAGCACAGTACCTTCTACAGAGCCTAGGAAGTCTCATGCAGCAGGAAGCAGAAATGCAGCTCCTGTGCCATGAGATTTTTCACTTTGGGGGATCCAAAGCCTTCAGGGTACACACACCAAGGCAGCAGAGAGCCCTGAGCCAGGCAGATCCCAGCCCCAGGTTTTGGCAGCCTCCCAGGGCTCTTTCAGACACAGGCTTTATTGGACATATTTTGCCTCTCAACTCCTCACTCAGATTTCTCCCCTTGGAGGTATTTTGCAGTGCTTTTTGACCCTTGCCAGCCAGTGTCATGTAGCATTTTTGACAGGATGTTGCTGGCAGGCTCTAGTGCACTGCCTACCCCCATCCTCAGGAATTTCTCTGACTCTGAGGGGTGGCAAGGACCGTGCTGAGAGCTCTGCACTCAGAATTCCCATTTCTGGGTGCCACATGTAGTGTGTAGGGCTGCCAGTTTCCAGCACACCACAGCTGTCCCCGCAGATTTCTTTCTCTGAGGGATTTATTCCTCCCCTGCACTGGCACAGCAGCCCCACTGAATGGGTCTGTACATGCTTTAATTTCTGTAAAACTCAGTCATCAACTTGTCTCTAGGGAGCCTTTTCCAAAGGGAGAATTGTTGTCATTTTCTTCAGAAACAGGCCATAACATTTCCTATACAAGCTTTCTTTGAAAAGACAAGCTTTAATAGCTTTAATGCTGCCAAGCTCCAGCAGCTCCTATTGCAAATGACTACCAGGTGTGAGAGGTCCAGAGATCCCAGGCTTTGTCCCCAGCTCACCCTGTCCATCTTCTCTGTAGTTCTTGCAACTCCCCAGCTTGACAAATCTGCTGCTGCTCAGTTACTGCTATTTTTTAATCATCTCATTTCCCTCCAGCACACATTGGTGCTACTCTGCTGTAATCACAGGAGTTAAGGCAGGGTAAACCCAGGGGAGAGGGTTTTGGATTTGTTTATTGATGTCCTTTTTGTAATCTACTGCCACTGTGCAAGTGTTACTACCTCTGAGCTTTAAAGCAGCACAGCTCTCACAGAGACCCTGCTACCTATCCTGGGGCAGTGAGCCACACTGCCCATGATAATCCAAGAGGAAATAATAATAGAGAGTAAATAATAATCCAGGTAAATAATACAAGAGTCAGTTGATGATCTGGAGTGCAAATAACAAACACCTCCTGATTCCAGCCATGCCAGGCCACTAAATATTTGCATTTTCTACCCTCTGGCACAAGCCAGAGCATCTTTGCAGTGGCTCCTGATAACATGTTCTCCACCCCCACATTTTTTGGGTGCTGTGTCCTCCTTCTTACCTTCATCCCAGTGCCAAGGATGGCAGGGCACTCAGAGCTTACTTGTTTGTATATCACTTCAGGGCTCCTCAATCAATCCCCTCCAGCCTGTTCAAGAGAGACCCAGGACAGACACCTGCAATCTGAGCCCTGTGTCTCACATCCAGAGGATAACTTGGCATTTTGGGGACCAATGTGTCTCTTGGTTCTCCCTGTGCCTTAGCTGCCCAGCCTAAACAGGTCCCAAAAATTCTGAAGCACAACACCATTTCCCTGGAAGCCTTTACCTCTCTAACTTTTGCTTTTTCTCTCCAAAGTCCTCTGTCTCAGTTAGAAGGCAGATCAGAAAACAGCAGGGGAATCATGAGACTTGCACAAAAGCATTTGCTCCTAGAAAAACTTTTGCTCCAAATCCAGCAGGATGAGGGAAAAAAAAAAGCTGCTCTCCTGATTGCTCCTTTTGGAAACCAAATCAACCCAAATCAACAGAACTTGTGTAACTCCCACTCCTCTAACACAGCTCTCTGGGCACAGCAGAAACAGTGGGCTCCTGAGGGCTTTCTGCCAGGAAATCATGCTCCAGTGCTCCCTGTGATAGCTGCTGGGCAGGAACCCATAGCCAGTCAAGCACTGAAACAAATCTGAGGCCACTCTCTCCTAAACCTCAAAATAACCAGTAGGAAACTGCAGGTCTCATTGCTTTCTTCCTAAATCCCTGGCAACACCCCACACATGGGTAAGAACTGCTGACACCAAACAGTTCTAGAAAGGTATTTGCCTCTATCAGGACTCTAAAGAAGCACCATGCATGGGTGAAAACTCTGCACATTGCTTGCCTTAAAAAAAACCTGCTAATATCTCTGTCTAGACCAGTGGAATATTTATTTGGCCTTATAAAAGTAAACATTGGAAACAATGTGATCTGCTTTCATTCTAATTACAGACCCAGGAAAACCTACATCTGGTTTGGCAGTGCCTCTACATAAATATGCAAGAAGTCGTTCACTTCCATATTTTTCACATTATTGCCAGTTCAAGCATCACTGGAAACCCTCCTTGTGTCTTCCTAGAGGGGGAACTCTACCCTTAATCCTCACCTCCAAATACACCATGATAACCAGTCTCTGACCCAATAGCCAGAGTGGTTATTGCAATTATAAAGGGTCAATGTATACCTATAAATGTATATTTATACAGGTTTGAAAGACATGTTTCTATGTATATTAAGTATACACACAGACATGTATATTATTATGGAGAAAAAGCACTTCCTTTCTTTTTGAAATCCTATCTCTAACCCTTGACACCAGGTAAATGTAATTTCCCAGCTTTTAAGGTCAGAAAAAAATTATTGAAAAATCGTTTTCCGGGTAGTTTCTTTCACAAAGCCTAGGTTTACCATGGTGGACATTCAACAATCAGCAATATGGAAGACTGGTGTCTGCTGTAATCCTAGAAAAAGCTTGTCTCTCCTTATTCCTCATGAAATATCCAGAAGAAAACTACTCTCTTCACTCCTTATCTTCTGAAATCCTAAATTTACCATGCCCCATCTGATGTATCTTGACAATCTATTTTCCATTGCAACACTGATCTTGAAAGATTCCCCCTTGCATGAATTCAGCCTTATTTTAGGTGGCTAAACCTATACAATAGAGTGGGAACTTTTTCCTGAAACCCAGCTTGAATGGAGAGTAAACTAAGCCAGCCAAGTGCCACAACCTCCCCCAAAACTGGCCCCAAAGCTATTCCTTTAATCTTTTCCTTAGTATTCCTCATCCTTTCTCATCTCCTGGCAGTGATCAGGATGAAACCACTAGGAACAGTCCAAAATTAATATAATTACCAGTCTCTGCTGGTACATTAACTGTGAGCCAGCCATCTACTGACACCTGCCCAGTGCAGTTTGGAAACTCCCACTCAGGGTTTGCCATCAGGAGGAGACAGCCAGAAACCCTCCTAGAAAAGGGAAATCTTCGACACTCCAATCTTAGAGGTTTCCTAAATGCTGGAATTGCAGTGTCTGGTAAAACAGCTCTCCCTTTGATTTCCATACTGCAGGTGAGATGAAGAAAAATTCGTTTCCTGCATGAGTTCCAAGGCCCTTGTGAATATAAACACATGTTGCATGTAAGTAATTTATGGGATTCAAACATCCCGACAACTCCAAAAATTGAGTTAATTATTGGAAATAATCCAAGATTTTTTATTTGCTTGGGGTTTCTTTCCTTTTCTCTGAAGAGGGGTGAAACACTCAGAGATCACATTCTTCTTCTCTTCCTCCAAATTAATTAGAAGAAAATAAAATAAAAAGCAATAACAGCAACAAACCACAGAAAAACAAAACCCATAATTCTTCACTCAAGTATTTCAATTTTTTTTTCAGGACTATAATCACTCTTTCATGCTCTGTGAATCAGGGGTCAGGTGTTTGAAGAAGTGGTCTGAGTATGCAAGCTTATTTTCAAAGGTAATAGGGTTGTATCCCACCACAGCAAATCCTGTTTGCTAGTCCCATGTAAGAGAAAATCTTATACTAAAAGCCTAAAGATACCATGGCTCCATGTTTTGTGATTACATTTTTGAAACCTAAGAAGAAAAATGCTCTCTCCTGAGCTTTTCTTATGATTCCAAATTTCTGGGTGGCTGTGAGGAAGAGTCCACTGCAACATTGTTATTTGTAATGGGCAAATAGATTTGCACTCTTTCTACTTCATCCAGCTGTTTATATTCATTATGTTTGTGTGAATACTATATTTTGAGACTTCTGATCTCTTGTGAAAGGTTAGAATGGACAGTTTCAAAAGAACGTGGAAAGAATGACAGACTATCCCCTCCAGAGACAAATTTTATATCTGAAGCCAGGCTAAAAGAGCAGGAGGAGATTTGGTATGGATTCACATAAAACTTGAAAGCAGAGTTGAGGAATCTTAAACTTCAAGACCCTCCCTGAATCCTTACAAAATCTGGATCCAGAAGTTCAAAGTCGGGCCCCATCTGAATACAGAAAGCCCCAAACCATGGATCATCCCAGACAAATTTTCATTCAAGACATTTCTGTTGAGGAATTTTCTTTTTTTGTGTGCTGCTTCACTGGAGCTTGATAAAAATCAGACACAAACCAGTTACACTCAACTAAAGTCTAACCAAAAAGGCAACAGAATGTTCTGACTTTACAGTCAATTAATATATGAATATTAAATGTGTTTCCCCTCTTCAGACCTCTTATTTTCACAAGAGTTCTGCCAAGGGGCATTGTGCTTTGGATATTCAGATACTTCTCAATTCTGTAATGGTTTTCTAGGTGAAGTCATGCATAAAGGGATGCTAAACATTGCATGCTTTACTGAAATCAGACCTGTGAGCTATTTTTAATATTCCTAACACATGAAGCCTCTGCTCCATGACGTTTATGTAACTTTTCTTTGTTTAGTACCACCTCCAACATAACAGAAGTATTTGCAGATCTCTTTAAAGGCATAAACTACCTTGAACACATTAAATTTGTAAAATCTTATCAGGTTTATAAAGAAATAATTGAGTGATAGGGCCTCATTTGAAACAAGTGGAAAAACTGCCTCAATGTAAATTATTTGTTGTTACCAGAATTTGACTTCTCCAGCTCCTCCTCAGTGAATTACTTGGCTTTTACTACAGCAGCCTGTGCTGAAATGTTGCTATCTGAGACAGGCAGACCTTGCTAGACAACAGGAATAGCTAGTTCAAATTTTTCTTATATTAGCAAGGAGGTAGAAATCTTTCTTTCAGCTTAACAAGGCAGGGACTTTTGTCAGTGTCATCTCAAAAGACTTCATCTGGGACAGGGAACCTGCTTATTTGGTCCTGTGTACCACATGGGGCCACAAGTGTGGGTGAACTCATGGTTTGTCAAATTGCCAGAGAGCCTAAAACCAGTCTGTGATGGTCTGTGCACAACTCTGTTGGAGAAATCCCACTAATACTCACACCCTACCTCAGTCTGCCAAATGGAACATTTAACATGCAAAGTCAGGATGCAACCTGGTGGCCTTGCAGTGCCCATCATCCTCCACACCTGGCAAAGGCTGGAGTGGCCACATACCTGCTTTATGAGCAGGGAAGTGAGACATAAAACCATTTCATCCAGGAAACATCAGGTGCAGAGCAGTGAACCCCTTTGGGCAGCACAGACTCACTTTTTGCTTTCAAGCTCTTTGTGAAGGCTGGTTTGGCACGTGCTGGGATCAACAGCAATTTTACACCCAATACCTTCATGCCAGTGGTTTAGGAAGGAAGTGTAGGCATGGGAAGAGCCCAGCTCTGCTCTTATGACAGTAAGATGGGCTTTGCTGACAGAATCACCTCTGCCCAGTCCTTTGGAAATTCTTCTCTAGAAATTCTCCTTGTCAGGCAATGACAGATAAAGCCTCCCCTGGCTGATGGGCTGTGGATCAGATTACCATAGAGGGAATTTCACAATCACGCTAGATTCCAATATTTTTTTCTCTCTTTATTCTGGCTAAGAATTCAATTTTCTTTTATATGAAAAAATACGGCCAGTATATTTTTCTCATTTAAGCTGAAGGTAACTTGACTTAGAACAGCTTTGCTAGAAGCCCTTCTCCTAAATGTGCTTTGAAGCTTCTTTCCAAGTTGCAGAATGCCCTCCATTTTCATTGGCTTGTCCTCATTAGACTTTTATATTCCTAACTGATTTTCTCTGTGGTTCATGTCCATGCCAGGCAATAATGTGGAAATTTTAATAACACAGTTTTGGGTGCAATGTTATTTACAGGTCTGCATCAACTTCTATGGCTACACTCCTGAAATTACCCTCTTCAGTTATATCTATTAATTTCCCATGAAGTTTAAGAGTTCTCCATATGCTATGCCCCTAACCTGGAGCCACATCACATTGGTTTTCTAAGCAGCTTCTACTTCATTTTATCTCAAAATTAAAACAAATTATTTCCTATAATGTGTTTTATTTTCCAGATTTTTCATGCTGGTATCACAGCCAGGCAGCAGTTTAATTTTTTTAGAAGCAGTGTTCTTTTTAGAACCCTTGGGTTTTTTTGAAATTTTTTTAGAGGCAGTGTTCTCTTGCAAGTAGAGTCAGACTTATGAGATTCAAGCAGTGCAAGGAGCTCTTTTTATAAGACTGATCTGAATTTTGATTCTCTAATAAAAGTTAGAACAGGAGACAAAACTGGCATGGTTTAATTTATAATCTCTGAACCATGCTGCAAATGTAGCCCTCCTTCTCTGCTTTCAAAGCAGTTCCAATTTATTCCTGTCTATTATTTACACAGATCCGTTTAGTGAATAGTTTATTAAGAGATTTTCAGGTTGGTCTTGCTGCTTGCAGTTATTTTACATAAACTGAGGAACAACTGCTGGTTTGTAACCCTGTTTAGTACACATGCAGCAAAGAGGAAGATCACCTAAAACACACAGTATTGTTTCTGCTCCCTCAGAGCCTCACAGAGGACACTTGTAATGTCTGAAGGAAAAATTTATAGCAGGCAATGAAATCCCAAACAAATAATCAAGGAGTCATAGCTGAGCTTGTGAAGCTTGCCTCAGCTGCCTGTGCTCAGCAAATTCCATATTGTGAGCCAGGAAAGAAAGCTAAAATCAAAATCAAGACTAAGGGCATTAGGCACTGTGAAGAAGCAGCCTGTTCATCTGAGGAACCCAGCACTTCAGCTGGCAAAGTGCTGGCCAGGAGCATGCAGGCACGTGGCACAATGTGCTTGCTGAAGGTGAGCTGAGCACCAGGAGAGGCCAAGCCCCTCTCAGCACCCACAGTCCCAGGGGTTTGGCAGTAAAGCACTGCTAAATTCCAGAATGTACCAGCTGGTCCCAGGATCAGCTGGAAGAGGTCTCTTTACAGAACACTTCCAACTCCAAGTCAGCTCATGGAGACTCCAGAAAGGAAAAGCACAACCCTTCTGAGAGCTGTTAACCTAAGGATACTATTTTAATTACTCAAATTGCAATAAATATTCCAGGCAAAATATGGCAGAGATGACTCAAAAATATCCACTTATAATTCTGGGATATGCAGTAGGAACATTACCATAATAAGCTCAGAGGAAATACAATGAAAACTATTACAGGTCCAGGAAAGACACATAAAATGAACATAACAGTATCTGCCTGACAGAGAAAAAGGAAGAAAGGTACATAATTTAGGGTACTGCTGTTACTGCCTTTAAGACATATAAAATGAAGAGTATTGCAGTTGCCTAATTCTGGCAGAGACACAGTGGAAATCATTAGTTATCTAGCTGTAAAGGAGGATGGGTAATAGGGAGTATTATTGTTACCTGTCCCTAAAAGACAGCAAGAAAGAAGGGAAGAGAGTGGTGATGGAAACCTGGACTGTTACCTGGCTCTGGAAAGCAGAAATTATGGGCAGATTTGCTGCTGCCCACAGCTGTGCTTTACAGCTACTAATTCATGGAATGAGGGCTGGGGAAAATTGAATGGTCTGAATTATACCATGGCTGGCTGGTACAAGGCCAGACTTTCAGCTGGGTGCAGCTGATAAAACTTACTCACTTTACTGTGCCGACTTTGGGTCTGTGCAGAATGAGAGGATGGGGAGGCAGGAGCACCACAGCCCTCCTGGAGCCAGGCTGGACTGTGCCAGTGATACCTGGAACAGAGGCTAGACAGAGTTAGAGAATAAAGTGAGCATTTCTTAAAGGCCTTCAACAGATACACCCTGTGCAGAGCAGGAGCCTCACAGAGGCTATGCCTGAGTTGGGATGATGGTCATGAGTCTTTTGGGCAGATGTAAGTCTGCTCTGTTTGCATATCAGGGGTTAATTGTCCAATTGTCCAGCTGCAGCTTCAGGTAATGAAGTCACATTCCTCCAGTTTGCTCTCCCCAATGTACTTTTGTTGATGCTTTTCTGGCCTGAGGCTGTGATGATGACCTTGGTTCTCCAGGCCTGGAAGGATCATTGTGTCTGACCAAACTGTGATGAGAGCTTGCTAACACTCTATACAGAGTTCAGAATTCTACACTAATCCAGTACAGGATTTGAAAAATAAAAAAGATAAAACTTAAAGCATCACCAGGTGTCCTGGGGGACTGGACTTAAGCTGAATCCCCAGCTGCAGCAGCCTCCAAGCAGGCACCATTTCTCCACACACTCCCCGAAGCAGGCAGGAAGCTATGGGCAAGAGCAAAGGTCAAGAGAAAATTTAGCAGAAATGGTGTTTTTGAGAGCTCTGTGACTGTAGAGGTGCAGTACATTTACATTTCTGCAGAGAAAAAAAAATGCTTGAAGCTTTCTGTAGTCTTCAGGGTCCATCCCTTCCCTGGTTGAATGATGCCTACTTGCCTACCTTCAGAGCAAAGGGGAAACTGGGAAAAAATTTCTTGTTTTGGTTTGGTTTTTTTGCCTTTATCACAAGAAACAATCATGGCTCAGGATGGCACTGCTGCTAAGTGAAATACCTCTCCAGTTTCTACCACACTCCTCACACTCAGGCTTTGAATTTCTTTTCCAAGGGTGTAATACTGACAACACTTGAGATAAGCTCCAGTGAAGTGTTTCATTTTAGCTCACTCAGTTTTAAGGGTCAGATCCCTTATTAAATTCCAGCTCAAGGAACACAAAAGAAACTGCAGTGCTGCCCAGATTAATCCTTTTTTTCCTGTTTTGACCACACATCTCTGTCCATCAGATGGAAAGACATGAAGTTCAGCTGAAACAAGTGAATCTTGTGATTAATTTGTAATATTGAAGAAGAAAGGCAGTCCAGAGAGCAAGGAAGGGAGCACTGAATGGTCACAGAACACTCATCTTGCATCCACCCCTTCCTCTGACAGCATGCCATTGGATCTCATATCCTCCAGGGCAGTAAAACAGACCACATACCACCCTGAGGCTTTCAGGCAGAAGCTGTGAGCCTAAAAACACCCTCCAGCATTGCCCCTTTCTCAGCATCCATATCCAGCATCAGGTAATAGTGCCTGGGTGCAACTGCTCATTGATCCATTAAAGATCAGAGCCAGCAGCTGGATCCCACTTCATGCACAGTCTTTGAGCCTTCCAAGCTGGAAAAGGCACCTGTGCTCTTCCCTCTGAGGCAGAAATTAGCACAAAGTTTTGCTCCTGTACCTGCCACATGAGCAGGGGGAAGCTCCTTGTGGCAGAGCCATTCACTTCCCTTTAATGAGGATAACTGGATACAGAAGTTAATGCATAAATTACTTCCATTTTTCACTCCAAAGTCTGAAACTTAAAAAAAGGAAAAAAGAGCAGTTATTTTTACTCTAATTTGATTATTCTGTGAGTTCTTGTATTGAGCTGAACTGGAAAGGATGACTTGATGACCTCTGTGCTCTTCAGATGCCCCATGTGAAGCCTCTGAGAACATCTGCTCTTGGGGCCACTTTGGAGACCCTGAGCCATGCAGAGCCCAAATTCCAGCCTTGGATACTGAATTCCTGTCCTTAATACTGTTTTATCAAGCAATAGAACCTTGGTCTTAAACAATGTCTAAGGCTGTTAATCCTTAGCCATGAATTTGGGTACCAAATTATTATTACAAAAAACCAAACCAAACCAAAACAAAAATAGTAGTGTTGAAAGTGGATCTAAGTTATGCAAAGTTATGCAAAACTTTATTCTCCTGGGTTGACCTTGGAGTCAGCAAGAAGCCATTTCAGATTGCTGTTCACTTGCTGAGAGTGGCACGATTCAGACATCATTAATTAATGAAAAAATTAATATGAATTGTAAATATCTAGTTTGATGATTATATGAAAAGGTAAAATATCCAGAAGTGCACTTCTTCTGATTCCTGGGATCAGTTATCTGATATCAGGGACATGGTATTCTGGGAATAACATGCTGTTCTTTCACTGACTTGCCTAAGTCTGAAAATAATTTTAAAAAATAAATTCTGTCACCTGTTTCTTGTCTTTCCCCAGACTTTGTTTTTTCTCAATCTATTTTGCTTTCTAATTTTTCTCTTCTGCTGTCATTTTTAATGAGTACACTTGGCTAGATGACAGGATTTCTGCAGAAACATGTCAACATTTGTCTTCTTTCCAATACACACTGGCAAAATACATTCAAAGGCTTTGTGTTTCAGAGTACCATGTTTCTCTTTAACTTTCATATTTATAAGTGCATTCCACAAAATATACATGGCCATTACTGGCATGTTTCAGTGGAACAAAATTATACACTATATAAATAATCTTATAAAAAATCCCCATTGGACAGCTACTATTAGATGTTTCAATTATCACTAAATTTCAATTCTCTGAGGACAGCTGGATATAAAAACATCTCCATTCTAATACATTATGACACGAAATAATGTAAACTTTCTCTGAAATATGCAAGAAATATATTTAAGAACATTCTCAAGCCCAGCCCTCATATTAATATTCACTGCCAATCTCTGGGCACAGGTCCTGCAGGAATATGAGGAATCATTGGCACTTCATAGGGAAAGAAACCATGGGTTTGTGAGCACTTAAACTTTTGTACCTTTACTTTAACCAAGCAGTTATCTATTCACTCATACATAGGGGAAAGGAAAGAAAAAAAAGGGGAGCTAAATGTAGAAGGGAAAACAAAGAAATTCTGGTAATTTTTGCATCTTTGAAATATAAGAACAACCTTAGCTCTGGAGGCAATTGAATTAATTCACACCTAAATGTTCCCTTTGCATCTTTATTTTCATTTATTTCCTGCTTGGTCCCAGCAGCAGCAATACTGAAAAGTAGTGCATGACAACACAATCAGATAAGATATTTGTTGCAATGGCCAATTTGTACTCAGTAAATCACTCTTACAAATGCTATGAACCCTTCCTCCTGCTTTACTGATGCTTTTCATTCTTTTGAGAGTGAATCCTACAGCCAAAGAAAATTCCCAGCTCCTTTTCTCCTGCTGTGATTGCCTTGCCTGAAGCCCCAGCAGTCTCCACATGGGCACAGCCAGCAAGGAAGGGCAAGGGTTTATTGTTCTGCAGTTTTCCTAAGGGTGCCTGGTACTACTTAGCAAAGCCTATTCCAGAGCTGGCAAGAGGAGGGTGCTGGTGGAGGATTTTGGCTCCACAATTCCAAAACATAAAAGGTGATGAACTTATTTTCAGGTTGCTTTGACAGAGGCATGATCAGAACATGTTATATTCACATACTTGGCCTTTGCCCAGGCACAGATAGGGAGATAATGAGACACAGCTTTGTGCCACAGGGGATGCCCTGGTGTGTGCCAGGTTCTGAGGCAGGGGATTTGAACTCAGGAAGGTTGGGCAAGGAACTCCAGGTGAAACAAATCCCACGTGACCGCTCTGATTTGGAGTCTAGCACTAATCTTCCCTTTGAAAAGTCTTTGAAATCACTTGAAAGAAAGCAACAAAAGGCAAACTCCTGAAAAAATAAGCTATGTGATTTTCTGCACCCCACAGTTCCTTCAGTGTGAGTTTAGCTATCAGTTTAATTACTTCTGATTCCGTTTTTTCTTTTTTTCATTTTTATATTGGTTGCATTGGAAATTCATACATATCATGAATGCTTCCCTCGGTGAGCTACCTGAATAAAGATTCAAATGATAATACCTCAAACCTGTGAACATGTCATTGCTAACCTCATCAAAAAGCACATGCTGCACTCCAACAACTTAGACTGCTATTGACTTAAAACCAGAATCCTTTGGCTTTCAGCTGTACTTTTGTCAAAGAAATTCAAAGAGAAAAAGAGAAATAAAGTCAAAGTGCAAGTACAGGAATGACCCCCTGTGTAAATTCACACACTTTCATGTACAACCAACCCAGCTTTATAATGACAAGGGTTAATGAAGGTCTAATTAAGACTGACTGAGTTCCCACTCTTGCCCAGAGGAGCGGGGGTGACTCCTGACAGCCCAGTCCATGAAGGGGGAGGATACAGAGCCCAAGGGTTTGCCCACCCGCCAACAGTCATTCCAAGCAGAGCCATGAAGGGAATTCTTTGGAATGCTCTAGGGAATGCACGCTTGTTCCCTTGCACTTCAGATCTCTCCTACCCCTATCCTTTGGATGGAAATGTTGAAGAAAACTTGTTCACAATAAAGCAGAAAAGACTGGTTCCTCTTTTCTTATTTTTTTGCAATTTTGTTCATTTTAACTTGGCTTGACTGACTCTGTTGTAACACTAACACAGATTTCTGGGCGGGCAAAGAAACTACTCTGCATTACAGCAATTATTTCAAATAAAAAGTCTGAGCTCAGCCCCTAGACAAAACTCTAGGGGAGTAGGTGATATATTTTGCCTTGTATCCTTAAATTTACCTGCCTCTGCAGTTGCCCCTGGGGTGGCATGACAGCAAAGATCTCAGCCCAGCTGGTACCACTGTGCTCCCATGCAAAAGGAGCACCCTTGCTTTGACAGGGAGAGCACCTGGTGGTGTCCCACTGTCCCTCTGGAAACAGTGACAACTGGGAATCCAGGACACATGCAGAGAGAGGTTTATTTCATGGAGAAGGCAGTCATCACTGAGAAGGAGGAAATGGTAGGAAGGACATAGAGGTTAAGGGCAGGCTGGCAGGTGCCAGGATTTCGTCTAGGGGGACTGGGTGTTGTTATCCCTGAACCACACAGTGCTGTCAGATGGGCAGAGCACCTTGGTTTGGGGGGTACTTTGCCCATTTCTATGCAAATGTCTCAACTAAAACCGCAGAGGAGCTGTCACTCAGTATTTTGTTGTTAGCCACAAGCGAGCTCTAAGAAGGGCAAACACATTAAACCAAGCTGCTCTTTGCTCCTTGCTCCTTGCTGCCAACACAAGCAGAGAACTCCCAGAGGCACAGGATGTAGGCAGGGTGTTCCTGGTTGCATCAGGATCCAGAGCTCATGCTGGCATTGGGTCTGCATCTTTCAAGCATTGATGATCTGTGCTCATAGAGAGCCCATTGACCACTTGTTCCTCCTTGTGGAGAACTCCAGGCTCTGACTCCTCCTTGGTGCCTCATTCAAACATTCACTGTTTTTGTTCTCCAGTTTCCATTTCAAGGGCATCACTGCTTCTCATCAGGTTTTTGCCAATGTGTGTTTTACAGATTCCTACGTGAGATGAACTGGCTTGTAGTTACAAGCACAACAAAAATACTGCAATTCATTAACACAGGGTAGAAATGCAGCACACATCACCAATAAAAAAATGAATATGATTTTCTAGTCTCTTTTAGCCCTTTAAAATACACCATGGCCCACAGGATTACTTCATGCATGGCACACAATCTTCTGTGTACAATGAAAGAAGAGCTGAAGGCCCCTTTTGTGGAAGGTGAACTGAGAGGCAGTTTGCTGCAGACATATATTCCTTGAACATCCCTGTTCTCCAACCAGAGCCATCTGGAGTGGGAAAAGCAAGAATGCTGTATGGGGCTATAATATAATATGAATTTTTGCTTCCTGTGCTTCTTTAAATTCCAAAAAAATGTCCTGGAGTACATGGATAGCAACTGTAGCACAGTTGCACAATGTTCAGGCAGTCCCTTAATAAATGGTTTTTGTAGCAATGCATGTTTAATAGATGTTTTAATGAATGTTTAATCCATATTTTAGACCAGAAGATCACTTAAATTCCTTTCATTCTCAGATGTGTTGAACAGAGGGTAAGAAAGAGCAGTGCATTAGAAATACTGGTTTTCAGTGACAAATTTCAGAGTGACAAATTCAGCACAGTCAGTGTCCCCGCCCAATTTCTGCTACCTTTGGAAGCTAAAAAGAGCACTGAAGTCCTCATCCCCCTTCTGGATGCTGGTTGTGGTAGTCCTGAAGGTGCCATCCTTGTTTTACATATCAAGTGGAAAGCATTAGTCTCAGGCCTATTTATGGTATTATTTCACTTCAGCTAAATAGCTCCTTCTCAATTCTCTGGCCACTTTTATCCATCAATCCCCATAAGAGGTTTACAGGACAAACTGCATCACAGAAAACAAATTTACTCCCTCCCTGATAGTTGCCTTTTTTTTTTCCCCCTGTTCACACTGAACTGAAGTTTCCTGATAAAGACCTGAGTATCTTGCAGGCCATCAAATCTGAGGCAAGATCCTTAGTCAGAAAGGACAATGCCATTGTTTGTGTCATTTTCCTCTGGGAAAATGGGAAATTTCGCCTGACTGGCAAGAAATGCAGCAATGAACCCACCCACAATTCAGTGTGGCAAGCACAGGTTTGCAACAAAAGGTTGCAAAAAAGGACTTGTGCTGGAGTATATAGCATGGCCTATATATTTGAACATCTCACAAATCCCTTTCACAGGTTAAAATTACAGGTCAACATTGCACCTTCCATCTCAGCATTTTTTATAAGTTTTCACATCTTAACTTTCTTGTTTCACACTCCTGCCACTCTTGTGCAGTGTATTCCTCCTGTCCAGCCTGCTGATGTGGTATGAATGCCTTCAGGAGGAAGCTGCATTGCTGGGCCAGAAAAGGTTCAGCACATGCCAATTTACTTTGTGAGAGAGCTCAGTATAACCACTCCTCTCATGCTTTCAAATTTAATTCTAGTTTGCAACAAATGGTGATCCTTTGTGCTGGAGCTTCCCTTTTCCTAATCCCTGCTAATGCACTTAATCCATTTCTTCCTGCTGGTATCTAGAGGTCTTAATATCTTTAATATATTTATTTTTTAAGCACTCCACAGGAGTGGGAACAGAACTATCTTATAGGGAGGAGTGGGGTTATTACATAATGTCCAGATCACTGCTGCCTGCTTATCTCTGACTGTCTGTGTCCACATGATGTGCCCCAGGTCAAAGAGGAGGTTTGTGCTTGTGGGAAGAATGTTATCTGGTCACCCAAGCCAGGCTGTAACACCCAAATCACTAATGGCCTCTTATCTTCTTAGCCCAGGCTTTCTAGTCTTAGTTTTTGAACTCCTCGTGGCAAAAGATTTCTCTTAATGCCAGGAAAGCGTTTCAGCTTCTCCCACAACAAACCCTGGGCTTGTAAAACAACTGTGCTACTACAGCTCAGAGAATCACACAGAGAAGTTCTGGAGAAGAATCATTTTGGCAAAGAACAAAGGCCTGAAGGGGAAAAGGAAATAGGGTGAAAGATACAAAGGACATGAAAAATTTTGAAGAAAATCTCCCTAGTTCCTGGGAAATTTCCCATTATTTGGATATCTAGAAATAAAGTAGCTTGCTACATGAGTCAAATAACATTAGTTCAAAACTAAGGTTCTCGTTTTTCCTGCCAATGGATGCAACATATTTTATTAGAAAGACTCCTGTTTTCAGCACAGAAATTCAAAGTGGCCAGCAGGAATCTCTCTCTCCCACTCTGCCAGTTCCCTTTAAAATGAACAGAACGTGAGCTTGCCTTTGAGGCAGCACTTTACAGTGCCCCAGAAAGATGATTTCCCAGTCCTTAAGCAATGGAGGATTTCTGCAGCAGCTCTGGTCACAGCACTAAGTGGCAACACCAGCTCCAGCAGAGGAAGAACAGCTCTGGAAGGAGGTGGGATGAGGAGGGGCACTGGTGCTCCTCCTGGGAAGGAGCTCCCTGGGAGCACTGCCCACACCCCAGCTACCCAGTGAGGACATTTGCAGGAGCTGGATAAGGTTTTATCACAGCTTGGCCAGGAGTAGGAGCTGAATTGCTACGGGCAAAGGACAGACAGAGAGCCAAAGGGCTTTCCTCAAATACTTTCTCTAATGAAAAGGTTTGCTTTGAGAGTTGAAATAGTTTTACCACCATGGAATAAGTAAACAAAGAACACAAAATGGCAGGGACGTATTTTTCAAAATTATATTATACATAGAAACCAGATTCAGATATTTCTCAAAGGATTATACAAATCCTGCTAATTGTCACAGGAACTTCCAGCATTTCACCAGATACTTTTAGCTAGCATAACATCTCTAACATGAATTCACATAGGGAATAAAAGTGATCTTTCCCTTGAACGTCTGCCATGTGCAATCTGTCAGTAGCTCCTGCTAGAGGAGCATCTGTGTCAGAATATTTTTATTCCAGCATCAAACATTTTGACTCAAGTTCCCCATCAAACCAAGCTGTAACATGGGGGCAATCTACATCACTCTATGTACAGCAGGAATGTCAGAGGTGTTTTCACTCTGTATTTCCTGCCTTTAGCCCCAGGATTTTTGGCACACAGCCTGAGCCTCCCCACCACACTGTGTGGACCAAACAAAAAGGCATTTTGTGCCAACAGCACTTGCTGATGTAAAGAAGTAAAAAAGAACATTAGTCTGGTTGGACCCTCTACCTGGAGTAAGAGGGGAGTGACAACCTTAAACCAAGCATGTTTATATTGCCAGAACTCTGTCCATGGGGTTTTTTATTGCAAACATCTGGCTGACCACTTTACACCCACAGAGAGGCCTGCAAGCTAAAGCAATGTCTTTTCTAAAACCTCTGGTGGGAACTCTGTCTACCTTCACTGAGTCTGAAAAAGGTTTTGAACACACAAATCTGTAGGAACTATAAGATAAACCATTATAAACCAGCATGGAACTGAATGGGATTGATCTGGGGCAGCCTGTGTGCTCAAGTACTGCCCAGAGGGTTCAATTCCAAGCTGCAGTTAACCTTGTTGTGCTGGAACTGTTTTAATTACTGACCAACTCTATAAAATGCAGCATTTCAAGGGAGCACACATTGTAAATAATATACATTGTAAGTAGTTTTTAATCCCAAGCCTGCAGCCCCTTGTTTTCAGTTGAGGACTGGTACTTATCTGTAGTTAACAGTGGAAGTGATGCCTTTTAACATCCAGGGAGTTAAACCAGAATTAAATAAGTTATTTCCAGGGAGCCACACACTGCCTCTGATCCACTTTCCTCTGGGCACCTGCCAGCTAATGGCAGAGCCCTCCCTCTGTTCAGTCTGTAACCTGGAATTTCCATTGGAAACAGAATCAAGTCCTGTGCAGCACCACTCTGTGCCTGTGAGGAATGCCAAGTGCGGCATTAAGCATCATTGCTTCCCCAGGGTAGTGTGCACATGATTTTCTGAGCCTGAGTTTCAGCCTGGCAGTGGCTGATCTGTTCCCTAGGGAAAGTCTTTTGGGAAACTTCTCTGTCAAGGACTGGCTTTTGTAAATAGGTTTTGGTTCTCAAAACAATGTCACACACATGTTCTGAATGTGTTTGTCTCTTGTTCCACCAATGGCACCAGAGAGGTGGTTCCTTAGACCAGTCATGTTAACCTGCATGGGAACACCTTATAAAAAAGGTTGCAAACCCCAAAATAAAGGCTTCTGCCTCACTGGGATCAAACCTCACTGTTGTGATTTGAATCCACTCTTCTATTTCATGTCCACTAACACCAGGGTAGTTTGCTGAAAAAGAAGGGGTCAGGACTGCTTAATTGTGGCCTGGATCCACACACACATACTGACATTCAGGCTCCACCAGAGGGTTTCACATGCAGGTCCATTCAGCAGTGACCCTTGCCCACAGAGCTGTACAAGTGGAGAGAAGTATGGAGGGAGACTTTTTTGCAAGGGAAAAACACGTTTACCCAGTAGAGAAGGCAGAATTTTCTCCAGGAAGCTGGCACAAACCTGTGAGTGGCGGGCTAATTGATAAGAAAAATCTCACTGCACACCAGAAGCTGCAGAGCTTATTGCTTCTGCCACATCAAGCCTGTGGTGTCCTTGATAAGGTTTCTAACACAAAATCCTAGCTTTTGACGTTCTGCTGCTATCACCCAACAGATCAGATGACACAGGAATGAAGAATACTAACCATGACCAGATAAAGCAATCATGAAAATACACAAATATCTGTATATGTGGACAATGGAAATGCAAACAGGACTGGAAACCCTGGAAGTAAGAGAGTAAGTCTCTCTTACTTCTTGGCAGAACAGTGCACACTTCAAGCTTGATACCATAGAGGTTTCCCGACTCTGCAAAGGCTTTTTCCTCAGCTGCATCCTATCTATGGACAGTGATTTATTTTCCTCCAGACTTCTCTACTCTACTGTATTGCAACAGACAGAGCCAATTTTGACTCTTACTTCCTGCAGATGCAGCTCCCCTACAGCGAGGAGAGCAGAAGGTACTGGGCCATGGCACAGAACAATGTGTGGTCCTTGGAGATTATTCCTCACCTATTCTTTATTTGCTTAACAACTGAATCTTTTACACTGCTGAAGACTTCACTAACTGAATCTTTTTAAAAAGTTGTGCTGAAGTAGTACCCTTATGGCTAAATGACATAAGAAACTTTAAGGGAAAAAAAAAAGGTAAAAGCAGAAAGAGCCTGTGAGCTTTCATGAGTAGTATTTAATCTATTAAACAGCTTAAACATCACCTAGATTTTACCTACAATGTGATAAATCAAATCACATTGGATCTATCCAATGAATTTATATGAATTAAATGAAAAGAACAAAAATTGGATCAATTTTTGTTCTTTTCATTTTATCACTTGTGTGATGGGAACTTTGCACTTCACAATGGGTTACAGATTTCCAGCAAAATGGTGTTTGAGAGGTGAATTTATGAATGTTGTATTGGAAACTCAAATACTTATGGCTGTCACTATATTTGCTCTGTCTACTTCTTTAGAGATGCCAGATTTTTAGTAACATTTCTGCATGGGTGCTAGCCCAGTAACAGACCTTCAAACACTCTGATAACTAGATGGTGATGATAGCATTTATTGAGTGGAAAGCTGTATTAATTTTTCAATCCATGAAAGAGAGAACTGACATGTGCAGCTCTGATGTAGTGTTATCCTGCATGACAATCCACAAGAGCTACAAACTGCACTCATCAGCAGTTACTGAGTCTGGAGAATCAGAGGCACTAGTAATACCACTGACATTTGGAGTTGCTTAAAATTACCTAAACAAAAGTGATAATTTTACTGCTTTGCTTTTTCAGACGCTCTGAGACCCTCATTTCAGAAGCTTTTAAAATAGTAGAGCTGAGAGGACAGAGGGAGGACACTTTTGACAATTTAGGCCCTTGATAACAGCACTCAGAAACTGGGGCACCAACAGAGCTTCTTAAAACCATAGGCCTAAACAGCCTAAAATACTCCAGGCACTGCTTTTAGTTCCTATCTGAGTTTATATGTTAGGCCTCATATCAGTTTAAGCCAGTCTCTGTCTGACTGCCATTACTTATTACAATTAGACTCTTGCAGCTCATAGTGGAGGTCACTCCTAGAACAGACACAGCAGGAGAGCCTCCATGCAGACATGAAGGTGTTGCAGGACTAAATCAACCCACAGTCTCGACCACGTGCAAGGAAAGATTCCTTTGAAGAAAATCAGCCACACCAGTTCTTGGATTGCCTTGGTTTGCCTTGGTTTGCCTTGGTTAACTTCATCTTTAAAGCAAACTACAACCAGCACAGAAAGTGCAGCTCACAGAGGCCCCTCACTCTCAAAGCTTCAAACCAGAGCCAACCCAGCAAATTTTCCCAAGAGTCACACCTTGCTCATACACTCAGAAAACCAAATTTAAAAACAAAACATAAACATCAGTTTGTGATGCACACCCAGACAGCATCAATCTTCCTATGCAACACAGGATAAATGTTTGGAACCTGCTCAACATTTTGGCTTTCTGCTTGTAGAATTAATTTTTTTCTCCCCAAAAAGTCATTTTGAGTACAAGAGGATGGTCTAAGTGAGTGAGAGTGGGGAGATGTTGCTGCAGGGCTGGACAACTACCCTCAAAGGAAGGGCTGTTTGGGGCCAGAGATCAGAACCCAGGTACCTCCCACCCTACCACGCTCATGTCTCACCAAACTCTCTCATTCTCAGTTACTGACTGCTGGATTTTTACCCATTTTTACACCTGCCTGTAGCATTCTCTAAAAGGCACAGTATTTTTTTCAAGTAATCATTCACACTCCAGTTGGATGAAGCATCACTCAGATCCTGCAGCCTGCAGCAGGAAAAATTACTTTGCACTGCCGTTCCACTGATGATTTTCCACAAAGTCCCCTTTCCATCATTCCCCCAGCTCCAGCCCCAGAGAACTGCAGTCCAGACAGGCACCTTTGCTCTGCCCCAGCCCACTTGACATCGCATTCTCTCAATTTTCATGCCTGCAATATCTGATCCAGCAGGTCCTGTAGCTCAGCTTAGCTCCAAGCATTTTAAACCCATGGAATTGAGAGAAAACTATTCAGCTCTTTAATCAGCTAATATCATGGGTAAATCACAAACCAGAGCCAAAATATTCAGGCTCAGAGCAGGGCAGAACCTCAACACCACTCAGGATGTCCAAGAGTTGTCACAGAGCCTTCAGGTTTTATGTCTATTCCCAACATTATGGGTCCTGCTACTTTAGAAAATCCCAAAAACTACAGGTGACCTCATGGATTTTGAGTTTCCAGTCCATATAGGAAAAAACATTTCACTCATCTCCAAATGTTTCCTGCAAGATGCTGTTAAATTACTTCCTTTTTTTTTCAGTGATATTGGTCTTTGACTCACAACTGCAAGAAGGAATAAAATCAGAAAAGAGTTTATTAAAAACACATATGGACAGGCAAGCACATATTTAGCCAAGACTTTTTTACTGAATCAGATCTAGGGTCAAGAATTTAACAGATGCTTCCCTCTATCTTTACTAAACTGGATTCTTCTGCACATTACTCTGAGGTACTCAGAGTTCAGTGTACACTGAACCTCCATTCTCCATTGCTTTTTCATCTTATAGAAACAGACCATTTGATTTTATAACAGTTTTAATGTCACAAGAAAGGAATAAAAAAATGAGAGTATTCATCTCCATGTGAAATGAAACTACTAATGGTAGCTTCCTTTTCCTAAATCCACTCCTTACCTCTGCTCAGACTTGGCATCAGGAGACATCCCAACTCTTCACCATTTGCATTTAACACTTCTACTCCTGCTTTTTTGTTTTGCTTTGTTTTGGTTTTTTCCCAAACAACATTCTTAGCATTTTTAGGGGCTCCAGAAGCTGAGGTGCTCTGGTTAGCTGTATTTTGCTGAGGACAGCCCAAGCAATATTTCCTATAGTTTTATTCTCCATGGATTACCTTGCTACCCCAGAATTTTAAAAGGGCTTGTTCTCTCATGTTTCTAAACATGACCATTTATTAAAAATGTTCTTTCAGAGATGGATCCTATGATCTGGGTTTGTTGGTTGTTTTTTTTTTCTTAAATATGTTTAAATATGTTGTGGAAAAGATTTCATTTCTTTTTTAACTAAACACATTGATTAGACTGGAAATGAAAATTAAAATATAGAACACCAATAAATTTTTTTTCAGAAAATTAATCTGCTTTCTTACTATATTTTGTAATCACAGAAGAGCACAGATCCCTCAAATTCCCATAGAGAGACCTGAAACCTTTTCACAGTTCTCATGAACAACTGAATTCTCTCGATGGGGGGGCTCCTCTTTCTTTATTATTGATTATTTTTGCCATTTCCCTTTTTAATGCAGTTCTTTAAAGATCTTCTGAGGAAGCACAGTTTTGTGCGGCTTCTTTAAAAATAGGCATTTAGCTACAAATAAAATCATATCCTTGGACTTCTAAGGGATTAAATATCTGATTAATATGATGAGAAAATTAATTTCCAAATGGCAAGAGCAAGACTGCCTACCTGTAAAGTGAACCACCTCTCTTCTAAACAACAAGATAGATGCTACATGGAGCATGTAAGTCAGGAAAACTCTTGCTCCCCTTTCCCAGATTGCAGACTGAGGTTTGGGGAAAGCTTCACACCAACCCCCTTCCCAGACCTGTGTTACATGGGGACATCACCTTGGGGCAGAAAGCTGGAAGCAGTTGCTCTTTAGATAATGCTAAATTTTTGTATAGAATTGGCCTCTGGGGTTTAGTGCAATTGGAGCCCAGTTTTACACCAGAGGTGAAGGAAATGCATGTCTTGAACTGTAGGAGACTGGGAAAAAGTCAGAGGTAAAAGGAAAAGACAGCACCACAAAGCCTGAGGTATTCCTGGTTTTAAAGGTCAGAGAGAATCTGTACATCAATTACAAGGGGCTAAGAGCATTTGATGGACTTCAGAATTTTCATTGGCCAAGGCACTGCATGAAACTAGCTATAAATGCATCCTTGCTGCTGTTTCCCTCTGCCACTTGTTTAGCTAAGTCTCCAAACCACAGTCCTTACCACTCCAAATCAAATTAATACAGCAGAGAGGGAAAGTGCAGAGAGAAAAGTCATTCCCTCACCTGCTGCGAGCTGCCACGCTCCGCTGAGGTCAGACATCCTTACAGAGCCCTACAGGATCAAAACCTGGCCTTCAAACCTTCCTTTTTATAAAAATATACTGCTACTGCCACAGCCTGTGCAAGTGACAGCTCCTTTGTTCCCCACTTCCTTTGGCAGCTTTATTTTGCAGGAAGCAAAAGCTTTAAACAAGGATCCAACAACTCTAGTTGGATCACATTGAGATAGAATACCTAAGAGAGGTTTCTGGGAAAGAAGAGTGTGATGCTTAAGTTCCTGCCCCGCCTGCAACCATTGACAATAAATAAGATATTGCTTTTATGAGCATGATACAAAACTTTGGCTTTTTCCCCACTTCAAATATCAAAGAAAGAACATTTACAGTGTTCCAGGATTCATTTTGGCAGATCTACAAACTGATGTTTAGAGGTATTTATGTGATTTTTATTCTGTTTACCAGTGAAGGCACATTATTTCTTGTGTCTCTTTTCCATGGTCATTTAAGTTTAAGAAAATCCAATGTTTCTTTTTCCATTAGTTCACACATCTGCCCTAGTAAGAACAAACATTGGGAAACAATGAATTCTCCTTGCTAGCAGATGTCCATTTCAGTTCTCTGTGTGAACACAAGCGCTTTATTTACCATTTTGCCATTTTTACCATTTACACTTACATTTTTACCATTGAATGGTAAAAAAAAAATATAATTTTACCATTTACCACAACATCAAGTTACTTAAGTACACAGAAAATTATTTTAGTATTTAGCATTATTTATTTTTACAAAAACAATTTCATTGATACAGTACTTGATCAGTAATTCAGTTACTATGCACATGTCTTTGTCAAACAGCTCCACATTCTCTGGCATACCTGCCAAAAGTGAACCTATGTGCGTCTTTCATATGGCCAGTGTAATCAAATTTGTGTGTACACATAGCAGAATGAGCACTCTAAGTAATAAGACACAATCCTAGCACCAGTTTTTTTCTTAAAAAAAAAATAGGAGGAAAAACCATGCAACTTCAAAAAAGAAAGCATGGAAGGAAAGAAGAAGATACAGGAGTGAGAACACACAATGCTCTGACAGTAATGAGGACTGCTCCAAAGCATACAATGGAGTATGGATATCCTTACACTGCTCTGGGACAAGTTTTTCTAGGCCACCAAGAAGCCTGTGAGAATCAAACATCCTGTGTCCCTCCTGTGACAGTCCCAGGTCCTGGCAGATCTGTAAATCAGAGCTTTGCTCTGCAGCCTGGCTTGGAGTAGTCCCACCCTCCCCTGCTCCCAGGCATGTTCCAACCATGCACATGCTTTGATATGGCTCCTCAGGACAACAGCCAGCTCGTGGGAAAAGGAGCACAGAGGTGTAAATTCAAGGTTCCAGTTCCACCCTCATAATGTCAGTGCAACATATTTCAACAGCACTGTATCTCACATTCTTAACTGAGTTAAATTCTGCCAAGAAAGCCATTTGATTTCCCATCTAGCTCTAGTGGATAGTGATTTATTTCATATATATTTTATTTTAGCAATGTTGCATTTAGGCAGTTAAAACTGAATGGGAATATCCTCCTTCAAATTCTTCCCATCTGGATTATATAATCTTTACTACCAGGCTTTAGTTTGCCAATCTGCAGACCTAAAAGTGATTTCATTCAATGAACTAAATCTTCTTTCCCTTTTCTTTACTGTTCATTTTCTGTCTTTTGCCTCCACATAAGGCAAAGGGTGAGCAGATGGTTAATAATAATGAAAATCTGCATTTAATACTAATAACAACCCTTGATTTTTAAAGGCCACACTGGATAAAATTTATAAGGGCTAAAGTGCTCATAAATTTTACAGCCTACTACACACTCACAGATTTATGTACATAGAAAGGAGCCAGTCATCCACAGAGCTGGATCAGTTTCAGATGTACAGTCCCTGTTAAGCAGATGACTGGTTCAGCATTGCCTGCCACTGTGGGAGATGTCTATAATCATATTTGTTTCCAGGGAATTGCATCTGCTAAGACAGTCATGGACCTGAAGCAATAAGTGCCCTTTTTCCTCTGTCCTGCTTGCATGTTTCTTCATTAAAGACAGTGAAGGAAAAAAGAGTGGGCTGTGAGTAAGGATTGTGGTGATCTTCCAGCCCCCTTTCCTAGGATGCCATGGCTTTTCTTGTCTGAATACAGCTTTCTGAAGGGAATAATCAATAGCTACACAAGGACTTCTAAACTATTCATCTAGCTCCAGCATCCTGGCTGTCCAAAGCAACTGCTGGTCAAGTACTCTGCATTTTTCAGGGACAGACTAGGTGCGCTAATTTTTTTTTTGTTTGTTTTATTTTGCAGAGGTCTTTGACAATGTGAAATGCAGAATTTGGTGGTCACATTTCAGGGTGTGCCATAGACTGCTCTCCTCCAGGCAAGTCTCTCACGGGCTGTGAGGACAACCATGCAAGGCTTTGACAGGGAGCACAACTGAGACTTCAAACAAAAGCTGATGAGGCAGGTACATATCAGCTTCTCCAGAGGAAAGCAAAAGAAGTGGTCCAAAGAAAGATTCTTCAAGGAAGATTTCTTCCTTACTAAACAACTCTCTTCCTTTGCCAAATTGTTCTGTTGCCTAAACTGTGAAGGCTGTCATTCCAAAATCTCCCTAGGCCCTCCCATTTTCTCTACTATGCATTTTCTTATCATACAAAAAATTTTTAAAAGCTGATTATTGTTCTTATCTTGCTATGCACTTGCTAGCCAAGATATCTGACGGCCTTGAGTTCTGCCAGGTAACACTGAGATGGCATATATTATTTACATATCAAAAATAAATTGCAAAATAATTATTGCAAAATTTATATTCCACCACCAAAGAATATTGTTCCCAAGAAGAAAGTTACTTTAGGAAGCACAAAGCACCCAGAACTGGCAACTCAGACATTTGAGCCCATATCTCCACTGGCTAACATCACTGATTGTAACAGCATAAGAAGATCCAGTACATGCTCGTACCAAAGATTTGCTCCCAAGACCCTTTCTTCAGCAGAGGCCACAGAATTTCAAGCAGGGGAAAAAATAAATAACCCTGTGTGCTGGTTTTGCCTTGGTTGATATTTAGTGGAGAGGGAGGAACTCACCTACAGAATCATCTTTCTGGGGGAGGCTGCTGGGAGCTTCTTCTGCATCTGGAAAAGGGCTGCAGCTGGCTAGCTCTGAGAATTGACAACTTTTCAAGCATTTAGAAGCCGAGTCCACCTCTGTGAATTCCACATTTCAAAAACAGGCAGGCCAGGGGAATCTCTCTCTTGTTCCAGCCTCAAAAAGTAAAAAGAGTTTTGGTGGGGCTGGCCCTGCGCCACAGCGGCCTGGCCGGGTCGGACTCCAGCAGCCCCTGGGTAGGGGAGGAGAGGCCAAAGCTGGGCCAGTCCACAGCAGCTGACATCTTATTAACACCAAGCCCTGTTCCCCACCATGAACCCACACTGAGCCAGGGCCCACCAGGCCCTGGCAGCAGCTCTGGGCCAGGCCAGGCTCCCTCCGGCACAGCCACCCCCTCAGCGGCTGCCAGGCATTGGGAAGGGCCCGGCGCGGCTGAAATCCATCACCGTGACTGCTTCAGCCACTGCCCAGCAGGAACCATCACCACCTTCTGCAGGCCTGGGCAAGATATAAACCCTTTCAGGGCACAGATGAGACCTGCAGACCACAATTCTCCCCTCAGGTGAGAGTCAAGGACAGAGTGACATGTGGAAAGACAACATGAAGACACCAGGGTCAGTAAAGAAGGAGTCAAGTCCCAGATGGAAGTGGAATGAGGAGGTGCCCTAGGAATGGGGCTGAAAGTTCTTTTGGTAAGGCCATGGAGATGGACTATGATACACTAGAATATCCCCTTTAAATCATGAGAAAGTATGGGGGATGCAGTGTTCAAGCTGTAGACCAGAGCAGAGGCAAACATAATTAAGCAAAGCAGATGCTGAAGTAGTTATGACCCCATGAGAAGCTTGAATGAGAGAGACATGAGTAAGGAAGACCCTGTGCCCTCAGGGAGAGAAGAAGAGAAGACCTCTGTTCCCAGAGATAGATGAAGAGAGCCTTTGCCTTTTCTCATTCTTAAAATAACACCCCATAAGTTGACATGGGCCAAAAACTCAGCTTTGAGAAGGCTGTGAAAATGGGAGAGGCTTCACAATTGCAGATTCTTTTCCCAGGCAGCTGCTGTTTGTGAAAATGAAAAGCCACAAGAGAACTTCTTTCTTGTGAAGAAGTCTCCATGGCATGGCAAGAGAAAACTCCTCTCTCTACAAGAACTGATGGAAGACTACTGTAGAGTTGGGAAATGATTGAAAATCCCAGGTTTTGTCTCTACATTGTCAGTTGGGAAAGAAAAGGAGTTGGGCAAGGGGAAAAGTGTTCTAAAGGTTTTATTCTGTTTCCTATTAATCTTTTAGTTCTATTAATATTGTTTTCTTCATACCTTTTTAAGTTTTGAGCCTGCTTTGCCCTCCTCCTAATCCATATCTCATAGCAAGAAACAAGTAAGTGTGCTGGTGATTTTAACCAAGGCTAAACCCACCACACCCTGTCACAACACTCTCCATCCTCCATCAAATATTTTCTTCAGGTGGTAGCCTCACCTTACATGGATGGTGCCAACCATGAGGGCTGCAGGAGCGTGTGCTCTCCATCCTCACCTACAGCATGTCATGCAGCAAGACTGCCCCAAAGTGCTCATGCAGCTGTGCCATAAAAAGGCAGTGAAGAAATAGCCCTCCAGAAGGAAACAAAGAGCCAAGGAAAAGCAGGGTGTGTTACTTGCATTTTACTGCAGCCTTTGTACTTTTGCACCTCAGCTTGGTCTGCAGTCTGGTGTCACACATGTTTGTCACAGCAAACCTGAGCTCATTGTGGCAAAGGTGATGGAAGTGGAGTGGGACCCAGCAGGAATTCTCCAGGTTAATATGATCCCTGTACATTCTGAATTTTGCAAGTAAAACTCTCTTTCAGTTTCAGCAAATAAAATTGATGACATGGTAGGAGGAGCCTGACAACAGAGGGAAAAATGAGAGGACACAAAGTCTGTGGCAGTGATAACTGCATTCACTCCACAGCAACAAAATATTGCCTCTGCTTCTGAAAGCTGCTGGTAATGCAAATGGTGTCACCTGATAAGAAGTCCCAGACATGGGAGCTGATAGCTCACCTCCTGTCAGTGTTACCTCCTGTCCCTCAAAAAGGCAGCCTACCTTTCAAGGAAATCAACCCAATTGTAAAAAAGAAAGGAAATCTCTCCTGGTGTATTTTAAAAGGGTTTACTGCAATGTGACTCAGATTTAATCCGAAGTGTCTAGCTGATACTTAATTTCAGGCTTCCTCTGTGAGCTCCTCACCTCCCTCACTGTGGCAGCTGCTGCACAGGGATTTGCAGCACAGTGTTAAGCTTTTTGTTGCACTCTGTTGCACTTACATCTGCTTGGAGAAGGTCACATGACATGGAAACCTTGCTCAGCAGCCCTCACAGCAGATCCATGCTGCAGGACATGCTCCCAAGATGACAGCACCAATCAGGCATCCTCACGTGAACAGGGCATTTCTTATCCTTATTACATCTCCCAGCTCAAGGACTGTCCCAGACCAGGATCCAAGGAAGTGCCATTTGTGCACAAATAACCCCTCGGTGTTTCCCCATTAACAAGGCAAAACCAAAACCCCACAAAATGAAAGTTTCTTTCGTATCTCTGCAACATGTATCACACTGGGACTCAGGACCTCTCTCATATCCTGAAACAAAAAAAAAACAACAAAAAAAGAAAAGGAAAGTATACTGAGTGCCACTGGAGAGAATGTGCTGGAATCAGCTTTGAAAACAGGCTGCTGCAGAGACACAGCCATGCCAGCCACAAGACAGCTGCATTGCTTGCTGACCTTTCCAGGTAAACCAGGGACTGCAGTTTGCACAACTAGCTGTGTACTTTTCAACATACACTTCCCCTGTGACACTGAGCCCCACTGTGCTCTATAATCACTCCATTTTCAGGAGGGCAAACCCCAGCTAGCTATCAGTTTGCACATTATTCTCAGAGTTGGTGCTGTGGCAGTAGCTGTCTTTAGGACTGCTAACCGAGTTGCCAGATTCCCAGTGAGGAGAAGATGCTGCAGCAAAGCCTTAAAGCAAAAAGAGGCTGCTCCATGGGATGCTAAGCAAAGCATGCAGCCTTACATTAACATCCTTCCCAGCTACCACCCCTGTTAGCTGTTTTTCCTGTGCTGGAGGAGCAGAAAGAGTGAGTCACCTTATTTCCTCAAAGTACACATGGGTGTGAGGCTGCTCGCTCAGCACCACAGCCACACCTGGAGGACGAGCATGGGGCCAGCAGCTTCATGAGTCCAGAATTCAAACTTCTGCCAAGTAGTGAGTGCTTCTACAAAAAGCAAGGAGCAGGTAAGATGGGGAAACAATGCAGAGCCAGGCTGGCAGGCAGTGTGATCACACTGGTGTTGTGGGTACCCCCAGAGGCATGGGAGCCAGGCAAGGAAAGCAACCACGGCTAGCAAGGCAATTCCTTTTTATTTAGAAATAAATACTGGAGACTGATTTAGGGATGAGCAGGAACTTAAACAAGTAGGTTGTTTTCCTTGGAATTGGATCTAATACCACATTGCTTTTTGCAGGTATCTAAACTAATGATGTTTGGAAAACCCACTTCCCAGGGTATCCCATTGCAATGCAGAGCAGTGCCTGGCAAGCCACCCTGCCTACCACAGCTCTGCCTCCCTGGGCCCACCACTAAATTAGCAGTCTCATGAGCACCCAGATTTGCATAAAAGAAGCAGTTATCAGCAATTAGGCTTGCCAAGGCAAAATTCTTCAAGGCCACTTTACAGCTAGTGACAGATGCGGATTCCCAAGTTTAAGCTATAATTTATTCTTAGACTGGGCAGGAATGTAAGGAAAACACATTGTGCATTTTGCAAAGCCTCTCATTTAGGCATCTGAAAAATAATATAAAAAGAGGAAGGAGGGAAGATGAATAGTGACTAAAAGATACAATATACTGCAGACACAGGGCCAGAATTTAATATTCAACATTGGTAAGAAATATCCAGATTATTTTGCTGCTGAATAGATCCACTTACCTGTTGTTCACATCAGATGTTTTCATATTTCCCAGCTGTTCTGCTCCTTCAGGGTTTAATCACAGGTAACAGCCACAGTGTGCAGGCCTTAACCCAGCTGAATTACAAATACCAGACCAAATGCCTGAGAGGAGCAGGAAGAAGGGATTGTACTCAAGAGCAAACCCACTCACACCTAAGACATTGGAGCAGTGGTGTCTTCCCACGGGTCCCCCAAACTTGCCCTACAAGGATGCACAGGCTGAAGAACAACCAGTTTGCAGGATATTCCTGTGGCTCTGGGTGCCAGGACATCCAGGCCCTGGTGAAAGTCCCTTATACCTTGCTTGAAATTGCACCTCTCCTCAGTACGATTCCATCTCTGTATGCAAAACCTGTGGCAGAAAAGGTGAGTGAATTGTGCCAGAAATTTCTGAAGCAGCTGGTGCATGTAGTAATCATGGGATAATTAGGTCTGGAAGGGACCTGAGGAGGTCTTGACTGCAAGTACTGCACAAGCAGGTCACTAACAACTTATGATGAGCTTGCTCAGCTCAGTTCAGCTCATCCATGCCGCATGCTTTCCAGGAAGTAATTAATTCTCTCTTTCCTCACAAGATGAAACAAAAATGGGATGAGTTTTGTCTCATCATCTCTGGAGAAACAGAGACCCTTGGTGGCTGCCCATCTAGCCACAATGTGGGATCGAAAATCCCCTGGGGCAAAGTCTTCTTCCTAGTCTACAGAGCTGGGGGAAGCAAAGTGTGCTTAAATCTCAGTGTCAAAGAAAGGAGAGGAGCTGTGAGAGGATGAGTACCTCTCCTCACAGGGCAGCAGGCAGTGGTCCTCCTCCTCTCCTCATAGCAACTTCTCAATATATGCCCTGGATTATGATTTGCATATTCCTGCTTTAAGGAGGGTTTCCAGATTCAGAAATAGCAAGACCACTGCCTAATTCAACCAGCTGATCTGGAACAACCAGACATCAGCCAGGTGCATGTTGCAGGAAATCCCAGACTCATCCCAGTGCAGGCATGTGGCACTTGGGACACAGCTCAGGGGTAACAGAAAGGTCAGTCAGTGCTAAAAAGCAAATAAATAACAAATGGAAGCAAGAAGACACAGAATCTGGCCACTTTTCTGAAGTCTTTAAAAGCAAGCAGTGTGTGTTCAAGACCTTTTCTAGGCACTCAGAAGCCATCCAGATCTGATGATACATAAAGGTATCAGAGCTGGGTTAATTTGTTTCTGCAGGATTTGGACATTTATAATTCAAAATAAACTCTGTATTTCAAATTGTTTTTCTATTTGATACAAAGGAATCCTTCTGCAAATGAAACATTTTTCTGAAGCCATGGTAGACAGAATCCCTCCAAGCACTAGTTGCTTTAAAAAGGAACCTCCCTACCATTGATGGAGTTCTCACTCCAGCATAACTCTCTGCACAATTCCAAATCTTGATAAATGTCATTATTGGTACTGTAATATCACTTCCACAGAACACCAGCTTCATTTTTATGACCCTCCCATCCAGTCTACATTTGAACAGGACAGGCCCCCTGCCAGCCCTGTGCAAACAGGAGGATGCACAAATAAATGCAAACTCACATGGTAATAAAAGTGTGAGCAGAAAGCTGCAGCGATCTCAAACTTGCACCCATCAGTCACTGCTAGAGGATAGGATAGAGAGGAATGGCACATGCTCCAAAACTTTCAACCTATTGGAGGCTTTTCCATTGTAAAATCAACAGGTCTCTCCATCATGTACAAACCTTTTTCCTCACTTTGTCAGTCTTAGTCTAATTTGGCAAAGCAGAAGCCATGTGTTGAATGCAACAGCCACTACTGCCCAAACACCCAAGGAAAGGTTTTTCAGAGGTTTAGGTACCTACAGATCAAAGCAGCACTCTTCATTACTTGTTTTCAAAAAGGGGTGAACAGGCTTGGCTAAAATAGTAGCAATTTTACAATGTCAGCCTTACAGCTGTGTTTGTACAGAAGATGAACCCAAGCAATTAAAGACTGAAAAAATTATCAGCGATTAAATACAGCCTTGCGATTTCCAGAAAACTGAGGTAAAGAAAACACTATCTGACACATCTATTGTAATCTACACACAGTTGTTTGCAGTGTTCTTCATATCCTGAATAAATACCAAATCTATTTTTGCTCACAGGTTTTGTTATCTAGCTGTGGCTGTCTCATTTTGAGATGAAAACAAGGAAACACCTTCCTTACACATAAGATCTCCTGGACCTTAATATGCATAGCTTGTAAATGCAATTTTTCCCCACACAAGGACAGTTGTATAGCTTTAAAACGGGAAAAAATAGATCTTAAATCTTGATGTCAAAGAAGGGAGAAAAGCTATGAGGGGGGCAGCAGGCAGTGATCCTCCTCCTCACTCCACAGCTACTTCCCAACAAAATTCCCTGGCACCTACAGCTTCCCAGGCTACACTGCTGCCTAAGCAACAGCCTCATCTTTCTCTCATTGCAAGGCTTCTTGCTGCCTTTATTTGTACCCGTCAAAAAAGCAGAAGCCAAGTCCCTAATGAGTTTAGGCAGCCCTGATCCTCTCTTACAGTGTCAAGCCCTGCACAGGATCAAAGCTGTTTGACTTGTCTCTGCAAGCAGAAGGCAGGAGTCTTGGGAATCAGCTGTGGGACCAACAGCTCACTTCATATGGGGAGATTTTCTCCAGGGAGATGGCTCTGCACCTTCCTGTCATGGTGCAATCTGACCCCATTTCAATAAATTTTCTTTTTCCCTGATCTCTATTTTTCTCCTCGTTTTTCCTGCTGATGTGCTGATAACTGAAACAGGCACATCTAACAAGGCCTTCAGAGGCACCTCTCCTCCTCCTCTTGTACTTACACCACTTGCAGTTTTCCCACTAAGCTTGTCTATACAAATTTCACCTCCCTTTCTATCTGGTGTTATTGGGGCGCATAGCCACTTATAGGAAGGAAAACATGATTCAGAAACGTTTTTGTTACTTCCAGAAATACACACCTACATGACTTCACACACCCAGTCCATGAATTGTGTGTAGATGGTAGATTCATGGCCTGCTACAGGGTGAAACCACTGAGAGCTCTTGTAAGCAATAGGAAGTAAAGACTGCCCTTGAAGTCCTGCTTACAAGAGTATGACCAATGCAGGGCCATGGGACAGGAAACATTTCTCTGTTTATAAGAGACACAATAAGAGCCACATGTGTGGCTCTGCTTTCCAGCTTCATACAATCTCAAGAAGTATTTGTCCTTCAGAAAGAGAAGACTGTCAAGGGACTGTGAATTATAATGGCAAACTACAAACAAAAGAAGCAGCAAAGGGTGATGTGCTCTCAGTGGGAATTTGAAGAGAGGAATAATGGCTGAGACAAACAACTATGACCCAGCAGATGATCCAGTGAAACCAGGGAAACAGGGAGGTACCCAGTCACTGAGCTTGAGGCAAGCCATTCAGAAGAGCTGTGTTTTTAGTATCCATTGCAACCATCCCTGTCCTGATACTCTTGTTTGGCACATGATCAGTGACACATTGCACTGTCATCTTCTGCTTAATTACATTCACCGAACCAGTAAAGAGGAGGCAGCTGACTTCAAACCTATCACAAAACCAGGAAAAGTGGATTACCATTAAAAAATAGGTGAAACTAATGATTTGGGAGGATATTTTGGGGTAACAGCCTCCTACTGCAATGATCAGGTATTTATTTGGGACACCAAAATGAGATTTAATTCCCAAAACACTGATTACTCATCTTTGAAACTCCTAAGCAGTATTCTTTTTCTCTCAGTCCTTGAAGAAATGCAACAAAACTTCAGCCCACCCTCAGCCTGTGTGGCTTATTCCTTGCTATTCTCTCTGTGTCTATGGCTTGTAAAGTGACAATAGACTGCACCTCAGTGAACAGGATACTGATATTTCTGACTTCTAAGCTCTTCAACCACACTCCCACACCAAAAAAAAATAGTCAAGCATCTCCCAGAATAAGGGTCTCCAGTCAAGAGGGAGGAATAAGGTTGAGATGGTTCCAACATCTGTTACCAGTTAGTGGAACACCTCGTTTAATCCTTCCAATAAAGTTGTTCTTCAAAACCTCTGGTGCTGCCAATTACACATCTCTTCCTTAAAAAAGGGATGGCTTTGTATGGATTTAAGGGATGGCTTTGTATGGATTTTCAACAAAGTTCCTAAAATAAAAAAACTTCTTTCCACACTTTAGCCAGCTCTAATGCTGAAAATTGGACTGGAATTGATAAACATCAGGAAAATCATTGTGCAACTCACAACTCCCAGAACTATTGCAGTGTCTCTCAAATGGAGCAGGAAAATCCCTGCTTTTTGTCTTGAACACTGCAGCAAAGAATATTTGTCTGCAATGGCCAGGAACCATGCTGAGAAATACCCTCACTGTTTTCCAGTGCCACCAGAACAGAATAGTTTGCATTTTCCCCACTGTACATGCCCAATTACATGTTCAGGCACAATTAAAATTCCTCCTTGCCTGAAAAAAAATGGTGGATTCACTCTGATTTTTATTTTTTCAAACTTCTGCCAAGATTCTGGATCTGCTGCCAAGCTTCTGTTCCACCACTAATACGGACTTCGCTTGTTGATCTTGGTATACAACAAGGAGTGATTCTGTAACCCCATGCTCCAACGACCAAGCTGCTGGGGTACTGCACTTTTTAACATGGGTATCTAGTATTTGCCACATGTTCCAAACCACAGTTATCATGAAAAGCTGCCTTCTGTGTCCAAGACATGCACACGTACCAACGTAATTCATCTACAGCTAAAGGTGGCAAGTGTAGGTGAGTACTGAGCTTTTTGGTGCTGGCAAATTCCCAGCCTCAGCACAGGTTCCTGCATATGATCTGTAGCTGTTCCACAAGTCTGGCACTGGACTTGCAAGTGGCCAAAAGGGTTAATTTACCACATAAAGGTTTTCAGAAGACACCTTGTTCTTTACGATACTCTCTGTAGTTGTCATGTGCTCCCCTGACCAAAAACACTGTTGAATGATTCCCTACTAAAACTGGGAGAAAGGCTGCATGCCATAAAGGAGAGTCACAAACCATATCTTCAAAGCAAGCTATGAATTTGGAAAGATTTACACAAACCTGTGTTCTTATTTCCTCCAGGAGGCAAATCCTGCTCAAAGCAAGCTCACTGTGAGAATGCATGCCTGACAGTACCAATAGTCTTTGCTGTCACATGTTAACGTTCCTGGGCAAGTTATGAGGCCATTTCCAAAATTCACACTTAATCCCAGTGTCTGCTGTTGTTGAACAATTCAGCTTTCTGTCAGCAGCTGTCTGTGCTCAGTCACTAAATGGCTCCTGGTCAGCACAGAGAAGTCATTATTTATAGCCCAGCATGTTTTTGGGACAGCCTCTTCACGTTCCTTTTGACAAACAATTGCAAGCAGGGCACAGACACAAGAGGTGATCAGGGCCTGAGCACATGCCCCCAGTGTGCTTAGAACTACTTCCAGCAGGGTGAGGCTGGTACAGAGTAAAAGTTTCCCAATGGAATCTTCCAACCCCTCATTTTGGTGGTGCAGAAAAAGGCTGAATGCCCCTCTCCCACCCAAGCATGTGCACAGCCCAAAGTGAGCATATCATCTGGGAGAAAACTTGGAATGTAATCCAACAGAGCGTTTTAGCTATGCTGGCATTTTCCCTTCCAACCCACCTGACCAAAGTGAGAAGGCTGAGAAGGATCTCCTTCTTCTAGCAGCTGTGAAGCTGCTGGGATTTCTCAGAAGGTGTCCCCACATATTTAGTCATGTGTAGCACAAAATGCACAACAAAATCATCAGTTTTAGGTAAAAAGCATGCCAAAGATATTCTTTGCTTTAGTCTTTTTGAGTACTTCAGTAACTGGAGCGCAGCGGAGAGTTCAAGGGGAGTAAGGACCTGGATGCACATAAAGTAACAGTTTCTGCTATTTTCAACCTTATAAAGGAGGCCAGTAACCTGGAGAGGTCTTTGCCTATGGACTAAGTGGTTTCTGCAACTCAGATGTGGTGCTACCCCCTTTTATGGTGAGCTGTTCTTTATATTCTCCAAGTCACACACTAATTTGACAAAATGCTATTACATATCACAGTAGCAGAAAATCATACTGGCAGGTGCAATCCCAAGACTTTTTTTCATTTCAAGGAAAAAATAACTTTGGTTGTAATCCAAAAGAACAAGAGAATATAGGAGAAGCTCCTTGATAGCTTCTAGCCCCACTCAAGCAGGTTCCTTCACGATTCCACAACCCTGCATTTCTTTGCCAGCACATGGAAAAGCAGAGCTGCAAAATACTTCTCTGGCAGGGACATCAGTGAAGCTCCCCTGGCCAGGAACGAGATACTGCCCAGCAGTGACCCCAAGCCTTGCTCCAGGGGGAATGTGAGGTTATTCCTCTGCCCAGCTGGCTGTGAGGACACTTTTGGCAGAGGAAAGGCAAGTGACTTCTCTTCTAATTGAACAGGACTGCTGGTGGATGGGCTGGTCAGAGAGGCTGTACCAGTGAAAGCACACATCTCTCTCACTCAGGGGCTTTAACTGTGCTGCTTTAAGGGGACAGGTCATTAATCCTTAGTTTTCCCCTCCCTTGCACAGGTATTTCTGCATCAGGCTTTTCTAGCTTTTCAAAGCAAAATGGCTTCAATCAATGTAAAATCCTCAGATGACACTGAGGATCTTCACAGGCCAACCCTGAGCTGGGTTTGGGACCCCGCTTTCCCAGGCTCCCTCTTAGAAAAGCTGGTGATTTCAATTTCTTTAGAAGGTTACAGCCCCCACGGTACCAGCTGCTGGCCATAGCCTTCCAAGTTAAAGCAAAGCATGTGGAAAGCATGCTTAATGTTGGATTTCCTCAGAGGCCAGGAGTGTTTTAGAAAGGCTGCTGAATGTCATAAATCACATATACAACAGCAACGCACATCTTAACACAAACAGCGGGCATTCTTCTTCCAGGTATGAAAAATAACCCCCCAAGCCCAAGTCTCAGTGCATGTTTGTGCTCTTTAAGTCTCTGGAGTGTCCTTCAAGTCTCTAGAATAATCTCACATCTTATGAGTCATGTACAGTCAGCCCTTATGAGTCAACCCCTTTATTTGTAAGCATCATTCTTACGCTTTTTCATTTGGCTATAAAAAGAGAAGAAAGATAACGCTGCAGCCTCTCTAGATGACATTACTGAGCTTTCTTTTCCAAAAAAAGGAAAGGTGGGGGGTCTGTCTTTGGTCACTGTGAGTGATTAAAGACTAAATGTGTACTCTGGGGCCTCAGTGTGTACCCAAATGTGTACTCTGGGGCCTCAATCATGCTAAAGGTGAGCTTGTAAAAGCAATTTGTTTTAATAAGAATTTAATGTGATGCATCTGTGGCACCTCTGTTGCCAGATGTGTACCTCTGCCTGCTCCTTTCAGAGGCAGGATCTGGTGGTGGGATTCGTGCTGAGTAGACCAGAGAAAGACTCATCTGCTTGATGGGTACCATGAAGGTTTAATACCAGCCATAGAGCTCCAGCCAAGGGGGAGACTAAAGTGCAAGGAGAGCAGGAGATGACTGAGGAGCAGCAAAACAAGCACAGCCCAGAATCCTGGATGTGTAGGAGGATGCCAGCATGTTGGTGAGGATTTTGGTCTGTGGCCATGGGAGAAGGAGAACCCAGCTCTGAATCTCAGCTTGTGCCTAAGACCTAGGATTGCCCATCCACAAGACCTCTCAAGTTGGCTGGCCTCCCTCTAGATTACAGGCTGCTTACAAATCCTGTGCAGCTGTTTGGTCACCTGCACAGGCTATGAAGAAAATATACATTTTGTTTTCATTTGAATTTCAGGAGCCCCACTGCCCTCTGAATTATTTCCTGCTTGTGACTAATGAAAAAGCTCCAAACAAGTGCTTCTCTGAGTCATGTATCTTCCCTCCTTTATATGCTAGCTACCTGTCAGATTACATTACAGCTCCATTAGTTTGGGGTTCTTTTGGATGAAAGAGGAACAAATGCCTTGAACAGCAGGAACCTCCAGTGGTCTGCATGCAGAAAGGGTGATCCTTTATTGCAGTCTACTTCACACAAAGCTGTAAACCACATACATCTTTTGATATAGGTGGAGTAAACTACAGCCATTTATGCCCAAAGTATCTCATAGCCTTTCCAAAAACCAATTTTGCAGTTTACACTAAAAGTAATCCCATGTGACCTTTGCAGACCTACCTACCTTACTATGAATCACTAGTCATTCATGCACTCAGTTATTAGGGCTTTAAATGAGGCTGATCATAATTTACATACTGAGACTGTCTTACATCACCTCAACCTACTAAAATGACACATTTCCCCCTAGAAAGGGGGAAGTCATTTAGGAGATGATCATGCTACAGCCAGCATCAGGAATTACATTAGCAAAGAAAATGCACGTAGGCAAAGACCAGGGTTTGGCTTTTCTAATGGCTCAGATTTTGGTTTCATTATAAGCTATGACATTTTAAGTTTATTGGCAAGTACTCCCTTCTCTCCTTCTTCTAGCACATAATACAGACTTTATTATTTCCAAGTGTCCTGCCTTTGCCTGCATTAAAAACCCTCTCTCCTCTCCCTGGCCTTGAATAGTTATTAGGCTGCAAAATCAGTTTTATAAATAGGTGTGACTTTGAATGCCTACACTGCAGATGTGACCTCAGGGTAAAATGGAAATGCAATGTCATCTGCTGGGAAGTAGGCAAAGAAGAGAGCTGGTGAGCAGTGAAGAGATATCTGAAACACAGACATGACTGAAGCCTTTTCTGCTCAGTTTGTTTTTACCAGGCTGTTTGGGAAGTGCAGTCTCCTGCCTCTATGTTCAGAGCACACAGATTTACAGACACCTCACTCTACAGGTACCAATTCCATTTGACAGTCCTGAAATTTGAAAGGTCCCTCAGCACTGACACTGCAGATTTTACTGCCTGGACAATTCATGCATGCAGCCCCACGTGAGTGCCTAATGAACCCATGTTAATACAGCATCTGCAATTTGCAACTTTTTTATGTCCAGGTTGGGATTTCTGCAAGATACTGACATCATTAATGTGTTACAGATTACCATGCCATGGTGCCCAGTGTCAGTCTGATTGTCTCTAGGTTTCTCAGCACAGTCCCTCTGGAGCTAAGGGCACAGGGATCCCAGCACTGACAGTCAGGACTTGGATCCTGGAGGAGTAACAGATGTATTGAATGCCCCAAAGCCTGGGAAGCAGCAACATATGCTGCAGTCATTAGTGACTGTTGAGCAACAAGGGAGTCTGACACGTTGGATTTGCTTTACCTTCAGCAGCAAGAGCAATCATGGCTCTCTAAAAGACACCAAGCAACATGCTCAACCAAAACACTTGGAATAAATGGCATAATAAAACTGCAAAACCCCACTGTTGCTCCTTCTCAGTCACACAGACTGAGAGCAGAAAGCAAAAGCAAGAGCCAGCAGGGAAACATCCTGGAGGCGCTATGAAAAAATGCGCAAAACAAAGAGCCATGCACCTGTGACCCCTGCCAGGCGCAATCTGTGTCCTGGCTTCTTCTACCTGTGCCAGCCTTCTTTCAGCTCTGCTGCAACATGTGCTGTGTCTGACCTGTGTCTCAGGTACAGGGCTGCATTCTCCTAAGGGTCACAGGTTGCAAAAGAGCACAAAAAGAGGGGTCTCCCATTGCACTCCCATGGTAAACGTTCCTTGCAGAAAACAGAGAAAATTGTGCCCCTGTAAATGACAATTGGCATTAGGAGAAACTGCTGCTGTTCCTTTAAGCTAATCTCGCCTTAATTTCAGCTCTTTGGCAGCGACACCAACACTCTGGTTTAGAGAAAACACAGCTGAAAATGAGTGGCTTTTCTCTTCTTCTGGCTTTGCTGACAATCAGCAGAGCTGAAAACCGGGGTACTTTGAGCACCAAAAATGAACTTGGGGATTTGGTGGCTGTTTCTTCTTAAACGAACACAAGAACATATTAGAGGGTCGAAATTTTGTTTTGCAAAGGGACGCTGTCATATTTCTTCATTGCTTTATTTCATTTTTTTCCTACCCCCTATTGACTTTTACACTCTTAGAAGCACAAAAGAAGAAAGAAAAAAGGGGAAAAAAGTTTTGTGTAACTTTATGACATATTTAATGAGAATATTTATTTTTTCTTCTTCCTTTCCAGCTATGTAAGGTTAAGCAGAGACTGCTCCAAAAGTGCAATATTTTCAGAATAAAACTCACAGCGTTTTTTCTATTATGATCTCAGAGGTGCTCAAACTTGGCATCCCAGATGCTCTCTTCTAAACTAAGCCCTTAATACTTACAATCATGGTGTACTTACAAAAATATGAAAAAAAAGAAAATTGCAATAGAAAATGAAGCTATCAGTGGGCTCTGGATGAGGCCAATTGTGGTTAAAATCAAGGATTAAGTGAAACATCCATCTTGTACAGGCAGAGAGCTCATGTTGCACCATTTTAATAAGCATCTGTCCAGAAGGAGAGGGGGCTTTGCATCCTCAAGAAAACCCAGATGAATTCCTGGTCTGCAAAGAGGTATTTACCCACCGGACTTGAAACAAATGTGTTTGCTTTGTTAAGCCTCAGCTTCCAGCAATCACCATCTGCATTACAGCACCTCCTCCCTCTGCTCCTCTTCTGCCACAACTATTTGTGACACAATTCTTCAGGGCCAGAAAACCCCTGCATCCCACATGTGCTTGTCCCATAGCAAGCAGAACTGTGATCAGCCCTCACAGTGGGAGGCCTTGAATCCCTGCTAGAAACAACAGTGGCAGCTTTCCAGCCCCCGTGTTTTGCATTTCTACACCAGTTAATTCCTTGTGATGCTCTCAACATGAACATGATATCCCAGCCATGTTGCATCCCAGCTTGGATCTGACACCATCCCCTGCCAGGCACTTGGTTTGTGGCACTTGGACTCTGACAACAAAGCAAGGTGCACAGCTCTGTGTGTTTTTGTACACACACACACACACACACACATCCTCTCCTACATTTTTATCAGTGTTCGACAGAGAATCATTTGGCTTTGCACTCTTTACAGACAAACAATTAACATCTAAGTTCGTTTTATAGACTAAAGGATTTTGTATTAATTTTGTTGACAAACTGTCTTGAAATCATGAAGGAGACTCTGTTTGACAGTCCTGGCACATACTTGATTCAGTGGAGAAAATGCATTCAGTTAACTGTCCAATCAGTTATGTAGACAAAATGAATTTCATCATAATTCTGTCAACAAAATGCTAACTTGCTTAAATTATTCTCTCAACAAAATAAATTAACTTAAAATCCTTTTGTCCACAAAATAGATTTAAGTGTTTAGTGAAGCCTTGTAAATACCATAGTCTGTTAGCTTAGCATGTGCAACTCAAACATTTGGCTCAGAGAGTCAGCAGGCCTTGTCTTATCAGGCAGGGCTGGTCTTGACTCTCTCAGCTCTTCCATTCTCTGTGAGGTCAGTCCAGTAAGACCAGCAATCACCTGGGCTGTATCACATGGAGTCAACCAGAACCCCAGGAGGGACTCTTTTCCCTTTTTTTTATTTAATCACTAGCAGCTAGCAGGAAGAATTTGGCATTAAGTGTAGCAAGCCTAAACAAATCAGTCTGTTCCTCAAAAGAGAGGCTTCATCCTTAGAGCTGAAGTTGACGTGGAGTTTCCATGGCAAACCTCTTGATGAAATAGCAACCTAATGAAGGATTGCAGCTGAGATATCTCAGTAGATTTCATATTGTGACCATGAAACTGTAATTACTGTGCTTTAGATATCATGTGTCTAAAGTCTATTATGCCTACAGAAAATTTCCTTCTGCCTTTTCTGTGTTGCTTCAAATTGGAGTTCAAGTATTCACATCCTGCTCAGAACCTAACTCAGAGAATGGAAAGCAGTCAGAGCACAGGCATTGCTACAGGGGGCCAAGTGCACCAAGTTCTGCCCAAGACAGTGTAATTGCAAAAGGAACTGCACCAGAACAGATGGAAACCAGCTGCCCTTGAGTTCCCAGCACCATCAGTAAGGATATTTCTGGTGTGCCTTCATGGCACCAGCCACTGCAGGGGACTCTGTGTTGTCATCTCCAATCTCATGTCCCCCCCCAAACAAATATATGTCCTAGCATGCAGAAATATGAGGGATGGCACCTTGCAGCTCAAGTCAAAAATTTCACTCTCATATGGATTCACCTCTGGAGAATGAAAACCCCTAAGATAAATTTTTTATCTGTTTTTAACAAGTTCCTTCTCTGGGCTTTAGCAACCCTATTGCTCAGCCCTCCCCTATTGTTCATCTGCATCATAGAGAGAATCATGCCTATGTTTTTAGTGATGCCAGTCAAGGAGTTTTTCAGGCTGGTGGAAAAATGAAACTCTTCCATAAGCTTTTGCAACATTCTTTCAACAGTATAAACAGGGTTTTTTGTCAGGCTGGTGGAAAAATGAAACTCTTCCATAAGCTTTTGCAACATTCTTTCAACAGTATAAACAGGGTTTTTTGTCCTTTGTTGGGGGTTATTTTGGTTACAACAGAGTTGGATTCCAGGAGTCTGGAAGGTGTACAGCAACACAAGGAAAATACCACGTGAATATAACACTTTTTATGAGCATGAAAAGCATAAAATGCATTCAAATACAAATGCAGCCTGCAAGAATGGACAAAGCTCTATGTTTTTCCATAAACATCTCCATTTTGCTAAAGACCAACTTGGTCTCCAGAGAGATGAGTGCCTGTGTGTGTGCAGGTCCAGACCCTAAAAAGCCTGCCTCTGGCCTAAGTCTTCCTCAATATTTGAGCCACTTCTGCATTATTGCCTTGTTTCAGTACTCACTGAACTCACAGTGTTTATTAATCCCTTCAGAACTACATGTTGTAGCCTCAGAGGGATGAAGCTTGCTGCATTGTCTATCCTGACTTATGGGAATTTAACAGAGTATCTAAAACTGTGGGATTGTTCCCTACAGCCCTTATGGGCAACGATTTTTGGTCTGTGATGTGCTCTGAATGTATCAAGCATAGCAAAAGGTCTAGCAGGGGATTTTCAATGAAATTTCTATGTTCTAGACAACCTGGTCCTCCTGAATTTCAGTAGATCTGGGTCTCTAACTGCTACAACTACTTTTTTGACATTTCCAGCCTAAAAGAATGCATTCTGCTGACTACATTTGAAGAAAAAATAACAGTAGCCAACTGGGGAAGCTTGTAAGTAAGTCCCTGCAAAAAAAAGCCTAGAAAATAAGCACAAGCATCAGCCTAGTTAGAGAACTCCCTGGCAAACAATAGGAGAGCTATTTTAGGGAGCATGTGGCAGGGAAATCAGGTGTTCTTTTACTGGTGTCACTTTTGACTGTCATGAAAGTGCTCTTGACCATCTAGACAGAGCACAGCACTGGCCAAGGCCACACCACCAAATAAAGCTCAAGCACTTCTCGAGTTATTTGAGGCCAATTTCTTCCTTTGCAGTGGCTCTGCATCATGTGTGTCACCACCTTGTCTCCCAAATGGGTCCAGCAGGAGCAATGCATTAGAGTGAAAGAAACAACCCTGCAGGCAAAGCCAGGAATCTTGGTTGCCAAGTTTCTTTTTTTGCAGACAGAATCAGAGAATATTCTGAATTGGAAGGGACCCACAAGAATCATTGCACCCAGCTCTTAAGTGAACGGCCCCTTCAACACCTGAAGGCAGCACATACACAGGAGTTAAATTAACACAAGCAAAACCTAAGAATACAGAGTATAGAAAGACTTTAAGACACAGAACGCTGCTGTCCTGGGGGTCACCCCTAAGCTCCTCTCACCAGGACAGCCTGCAGGGAGTGGAGCACTTCTGACCCTGCATTAGTCCTGTTTGAACCATGCACTGTAAGCAAAGGGGTGAAGGACCCTGGTTTTCCTTAGGCTGTGCTAGGACTTGGGCAAATCTCCTCATCCAGACCTTCAGTGCATTTCTATCCAAACCAGAAACACAACTGCAAGGGAGGGACAGACAGACATGGCTCTGACAAGGAGATCCTGCATGGGCAGAGCTAGGAAATGTGGAAGTGGAGAGCTGAAAGGCACAGGCTCTGGTTGTTTGTTCTTTAACTCAGGTGTCTCAAACTCTCCAACACCTTAACTTGGAATTCCCCTTTGTGAAGGGGAACTTCGGAGGACAGAAATGGAAATTTATATATAAAATACACATGAGGAAGGGAGGGGAGAGAAAGGAGTGATTCACTATTATGACTTACATATCATTACACATTCAAAAATTCCAGAGTAATATATTTTTCTTCATTGCTTGGATAATAAATCATCATTTGATTACAAAAGGGGAGTACCTGGATGGAACAGCAGCATTTCTGAAAAATACTTCTGACAGATGAATGGCAGGAAAATTTATGGATAATTCAGTTGCCTGACTGTCCTGCCTCCAGGAGAGAAGTCTATGCCAATATCTAAACCTTTCCTGACAATTCACAAAGCAGACACTGTACTTGATGGAGTGAGGTTTTTAGACCTCCCTGGGATTGATTTTTGTTATTCCTCCTTTGGCAGCCTGCAGAATATGTCATAGCAATGCAAAAGGGTTAAGGAAAAGCTACCAAAGATGCTACTGAGCCTGAACTAGCAGGACTGTCTCTAGGACATGTCTATATGAAAAATAGACTGCTGTGTTCCCCACTTAGCCAGAGTTGTCCAATCAATCAGAGATCTTTCAAGGGTCACTGGTATTTGTAAGAGTTTTGAAGTACAAAAAAAATGATCATCCAGTCTACCATCAGCTTGCTGTTTTCTAGTTTATCTTCATTTCATCTCCCAGGGTTTTTTTTTTCAAGCCAACTCTTAATATTTCCCCCCCGTATAAGCAGAGTAATTTCACTCTTCTTTCAGCTGGTGCCTTTGAGTCATTCTTCATTTTACTCCCTAGACTCATAGCTAGGTGTAAGTCTGAAAATCTGGCAGAATGTTGCAGGACAGGGGTGAAGCAGCTGAAGGAAAAGGTGTGGCAGAAGACAGCCACATGCAGAGGTAATTTTTACTGCAATAAGGGCAGACAGGCAGGAGTCAAGCCCCATCTTTTCTACTGATACTCACTTCTGAAAGGAAATTGCTGTCTTCTCTTATGAGCAGCCTAAAGGAACCCACATCTCACCAAGCCTGGGGTCCAACATGGAAAAGTGTAACTCATCCCTTGTAGAGTCCACTGTTTCTGGTGGAAGGGCATCAATAAGCACTTCTTCCAATAGGAGCATGCCTTGGAAACACAGAGGTTTTCATCTGGGAACTGTCTGTTCTAAGCTGGAGGACAAATTACATCTCTGCACCAGGCTTTGTGTTTTTGCACTGCTCAGCTGCCAAAAACTGCAGACAGAGTTGGACTCAGCAAAAGACTTTTTCTTTAGGAGGGCCAGCTAACGTGATCAGGGGAAGCAGCTGAACATATGGGCTAGGTTCTCTGTCAGTGAAAATTAGACACCTACTTCTGAGGCAGACACGGAGGGCCTCCCTTGGCAGGTGGCAGGAGTGGAGCAGTGCATCCCACCTCCTCCTCCTGCCAGCGTGTGAAACAGCTCACATGAATCATGCTCTAGGAATGCCTCTTCCTTAGCAGTGATTATAAGGAGAGCCTGAATGAGGAGCTCATCTGCTGCCATCTGAAGTGGAAGGAAGTGGATTCATTACTTTGAAAGCAGAAATAGAATTTCTGCTGATTTCCTGTTTCTGATGGCAGTGTAGAAAGAACAAAGCTGGTAAAGCCAGCGTGGTCTCTGAATTTCTCTCTGGGAGTTGTTTTATCTCCTACACCAGTGCCCAGGTTTCAAGAGTTACACAAGACACAACGCTGTGAAAAATCAAACTCAACCTTCCTTCCAAACTGCATTCCTATTGGGCACCAGACAGTACTATACATCCAAAACATTAAAGACTCCCTACACAAAGGAATGTGAAGTGAATGAATCATCCAAAAATACCAATAGTTGTAAACCAGTTTGTCTTTTGTTAGAAGTGAAGAAGTTTGGGCAATAAGTGCAACAGAGTAACTTCATCAATAACATCAGCAGGACACTCTGATGGGTCACGTTATTCTTGGAAAAATCTCAGACTTCCAGACATGTTTCCATATAGGAAACATGTTCTCCAGGGCTGTTTTCCTCACCATCTCTTGCAGTACCCTCCCCAAAAATTTAATACCCATAATTACACGGAGACATGAAAGGATTTGTGCCAGCTTGAGCATCTCTTATCAAGCTCCTCACCAAGGAGATGCATTAGGTGTTCTTGAATTCTGTGGACTGTTTTCATCAATGAGACTTAGCAGGGCTGGGAAGTAATCTGGATCTTAACCTTTACCACCCTGTACTGTGTTTGGACCCTAAAATCTATATTCCCTGGGTGCCAATGAGCATATTTACAGCCACTTTGGCCTTATTGCAATTGCCTGTAGCTTAAGAATATATATTTCCCTTGCCCTCATCCCCAGCTGAAATAACCTTGTCTGGAATAAACAAGCATTTTACACATCTCTCCATTACTGTGTCCTTTGGCAGGATTAGGATGTGAGGGTGTTTCACACCTGATGCAGAAAAGTATCTGCTTTGAGTTTTCAGCCAGGCATGATCTGTCAGTGGAGAGAAATCTCATCTCTGAAGCCCTGGGGCCTCAGCCTAAGCAAAGTAATGTTAACAGATTTTATTAGCAGTTTCAGAAAGGTAATCTAACACTAAATTAGCATTAAATGGTCCAGCAGAGTAGACACATGAAGGCATCTGTAAACATCATCCCATGCCCTTGATTGCAGGAATATCTGGGTTTTAGGCAAAGAGGCAGCATTTTATTCAGAAGCTTTGAGGGACTGATTTGCTTTGTGTACAAACTACTGCGTGCTTAATGTCTTGGTAAGCTCTCTCCCTCATCAAAGCCAAAATGATTTGATATATCATACCACTTGCTAATAGATGACTAGATAAAGCCAAATTGTAAAATAATCACTGCTGGTCTCATAGATTTCCTAATATGAGAAATGTGATCAGAAAATAATCTGCTACTGAGAAGGCAATCTGAATCCCCTTTGGGGAACAGGCTGCAAGAATACAGCACTGAGGATGATATATTAGCATTTCAAGAAGAGCCTGGAATCAGTACAGAGGATGTCACAGAGGAATAACTAAAATTTCCTTATCTTTACCTGCTAATTTTTCTGGGAAAATTGCAATATTGGGAAATTGCAGGATGAGCAAACACCTTGTTTAAATTGAATTGGACCTGCAACTGTGCATGACCCATTCAAAGCCTACAGCATATGATTTTCCCAAATTAAAAGCAGAAATTTCAGCCCTGGATAGGGCTCCTTTGTCAGTGTTATTTATAAATTTTAGGATAAAGATTAATACTGAGGTCAGTATTTTCAGAAGCAGACATTATGTCTGAGTGACCCACTAGCCACACCTTAGAGTGGTTCAATTTCCTGCAGGTGGGGCTTCCATCACTTACCCCTTGGAGGGGCTGAATAGCCTCAGAAGCTTTGTCAAAATATGCCACAAGGTTTTTTGGTTTGGTGTCTCTGTTGCTGATTTTTAATGTGCAATATTTATCCTTCATGTAATATCTCAAAAGTTTCTTCCAAGAAAAGAGACGAAGCAATTACAGGGATCTGCACCTGTTTTTCATAATAATAAGGAGTTTTAGGGATTTTATATATAGAATGAAATACTGCATAATAAAGAATTTTAAGATAGTAAACAAAGGAGTTTGGGCAACTTTCTAACGAGCTTGAATGATTTACAGCTTCTCAGGCTCTAGAGACATACTTGAAACTCCAATGACTTTCTGCCATGGGCACAGTTAATAAAACTTGAATTTCTAATCTTGCATTTTCCCCAAATGAAAGTTTTAGCTAATCAAAAAGCAAGTACTATTGAGTGCTCCAAGTACCCACAAAATATCAGACAGCTCAGGTTACACAGAGCCATCTGAAAAACACATCAAAAGCATGTACCAAATTGTTCCCATTTCCCTTCTGAGCTGGAGTCATCTGGCATATGAGCAAGTCTCCTGAATGCTGAACAATAAAGAAAAGTATCAAGCACACACATAGTGTCTTTTAAAGAACATTAAAAGCATTATTTGGAGGGGGGGAAAGGAAAGCTTGTCAATGCTTTTTAAAGGGATAGGCTGTGTTTCCTATCATGGTGCTGCATTATGTCCCCGTGCTAACCCCTGAGCTGTGGCTTTTGTGGTGAGATGTGGTCCTGGAACAGGCTCCCAGTTGAAGAGACAAGACAGAGGCTGACTTTGTGTGGAGTTCCTGACCCATTCTGGGGCACCACCATGGGATGCACATTGGTGCTCCCTACACCCTGTCCTTGGCTCTCAGCATCTCCCTGGAGCACACTGCCCGCTGTCACTAGTGGACATGAAATAGAAGAGTGGATTCAAATCACAGCAGTGAGGTTTGATCCCAATGAGGCTGAAGCCTTTATTTTGGGGTTTGCAACCCTTTTTATAAGGTGTTCCCATACAGGTTAACATGACTGGCCAAAGGAACCACCTCTCTGGTGCCATTGGTGGAACAAGAGACAAACACATTCAGAACATGTGTGTGACATTGTTTTGAGAACCAAAACCTATTTACAAAAGCCAGTCCTTGACAGAGAAGTTTCCCAAAAGACTTTCCCTTGGGAACAGATCAGCCACTGCCAGGCTGAAAACTCTCTCAGGCTCAGGAAATCATGTGCACACCCAATCTCCCTGGCAAAGCAGCCAGCATAGCACTGCATCCCCTTTGAAGAATTATTTTACAGCTTGCAATGCACTTAGGGCTTTGCCAAAGCTCTCCAATGCAGAATGGCTCAAACCCCTCCCAACATTCTACCTTACTCCATATGCAGTAGCTCTCCCCCTCTCTCTCAAAGGCACATACCTCTTTCTACAAAAAAAAAAGATTTACTACTTTAGCAATGGAAAGCTACAATAATAGGCCAATGAAAATAGCTAAAGTTGTAGCCATTTTGCCTAGCAATTACACATGTGACAAATTCATTTATCTGCTAGTCCTTAGTGGCTTAATTTACATCCCCATTTCACAGTTAATTCTGGAAGTGCACTTCACTGCAACAGCAGCAGAGACAGCAAAGGCTAGACCCACTTGAAAGAAAACCCCCATTTAATAAATACCCCTGCAATTAATTATGCAACAAAACCAGCCAGCAGCAAGCAAGAAGAGGGGAAACATCACCATATTTACAAGTGGAAATAAAACATCAGTGTGGTGAGGGTGATGATCAATCAGAAGATGTAGAAAAGTGAGATAGAAACCAAGCTAATATTCATAGGAACTCAGGTGAAGGAGATTTAAAGCGTCACTTACTGGGAGAAGGCTGATGAAAATTAATTGGAAGAGATGGAAGCACTGTTTCTGCATCAGGAGAGCAGAATTTTTCAATGTCTGTAATAAAATGATGATTTATAGCTCTTCAGGGAAGAAAATTTACACACTGACCAAGACTGTGGTAAGGTTTAGATCAGGTCAGGGATTTCCTGATCATATTTTGCTTTTGTCAGAAAGTGTTGACTCATCAAAACCACATCTGTTATTTACCACTAAAAGTTTGAATGCTGTTTATTTTTGTCTGGATTCCTCAGGTCCTGAATGAAACCTCTGGGCAAAGCCAAGAGGGGTGCAGAGTAGAACCAGCAGCTGAAGCACTTGCCTGCTGTGTGAGAGACCAGGATGCTGAGCCCAAGCTGACCCAGGCAAGTAGGAAATTTGAATTTCAGTGTGTAACATGCAGGCAAAGGACATTGTCACAGTACCACAGTGGCATCTTGCTCAGGGTCTTAGAGAAAAGGCACAGCACCCCACTTGCTCTCAGCATGCAGAATTAGGGGGTTTCCTAAATCCTAGTAAGTACAAAGAATGAAAAACAGTCTCTTGTGTGGTGTTTTTATGCAAAGATGGACCATAAACCAAAAGCAACAGCAGACTAACTTGTCCAGTGATTTCAGGAAGTCAGAGGAGGGAGTCTCCTCTTTATTTATTTTTAAAGTAAAGCCATGGTTCCCATTTTGGGAGGGCATCCAGTAACACCCACTAGTTTTCCTATAGTTTGTTTGACTGTGGCTCATAATTCACCAGGTGCTCAGATGTGCTTCAAACAAGCCAAGGGCAACAGCCAGCAGGTTTTCAGCACAAAGGCAGCATTTTTCAGCATATGGATGAACCACCACAGGGTAAAAATAAGCATTGAAAATGATTGCCCTGCTATTTGACCAACCCCTGCATCCTACATGACAATAAACAATGGGGTTTTGCACACATGTAGGTGGGTCCCCTCAACCAATTGAGATATAAAAACATGGCATCACATGATATTGCACAGGTATCCCATGTCATCCCATCAGAGATTCATGCAGAAGAGATCAGACCTGCTGCTTCTACCAAATTTGAGAAGCTTGGGGAGCAGGCTGAAGGAATCAGCACAAAGCTTGACAAGGAAGTGAGAAACTTGCTCAAACTATTGCATGAATATGAAATTTCCTGATGCAGTCTAGACAGTTTATCACTTCTGGGGCTAATCACGCTTTATCTGTTACTGAGACAATTTTAAAGAGAGAGACAGTAAAAGGGTCTTGAGATACAGCTGATACAACTAAGCCAAACAGCTGTCTCTGAAAAAGAGAAGTATTTGGCCATGATGCTGGGGACAGGGCAGTGAAGATACCAGTCTGGAAGTTCTAGCACAAAATCAAAGCTTCCTTGGGAGCAGGAACAACAGGAGCACAAAGTTTCTTTATTTCATGATCCAGAACGTGTGGTCTCTCAGCATTGCCCTTGTTATTCTGACTTTGTACTGCCTAAGGATAAGTTTTTCCAGACAGTGTAAATCCTTTCCTGAATGACTCAAAATCTCTCAAGGTATAATTACTGTAACTGAAAAAAAAAAATTTAATTTTCAGTCTTACAAGAAGAATGTTCAAGCTGAGATAAACGTATAGAGAAAAAGTTGAAATCACAAAGCCCAAATCCTCCCATGCAGTCAGGTTTGACAGACATCATGTGAGATAAAATCATTGAAAAGAGAATTATCAGAGGAATTTTGTTAACCAACTGGAAATTAATTCCATCTGAAATCATTCTAATTGGCTGTTTTAATGGTAAAGCAATAAGCATATTGGGTTTAAAACAAAAATGATAATTTATTTAGTCTATATAGATTTGCTCAGCTGTAAATCACTCATGTATCAGATAATACTTGGCATTTTGTCTTGATAAATCACACCAAGTAGAAAATACCATTTCCCTGTGTTATCAGGAGTGGCAGAGGCAGCTGGCTCTCTCCTTGTCATCCTTACTAACATAACTGCATAATCACCTCACTGAGGACTGAACCTCAGCTCTGAGGGCTCTGTCTTCCAGTTGTTAGTTTCTAAAAGCACAGGGAAGATCCTCCCCAAGTGGAATTTGCATCACTAATTATTATGGAATAATTAGGCAGAACAGATGCTGACTTTTGAACTCACTAAGCCTTGCAAAATCCCCAAGGGCTCAGAGTTCTGGTATCACTGAAATTTTGCTTTCTTTCATATGGGAACTGGATTGCTGTCACCAAGAGCCATGTGGTGGTACCAGGATTTCTGTGACCCACCATGTAACCCAAGTTACACTGACCCATCTAAATACTCAGAGCTAATGGATCTTTCCTAGTGATTATTTTTAGACAGGCTCTACAGTTTAATATTTTAATAGAGAATATCTATGAGTCAATAGTAGGGCTTTCAAAGCATTATAAATGGCAGAGTATTCTTCTAAAACACAGTGCAGTTTTTAAGAGATGTATTTTATTATTTTTCCAGTGTAGACAGACACAAATGAAAGGTTTTAAAAGAACATAATCCTTTTGTAAGTTAAGGAAGACTTGCCTACAGTGAATTTTGCTGTATTTACATTAAGTATATCTTGCAAGCAAGAAATGCCTTTACAGATGTTAAAAATTGCCCTGGAATATTTAATTAAAGAAGAATTTTTAAACTCAGATGAAGAACTTAATTAAAGTTCCTCTACAAACCACTGAATGACCACCTGTCTATGACACCAGCAGAGTTTCATGTTTTCCTCAGACGTAGAATTGTGGAATCATGGAATGATTTGGCTGGAAGGGATCTTAAAGCCCATCCAGTGCCACCCAAGCCATGGGCAGGGACACTTTCTACTATCCCAGGTTGCTCCAAGCCCTGTCCAGCCTGGGTTTGGGCACTTCCAGGGATCCAGGGGCAGCCACAGCTTCTCTGGGCACCCTGTGCCAGGGCTTCCCTACCCTCCCAGGGAACAATTCCTTCCTAATATCTAATTTAAACCTACTCTTTCTCATTTTGAAGCCATTCCCCTCCTTTCCTGTCTCTACATGCCCTTGTATATAGTTTGCCTCCATCTTTCTCTCCTTTTAGCTTCTCAACTTAAGCTGGGAAATGCTAAGGAAAACAAGGCTATGCTCAATTATTTGCTCAAGTTTTCATTTCCTGAAAAACAAGAGGGGGAAGTTTTGCTGAACTCACAACCACACACCCAGTGACACTTTCTGAAGGTCTCTGCCATGTGGCAGAGATTTAATTAAAAAAATGGAGGGACTAAACTAAGGGTAAATCTCAGTTTCTGTGCAGCTTTGCAACATTTACAAGCAGCTCCAGAAAGTCCAAATCAGTGGCTGGGATCAGCAGAGGTCACTGGTACCTTTGGGAAGGGAGGATCAGGACAATTTAACCCTAATTCCCTTTGGGAAAGATCTGAACTTCTCCCTGGCAGCAAAACACTTAACAAAATATGAAAATTGAGTAGACTGACCTGACACCCAGTGAGACTGCTCTATTCTTCAGTGGTAAAAGTGCTCATGAAAGGTAGTGGAAAAGAATTACAACAAAGAGCGGGAGAAGGTGGCTGTGGGGAGAGTCCTCTCAGCCCAATGATGCTTTCCTTTAAGCTTCCACTGCCAGTTGGCAGAAATTGGCTTCTTTCTGAAAATGAATCCCAGACCCAAACTCCTTTTTTGAGGATACTCTCCTGACAGCTTACACTAACAGTGTAAAGAGAAGAGCTTCTAAACCACTCATGAAGTGGCAAAACAAATATCTGTGCACTGGTAATGGAGCCACAGATGATCTGAAATCAGTTTGTCAGTGATTAATAGGGGACCTGTGCCTCTGGAAACTCTGGATCAGTAACTTTTGACTCCCACTGCTCCAGGGCTGCTGCAAGGCTGCATCATTTACCTCTTCAGGCTACCAGGATTTTATGAATTAATATTATGTAATAATGTGAACAATATTGTAATAATTGCAGAACAATTACAAAACTAACAGCAAAATCTACACAAGGCCAATCTTGATCCTGTGTGGGAAGCTAACTCCCAGCAGCCCCATCCTAACCTGAGGAACTCCAGACATTTCCAACTCTGTTCCTTTTCCAGGACCCCACACTGCTCCCAGCTTAGTTTTACCCTTACCTAAGCAGCTGCCTGGACAGCCTCATCCTCTGTCTGGCCAGGGGTCCTCTTCTGAGCCTACACATCCAGCAGATCCCAGCTTGGTCTCTGGGCTGCATTTGTTGCAAAAAATATAAATAAAAGAGTCTTTTATAGACACACCTCATTTCAGTGCCTAACAACCTTATACTGGGTGGGTTAAGCCATGCATGGGATCACCATCAAGGCACACAGTTGGGTCTGTGGAACTAATTTCAGTTATCAGGATTAAATGTCGTAATTCCCATTTTAAAAATACAACTTCTACCTTGTTTTTATGTGCAATAAATCCATGAACAAGTTACAGCTATCCAAAGACTCACATTTCTATCACTCTCTTTAAAGTAGTACTTAGACATTTGCATACCTCCAAAGTTCTCAGTGCTACCTCTGACTCACAATTTTGGATTACATGGTTCTAGGTGTATCTGTATTTCCTCTCCTGTGGGAGCCATGGGTTTTCTGATTCAGTCACTGAAGCACAAAAATACAGAGTGAAAATAAAAATGAAAAAGAATCCTGAATCAAAATTCTTTTCTTTTTTGTCTGCATAAAAAAAAAATCCCCCCACCAAATCATTTCACTTGACATTCCATTTTTGCTCTGTAATGAAATGCTTTGTTCCACATGCTTGGGTGTAAAGGAAAGGAAATACCTGCCTTTCCTGAGGGAATTTTGACCTCTGTGTGGGTGACAGCACTCTTTAGGAGGGAGCTGGGGATGTTCTTCAGTATCCACAGCCACCACATTCCTCTGTGCAGTGGGAAGGGACCAGGAGAGAGGGAGTGAGAAAAACCCTGCACTGCAAGCAGGACCCTGCACTAAAAGCTGCCACAGCAGCTCAGTGAGTGCCCACTGATCTGCTGGAGAAACAGTGCCAGAGGGACACTCTGGGGACACCTCCTGACATCAGCCTCACAGAATCACAGCATAAACTGGGATAAAAGGGACCCACCATGACCACTGAGTCCAACCCATGGCCCTGCACAGGTACCCCAACAATCCCAGCCTGTGCCTGAGAGTGTTGTCCAAGTGCTCCTGGAGCTCTGGCAGCCTTGGGGTTCCCTGAGGACCCTGTTGCAATGCCTAAGCACCCTTTTGGGGAAGAATCTTTTCCTAATGTCCAATCTAAACCTCCCCTGACACAACTTCAGGCCATTCTCTTTGGTCCTGTGCCAGTGACCACAAACAGAACATTTAAGCTAAGCAAGAAACCAGCCTGAGACTTGCTAAGCTGAGTCAATACACTTTTAAACTTCACAGCAGGGTATTTACTGTATGCCTCTGTCAAAGAAAATCAAACTCCACTTCGGGGTGGCTGAGACTGCACTTAACATTTTCCCGAACTATACTTGTCAACCTGTTCTATACAGTCACTTACTCCTGCTGAAAATCCATAGTAAAAAATCCATGTGAGAGGCAATATCTAGGGAAAACAGGAAGACAGGCACATACAGCCACAACCCTGTGAAAGGAAGTGCTGTCAGGAGACTAGGACATTCAGGCAAGCCACTGACAGCTCCCTGTGAAGCTCATATATCCCAGGAAATTTTACTCACAGCTCTGTTACTGCTGACCTCAGTCCTCAGCTGTAGCCACAGCTGGGACAGGGTGGAAGAAAAAAAAACAAAACCCAACACCTTAAGATTTGCAATATGCCAAACACAAGTTAATATCTGGTCTTTCTTCTGGCCTCTCCTACTGCCTCATTGCCTGAAACCTTTTCACTACCCAAGATTTCCGTGTTTCAGTGTGTGGACAGATCTTGTTTTTTCAGACTGTACCATGTGCTGCTCCCTTACAGAGTGTGTTGCTTTTTATAGGAGCTGAACACACACAGAGTGGTCACAGCTAATAGTCAGTGGTCCTGATTGCCACAACTTTAATGGCAGCTCTCACAAAGATTTGAAACTTCAGCTGGTAGACTCACAGCATAAGGAAATTGCATTTTCATTAAAAAATAGTTTCTACCATTCATGATGATGAAGGAAAACCTAGAAATGTAATTAACTTTTATCCCACAAACCTCACCAAAAGGCAATGAAACCAGCTTGATGCCACAGATCACCCCACAATACTTCCAGCAGAGCACATCACCACCACTCACAATTTCTTGTGGCAGCTTTGTCTCCTGACCAGGAAAAGCTCTGAATTCCCAAAGTGCACATGCAAAGCTCAGAAAAATCAGGAACTCAGAATATTTTTTAAAACTTTCTTCTCCTGCACACACACACGTATCTGCCTGCTTTGGATAACACATGCAGCTTACACACTAATGTCCCATCTATTTCTCATTATATCTCCTCACTGTGTGTTCTTCAATTCACAGCAATTAGGCAGATTATTTTGTCTTGTTTTACCAGCCCTCCCTGTGCATGCAAACAAATGAAATAAATTAGCAATTCCAAGAGGCATTTTGAAACTCTCATCTCAGCCTCCTCCAGGCACAGGCCCCCCTCCTCAGATCTGCCCACTGTTAAGTGCCTTATCTAGCAGAAGGTGCACAGAAAAACTGGGAGCATTGTCTTTATTTTCCATTGTTACTGATCCTTCACTAGTGAGAAATTAGAGGGAACATCCAGCCAGTTCTTGACATGCTGAGAATTACACAGTTGTTCATCTGAACCACAAAAGAGCACATTTCGAAGGTGCTCTTGTTTCGTGCATTATTAAGATCACTATGTAGCAATTTTTCATAATGTGCTCTAAAAAAAAGAACTTTCCAGGACACTGAGACTTCAGTAGTAATTTTGTGATGCAGTGTTTTTTTTCAGAAAATAAATTATTTGGGAAAGTTCTTTTTTTTTTTAAGAAAAGTTTCAGAAAAACGTTTCCTACAATTCCTCTTTACACAAAGCATTTAATTCCTCTCTACACACAGCTTTCAGGTCAACAAGTCAAATTGCTCTGATAGCTTATGAGGCAGTGTTTAAATTCCTACTCCTTGCAAACAGCACAAGATGAGTAAAAAGTTTTTTATTAGATATATATGAATTTAGAAATTACATTCATTCATTTACTAATGTATAAATTTACTAATGTATAAAAAACTACTAAGCTTTACAAGCAGTGCATATCCTAATGAAAACAAAGTAAACCAAACCCATCCCATTAAATCACTGCAGCTTTCACAGAGCTCTGTTTGCTCCAGAGGATGGGCTCCTCATGAAGAATTTCAAATCAAACAGACCACTGCTACAAAATCACAAGAGTGAAAGGGCTACAAATACCAAACTTCATTTCCCTGAATTGAATTCTGCACATCTTGAGCTGTTTTCATATCCAAACTAAAAGGGAACAACTTTTTTGTTTTTTTTTCACCAGAGCCTTCACAACACTGCAAGTTGGCAGCAGGCTGCATTCTCATCTCCTAGGAGGACTTCTGGAGCCTCAGCTCAGCAATTTAGAGGAATAACAGCTGCACTGAAGAGATGCTGGGATGTGTCTGAGCCTGCAGGGCTCCAGGAGAGGAGGCAAACCTGGTGTGACACCAGCACAAGGAGGAGGTGAAAGCTGCAAGCAACAACTCCATCCAGGCCAGCGAGCTGAGAGCAGAGCTGCAGGTAGAGGAGGCAGCTTGGGTGCCTTGTTTGGTTCTCATCCCACCAAAGCTCTAAGATATCCTTGAAACATCCTTTTGTTTGAGATTGCCAGGGATAACAGGAACAAATCTGTCTATTGGAGGGGTCTGATCATCCTCCTCTGCAGATGCTCCATTCCCTCTGGTTCCCAGGAGCCTCCTGCCCTGGCATCAGAGGGGGCAAACGAGCACTTTCTTAGCAATTCTGGCAACTTTCCTGTTCTCAGATCAAATTCAATGCAGAAAAGCCATCTGAACAAACATCATGGCATAGGAGGAACTAATACAAATTTGTATTTATTATATTTTTTTCTCTCTTCCCTTTTTGATAGGTCTGTAAAGCTAATAATCAATATCCTCATTAAACAGCTGACCCAAATACAATATCAAGTGAAACATATATGCAATACAATCTAAATGATCATATAGTTTTGAGAGATGATGAAGATCTGGGTTGTCAAAAGATTCCAACCCATCCATGTCTCAGAACCCTATATATTGATATCCATTAGCCCTCACAAACATTACCAGACAAGAGCAGAATGAAAACTTGTACAACAGAAAAGCAGCATCTTGCTCAATATTTCCCATTAAAGTCACTGGTAAAAAATAAAATGTATAACTGCAGTGTGAATATACAAACCTGGATATGTTGCTTTGTAGAAAATGATAGTTACAGATAAAAAGATAAATATCTCTCCAGATGCAAAACCAGAACAATTGTTAGTATTATTCCCACAAGATCAATACCAATCATGCATTGTAGCCAACCAGGAATAGCTGATAACAATCAGGAAGTGCTAGATTCAATTCTGCTTTAGTGACAGCAGTGGTAAGTCAATAACTTCAAATGGCAGTTTTTTAAAAAATCTAGTCTTAAGAGAGGCATATAATAGGAACTCATTTGTAAGTCAAGATTTTAAGCTGATATGAAAACAGAGCATGGCCCTGGTTACCCTTCAAAGAATATTTTTGCTTGGGTTTAGTTCAGCACCAGGAGAGAAGATCCATGCCTGTGGTGCCACCATCAACACCTACCTGGCATTTGCTGACTAGCAAAAGGCCTCCCAAACTAGGCACATGGAAAGGATGAACAAGAAAGCTCTCCACAGCAGGTGCATTTCTGCAGAAGTGCCATGGACAGCTGTGGGGAAACTGTGTCCTCAGAGCAGCAGTGCAGAGCCCTCTGTGGCCTGGCTTGGCGGGCAGTGGGCTGAGCCTTGCTGCCCTGGCTGCCACTGCTGCTGTTTGCTCCTGCTGCAGTCCCTGAGGGTCATGCCAAGCCTGAGCTACAGCATTCCTCATGTGCTGCTGGAGGGCTGCAGCAGAAATATCACACGGGCACAGCGTGGCCCTTGCACACTGCGGGGCTCTCCCCTGACACTGTGGGCTGCAAGAGCTGAGAGAGCCCTGATGGGCTGTGCTGCACCCACAAACGGAGCAGAGGGGCCTTGCTTTGTGTCTTCAGAGGTTGTTCATTGTCTCTTGTCACGAGTTTCCAGCCTAGGATGGCACAGGCTCTGCACCTTTGAAAAACACACCAGCAAGAGGCTCAAAATGTCTGAATTTATACAAGACAAGTAAACTAATTACTTAACACCACATTCTTAAAACATCTGTTGTTATTACTTTACTACCAGTAGCTAATTATTTGTCTGTCTGCACAACATCTGCACTGTGGCTAATTCTACACAATAAGGCTGTGCTCCCAACACTGCAGAACATGGTGTAGGTGAAGAAGGAGAAGGGAAACTGAGGCACTTACACCCATATTACACAAAACCCAAACATACATTTTTCACCAAGTGACAACTCATAACTACACTACTATCTAATTCACACTCTGGTTGCTTCCAAGCTTATATCAAAGCACTGGAAGCGTTCTCCATGGACAGAGGTTAGAAACAGTGTTTTCCTGGGGGTCAGGAGCTTTCAGGACAGGCAGAGAAATATTCCCTGTGTCCCTGATTCCCACAGCACCAGTATCCACCATTCCTGGCTGGAAGCCTCCTTGAATTTCCCAAGGAAGCGTTTGCTGCTTATCAGAACCTTTTGTGCTGAACCTGCTGAGAAACTCCTCTGTGTTCCCTGACTCCTGTGCCAGCTCAGTTTCCTTCCACAGAACCTGGCTGCTGCCCCTGTGCAGGAGCTTTGATGGGAAGCAAATTTGGCAGGAGGGCTACAAGCTGCTGCAGTACCAGATTCCTGGGGGCTCAGGGGTTTTGTGTATCCCAGAAAAGACAGAAAGGACAATGAATATGCAGTGGAAAGCTGAACATCTTCTGGTTGCTGTTCCAACATTAAATTTCTGCAAATTTATGTGCCCACAGTAAGCATAGACAAGACAAGATCTGGTCCCAGGTCATGTAGAAATAAAGATGGAATGAATGAGATTAATGTGGGGAGGGTGGCACAGATGGAGGCACCAGGACTCTTACATATGTATTTGCACATGCTTGGAATGTCTTTCACTCTTTACCCCCCGCCCCGTATCTCTGGATCTTAATGCTCAGAAATTCTCAAAAATATGATAACAAAAGTATTTGAAGGGCTTTTTTTGAGGGGCCAAAGCAACTAAAAATTATTCTAGTTTTTGACCACAGATCTGTGCAGGCAATATTCACTATCATTACTGTTACTCAAAATTTTCCCTCTGTATGATGATGCTTAGGTTTGGTTTTTGCTCTGTCAGACTACCCCCATTCAGACTGACATCTTCTGTGAGAGCTGTTGTACACAGTAGCCTTTTTGTTTGGAGGAAGAAAGGGGACTGCAGTTTTAATGGTGTGGTTATTTTCAAAATTAAGTGGGGTGGGGGTAGGAGGAAAACTTTTAAGGATTGAAAAATAATAGCAATTAGTGGGGAGATGGTTCTCTTCCCTAGAGAAAATTCTGTCATCACCGTACCAAAGAATATGGATTCAATATCCTGCCAAACACCACTGTGGCAAGGATATACAGCTCACCTAAATTTGTCAAAAATATATGAAGTTTTGGAAATAAAGCGCAGTGATTTAATAGCAAGCTAACTTCTAATTCCTGACCAACTCTAGTAAAATAAACTAATTAGCTACATAAGAGCCCCGTATCCAACAGGAATTTTTAAAATTATTTTACGCTACTGACACTGTAACATAAATGAAGTCTGTGCTAATTAATCTGATCTCAAACACTTGATGTAGAGGTTAATTTGCTAAAACCCAAAGACAGGAGCTCAGAGTGGGTATGTTCCCTCAACCACTCCTCAAAGTACTGCAATATGCAGTCACAACCATGTAAAACCTGCCTTGCTGTACCATCAGGAGAATTACATTCAGACCAAAATATATTTTTGATTTTACACCTGACTGCCTTCTGGACTTTTAACTATTCCTTGGCTTTCAGGCTTTTCTTTGTAGGCCAGAGATCTTGTTTCCTTTTGTTCCCAGCCTGAAGTTTGAACATTGATCGCTCATCTCTGGGAGCTGGGATGCACAAAAAAAGTCTCTAACAAGACTTTGCATGTATGAATGTACAAAACCACTCTAAAAATATACTTATGAATAAAGAAAACTATCGAAGCATCAGCTTTCCCATACAGCTGCAGATTAAACTTCTCAACATAAAAGCCAGTTTAGCCAAGTTTTTTGGCAGCAGAGACACAACACTTTGCTTTCAAATGCTCCATGTGGTGTGTGCTAACAGAGCCCAGGGATATGGTGCATTCCAAGCATCCATTCCACACTGGGCAGCTGGACACAAAACACCTCAACCTTACCAAGGGCCATCATCCTGTGAGAGCCTGTCCAGAGCTGCTAGGTGCGCGTGGGGTTAGTCACAGACAAATCACAATCCAAGTGCTTCCATGCAGATGGAATAAAAGCAGTGAAATCAGAGATTTAGTATGTCTGGGCAGCACAACTTCCCAGTCACTCAGCATTTCTGAGGCATGAAATACCCAACTGACCTTGAAAGGAAGAAGCTGAGAATTTATGTATAGGAAGCAACCCAGAGCACCTCACCATTGCTGAATTTTATTTTGACTCTTGGAAAATATGGCAGATCCCTCACATGTGATAGCTGCTGCCTCTGCTCACTGTTGCAACAGCAAACAAATTGTTTGGCCTGCCATGAAAACTCAGAGAGAACAGCCATAAAAAATAGATCTCCATTTAATTGTCAGCGATTTGCAATATCATCGGGTTCTGAATGAGTCATTTCTCTGTGTTGTAGCTGGTATAGGACAAAAAATTGGCCTGGAAGGCTCAAGATGAGTCCCAGAGGGTGTGTGACCACCCCTGGACAAGCAGCCACTGGTGGCTCCAGGCATTAGTTCCCAAGGACTGTGCAGACACTGCAGAAAATCAACATTTCACATCAGTGCCCCTGCAGACTGGGGAGCTGCGAGCACGTGGCCAGCAGCGCTCCACCTGTGCCCACCAGGGAAGGTATGTCCTGAACACCTGTCAAACCCTGAGGAAAAGCACTGGGAGCTGAACATTGCATGCAAAATCCTCTCCTGCCACAGTGGGAAAGGAGCAACAGCAGCATGAGATGAATTCCTATCACAGTGTCATTGATGCTGCCATGTCCTTCCCAGGGGAGCACGTCTGCCCCAGGAGGGAATCTTCAAGAGAACATTCATAACAAGATAGCTCCCTCCCTCTCTTTCCATTAGGGTCTTCCTAGGAAGCGGCAATTGACTCTTAATTGTACTTAATTGGCATGGGGACACATCAGAGAGAGAAAAATTGGCTGTACAGTGAAGTTGTTGAAAACCCTTTGAAGATAAACCTCAAAAAGAAGTGAAGTCCAGAAAACAAAACCACCTGAAGAGTAAAGGGAAAGGTTGCAAGCAATTTCCATCTTGTTTTTCATTGTTCACTAAAAACATCCCAGAGCCAGAACTTTCGAACTATTTATTCAGCTGCCGGAAGAGCTGTTCCAAGTGAAGATTGCACGGAGCCCACCACAGGGGCACGCGTCGGGCACTCGGGTAAGCCCAGGAAGGCAGTGCCATCTGCAGGGCTCGGAAAGCACTCACGACTCTCATGGTTTTTTTGAAAAGCAGTAAAAGATTTGCTGCCGTGGAGGAGTGGTGAAAGAGCACTCCCCCTATGCACAGCGAGGGCTGCCCAACAAACAAAGCACTCTGGAGGAAATTACTACAGCTGATAAAAGCCCTTTCAGCAGCAAAAAAGAGATAAGAGAGATGTCACTACACAAGCAGCAAAAGACCTTTCAAAGCACTGAAGTGGGAGGAATGAGTTAATCCTGATCTCTGGTAAGTCACATCATCAGCATTTAGGGAAGGCAGGACATGGCTCTTGTATATTAAAACAAGGGAAGCATCTCTGGGGTTGAAGCAACTAGGATCTGGAACAGCCTCCTAGGGAGGGTCAAATCAGAAACGAAATGGATGAGGGGCTGCAAAACACAGGGCTCCTATTAACAAAAAGCTTTATTTGGTGACCCAATATATCTTAATGAGTTCTCTGTCCGTGTACACACAATGTTTGCATCACAGAACAGATTTGGGAGGAGTAGGCATTTCCTGGAAAGGGGAGATTCACTTACTAGGCAGTGTCATTATGGGAAAACAGCTGGCTATGTGGCTTCCACACCATGAGCATGGACAAGGAAATACTGATGTGCTTTTTCCCTGCACTAACACGCAGCTTTAAAATATTTGCCCTTCCACTGGGCTTTTGTTCCAACTTAATTACCAAAGAGTAGTTTTGCAGTGTATTTAGAGCCTAGCCCCAAAAGAAGGGGTCTTCTGTTTCTTTCCCATCTTAATAGAAAAATGGAGAAAAATATATCTGCTGCCATGTTGTTATCAGGAAAATATATATATAGTCATTCTGTATTCCACTGTCCACTGTCCTATTCAATTTTGCATTTCAGCTTTTCGTTGCTCTTCAGGGAATGTCTGAGATTCAGAGATCTTGGAATAGTGAATCAAGGCAGGGAAACATTTCAGTACACAAATTCACCCAGCTGAAAGTGGTGCTGAGACTACAGATTGAGCCAGAGGGCTGGAACAGTCAATGTTCTCCAACTGCAAGGGCTTGAAAAAGACCTCTCTATTAATTGCAGAGAAGTACATTATGCTTGACACCACACCAGGCTGTCCACTAGGTTACTGAATAACTGGTAAGATAAATGAACCACAGACCTCTCATCATTCAAAGCTTTGCCCACTCATAAAAGCCAGTGCAAAATTTTTTAATGTACTTCTGTGCAAAAACAATTTACTGTTAACTGAAGAACAGGGGCTTAGCTGAAAAACCAGCAATGAAACAGGGCTATTGCTGTGCTGTGCACCAACATCCCACAGTAACACAAGCTTATTAATTCTAGCCTACCAAGCTCTTTGAATTTGCAGAAAACCATTGCCTGAAAATGCTATTATTTTCCTGAAATCAGCATCTGTTGTTTTCAGCGTGAGCTATTCACTGTCAAAAACAGCATCTGAGCATCCCTGCTCTCTGTTTCTGAGAGAATCACCGCCTCCACCATAACATTTGTTTACTCCCAGTGCCAGAGCAACTGTGGCAGTGAGAGGTCAACACCCTGCCATAACATCTCATCCCATTACCTGCGAACCATTCGAGGAGAGGAGGTGCAAATTACAGCTGGCCCCTCACAAGTGCTTGACTGAACACAGCCTCCTGAAAGCAAATTTGGGTGGGCTGGGAGCAGCAAGCCCGACACGCCTTGCTGCAATGCATGGGCAATTAAAAGCATCTCCCTTGAGTGATGGCTTCTTGATGGGCTGGGAGGATGAGCTCTTGAACACTGCACGTAGCTGAGATTCAATTACAGGGCCAGGCTGCTACTTCCACAGAGCTGGCACTGAGGTGGAGGGCTGGGGACAGAAGAAGGAGGGGACAGAAAGCTGCTTGGGCTCCTGTTGCCCATTCCCACCATCCCACTGGAACACTGACTTCCCTTCCCATGCTGTCCCAGTCCGTCTCTCCTGCAAAATGGGGAAGAAGCATGGGCTGCTGATGATTTCAGAAAGGCTTGTAAGGCATGGAAGCGCCCGTGAAAAGTGCTGCTGGAAACATTTACACTCACAATCTTTGGAAATCAGACACACAATTGTCCCCTGAAAAGCACATGAAACAGGAATGCCTCCAGCCTTCTGGTGAGAGACAATTGTCCAGGACATATGTCATTAGTGGACATGAAATAGCAGAGAGGAATCAGATCACAGCAGTGAGGTTTGATCCCAATGAGGCAGAAGCCTTTATTTTGGGGTTTGAAACCCTTTTTATAAGGTGTTCCCATACAGGTTAACATGACTGGCCAAAGGAACCACCTCTCTGGTGCCATTGGTGGAACAAGAGACAAACACATTCAGAACATGTGTGTGACATTGTTTTGAGAACCAAAACCTATTTACAAAAACCAGTCCTTGACAGAGAAGTTTCCCAAAAGACTTTCCCTAGAGAACAGATCAGCCACTGCCAGGCTGAAAACTCTCTCAGGCTCAGAAAATCATGTGCACAGACATCCACAGGTGAAAGCTGCTCATTACAAATTTCAGTGGTGAATGCCCAAACCCTCCCACGACAGAATTCCATGGACAGTCAGCAAGCATGTCAGACAGAGCGAACAGGACTAGAATTCAATTCTCATGGGCTGAGTAAAGTGGGCAACATGAAGTTAAAGTTTTCTGGAGGCTCTTTCTTATACAATAAAATCAAAAGATAAAAGAGAAAAGAATGGAATGGGAAAACACCAAAACCAAACAAAAAAAGCCTGGAAGAAGAAGAGCTCTGTACTAACTGCAAATATTTACCACTAGCAAGAGACTTTTCCATGCTGATTACACTAGCAATGACCATCATATTTGCACAGCAAAATGTCAGAATTATTGTTACTTTATTTAATTATGTTACTACTGCAGATGTAGAGGGAATACTTGATACTCTACTGCCCAAAAAAAGATATAGGTTCCATGACGAGATCACACACATTCTGCTGTGTATTGGGAATATCAGAGGTTGTAAAAAGAGGGCTGATGGGTGGGAAAACAAGAAGTAGGAAGATGAAACTACATTAGAATGAGGTTAAAATCTATTAATTAATATTGGAAAATAATTTTGGAGCTGTAATATAATAATATTATAATAATAAGCTCCTCATATCAACAGTTTTCAGGGTTACTATTTGGCCAGCCTCAGGCAGCACTGATGAAAGGAAAAGTGGCTATTAAAAGAAAAAAGGCAGAGTAACCCCATTCAGCCCTTGGTCAGGGTGTAGGGAAAACCACAGGAAACATCCTTGGAGTCATGCCCAACAACAGGAGAGCTGAAAGGGAGGCAGGCATGGCCTCACATGAACATCCACCTGCTCAGCTCTGTTCTGTGAATGCTGCTGGCAGTGTTCTCCACAAGCACAACACTTGTGTAGGCAGGAGCCACTCACCCCACAGTACCACTCTGAGATGCTCTGCACAGTCCTGTGTCCCTAGGGTTGTCAAGAGGGAAAGGAACAACAACAAAAAAAACCCAAACCAATAAACTCCCAGAATTTGGCCCTAAAAAGCAAGATATTAAAAAATAAACAGTTTTAACAGGTGTCTCATAATTCAGCAATAGATAAACAGCTTGATTCTGTTTCCAGCTGCAAAGTAATGCTTTTGGTGTTTGTGGAGTAACAAGAGTCTCACAGACTCAAATGAAGGATTCAACACAGAATCCATAGGAGTTTTATCAAAGGAAGAGGAAAGGAGGGGAAAAGCCATGACCAAGAAGAAGTTGTATTCACACTTTGAAGATGCTTTGTGAAAGTGAAAGAAAATTCATGAGACAAAAACAAACTGTGGAGAAGAGGGAGAGAACTGACCAACAGCTCCCACTGCAGCAAAATTCCCCCTCTGCACACCAAGAGAAGAGTTTGCCTGAAATCCCCTCAGTTTACTGTGCTGGGAAGAAACACCACCACAGTGCTCAGACCTGCACGGCGGATGGAGCAGGTGCCAGGATCTGAAGCAGCTCAGAAGCTCAACAGTTATCTTAAGTGATTGATTTCTACATGCACTGAGTTCCCTGACAGTAGATCAGGAAACCTCTGAGCAGCTCAGAGTGGTTTCTCCTGCAAGAAGCCACATCATTTATTACAAGAATGGCTGAACCAGTTGGGTCACGTGAAGTGCAGCAAATTTCTGCTAATTCCTCAGAACAGAGCCATGAACCCAACAAGAACAGTTCCTTCTTCCTTGAAGCTGAGCTGAGCTTTGCACCTCCTCTCCCTGCTGCCTAAACAGAGTGGGCAAGTGACTGCCAAGCTGCTCAACACAGCTGAAGTCAAACCCTTTTCTTCAACATTGAAAAGGGCTTTCACTGATCCTTGGAGCTGAGTCCCAGCAGAGACTGGCCACAAACTGGGTGTGACACCACTCCCACCACTCTGAGAGTGGTGTCACCCAGACATCCAGCCAGTTTTTCAGTCAGCAAACAATGCACCTGTCAAAGCCATGAGCAGGCAGTTTCTCCAGGAGAATTCCATGTGACACGGTGGCAAAGGCTTTACTAAAGTCTATATAAATAAAAATCCACAAACTTGAACTGCCTCTACTTTTTTGGCCAACCCTCCCATTCACAACCTTGTTGAGATTATGGGTTTCAGTGTTTTTATAGACTAAAGCTGTCATTTCTTTGTAAAAATGAATTAAACACCTGTTTTATTTGAGTGCACATATAACTTCCAATAGCACAATGACCCAGAACAATCAGAAGTATCTTAGCCTTCAGTCACCCTGGTTTTGCTATTATCCCACACTTCAGAATCACCCAGGTCTTCATCATCCAAGGCTTGGCACTTTTTAAAAATAAATTAGATATGTTAAAATTACATTTTAACATTATTAACATAGTGTTACCAAACGAAAAAAAAAAAAAAAGAGAAAGAAATATTGACATGAAAAAACTAAGGAATATGACTCATGACAGACACCAGATGCAGCCTTATCACACTGGTTTAGCACTGAGGTAAACACAGTGACAGCTGTAGAGACTCTCATGATCCATATTTATGTCAGCAATATCCAGACAGAATGGAACATATGCAGTTTTTGAGCTGAAATTTTCAGCCAGCTCCTCCCAGCTGCCTTTAACTGGATCCAGAATGAAGTGTTGTCAGACACAGTGCACGGGAAATTCACTCTTCTGAAGGTGTGCTAACACTAAGGAAAGATTACAAGCTTCTAAAAACCTTAAAAGGCGACTTTATAGGCTCTTTCCTATCTATCAAAATACTTGGGAAGGTCTCTCCCCTTGCATGGTGGTTCACAAAAACACTAATACACCTAAGCAAATTTACTTTCAGGACTAGATCTAAGAAAGCCAATAGTGCACTCAAATTCCCAGCAGGGCTCTCATTTACAGGATCATGAGCTTCAAGAGCCTTTTAATTTTTCAACAGAGGGGGATGAAAATCAAGAAAAGTAGATTTCCCTGGAGCTGCTTACCTTAGCCCAGGAATTAAACATGGAAACAGAAGAAAACCAGTACAAGATCCAGGGTGAAAAGCAATTTCTTGCACTGAAGGCACTGCCACGTGCTTCAGCAGCTGATGGCAAAGCAGGCAGTGACTGGCACGGGCATGCTCTGACCCCAGCGTGCTCTGCCTTCAGAAAGGAGTTTTGGTTTGAGACCACCTCCTGCTGAGTGGCAGTTTGTAATTTACTTCCTCCAGCTTCTGGGATGGCAGAAGAACAGCAGCAGAGCAGTAAATGGACACAGATGCAAGTTTATGTGATTCATATTGTGCTGGAGGAGAGCACAGGCCTACATCAGAGGAATAAAGCTGAGTTTAACCGAGCTCAACTCTGCCTGATTTCTGCAGGGTCCTTCAGCATCCTCTCTGTGCTGCCACCAACAGCCCTGCCTTCATCCCAGTCCCTCCCCTCACTTGCACCTGGCAGCAAGGAGGCAGATCCACAGGAGATGTGTTTGAGCTCCCATGTTACTTTACAGCCCCAAAGGTAAATTCAAATTGATGGCACCGTTTCCACGAGGCACCACTCTTCCTGTTAAAGAATTTTGCTTCAAAATTCCACTACACTACCAATTTAAAATGCCAAAACATTTACCACGACAAAGTAGTGGTGTTTGGCCAGGAAATCTGTGTAGCCAGCTAGAAAAGCCTGAGATTTTAATAGTGGGTGTCAGGGGACTTTCTGAAAATCAGCCCTTTTGAACGTGCATCCGAGCACCCAGAATTTAAAGCACTTAATATTTACCAGCCACTTTAAAATGCTGGCCCTTGATTATGAAGGAGTACAGCTGTGCAAGACGAGACAGAAGCTCCTCATGGGAATGATTTGATCTTGAGATTTAAAAGGCAAGAGCCCAGCAGTATTTACTTATTTGGCTTTTAGACAAAGTTAAGATGGGGAAAAAAGAGGCTGTGGCTAACAGCAGCGAATAAACTTCTCATTAGTGGGTTGTGCCAGATTTTTCATCTAAAAATAGGGTGTTCAGCAGCTTTTGAAAAAACACCATTGTTTTTAATTGAGATGCCACACTATGTGTAAAAAGCACAATCAGGAATATTATGGCTCTCTTCTGCAATAGCCATATTTCACGTGCTGCCTGCTGAATCTGGTCTAGGAGGAAAACTACTTTGCAATATTGGAACTAATGGGCTAAGCTGAGCACAGAATTAAGGGGTTTCTGCCACTCCCTTCTTCTCTGGGAATGTCTCAATAAAAAGTAGAATTGGCATCAGTTAATATGAATTTACACAATTAAAGAAGGAATAAGGTAATAGATGTAGAAGATGACAAAACAAGAATCTTACAAGAGCACATGGCAGTGATTTAGTAAAATCAGCTTTGCACCTGCAAAACCCAAACAAGAAAACCCTCCCATTTTCTTTCCTACAGCTACTCCAGTGGAGAGTAACATAGTCCTTCTCCAGCTCTTAGAGGTGAAAATTGCTGCAGGAGCTGGTTGTTTCTGTGTTAAAGTCATTTGTAAATGATGACTTCATTTGCGAGCACAGAGGTTGATTATGTAAAATAAATAAAAATGCTCTTTAACTGCGCCTTCCTGAGGACATCAATAGTTTGCATCACCAATGTCTCATCCATTCAAGAAAAACTGCAGGTCATGTTTCAGCTGAGCTGTCTTTTGCTGACATTTCCCAGCTGAAGGCTCTAATGGGCCAAGTGGAGGGAATTTTCATGTATTTGTTGCCAGAGTGAGCTTTTGTATAGAGGATTTTGGGATGTCACATAAATATTGCAGGTTCTTATTGATTTATAGCACAGGAACAATTCATGCAGAGAGCAAAGCAAGTCCCTTTGCACCAATAAAGCCTAGCATTGTTTCTTAGCTGGATTAAAGTGGAGTCACTCAAAAGAGGAAAATCTATTTCCTTCTTTACTGATAGCAACAGCTTAAGGAAATTATCTGTTTTATCATGCATCCACACCAGCTTGAATCTCTAGCAACTCTGCCAACATGAATTCAGTGTCACTCTGCACAGCCCAGCCAGGGGTGTGTCAGACAGGGACAGCTCTGTGGCTCTGAAGAGAGGCACTGCCTAATGCACCCTCTCAGATTTAGGATCTCTCCATGGTCATTTCTGCTACAGTGACCATTTCCCAGCCTTGATTTTCCCCAGAGTCCTGTGACTTCCCAGGATGATTCTGTTAGGCTAATGAACAAGGGACATTATTAGCTGGTGAACAAGCAGCTTTACTAGAAGAACTTCCTAAAAGGATCCCTCTCCTGTATCCCTTGCCCATGAGGTTTCCTATAAGAAGTTAAAAACATTAAAAACATACATCAGCCATGGCAGCATTTCTAAGCTATTCAAATTAATCTTTAGAACAACTAAAACAGCTTTACAAGAGTATTTGCATTCTCAGTAATTTCAGCTTCAGATGTCTGGAGCTTATGTGATTTTATAGGCATTCCTCAGGTGACTTGGATCATCAGGCTTTATCATGAAGAAGGAAAAAAAAATCTATTTTCTTTTGTAAATTCTAACAACAAGGGTAGTCTGGGACAAGCAGCAGTTGAAAGGATGTGGGGGAAGGGGATATAAAGAGAATAATTGATAAACATCCCAAATACATTTGTGCAATTACTGAACTTCAGGAATGCCTTCTATGCCCTCTGTGCTTTTATGAGATTTATAAGATGAAATAAGATTTACCCTTTTGGCAGCAATACAGCAGTGCTAAAGCTATCCTGCTCTACACCACACCAGGAGAAGCACTATGGACAGGAGAGGAGGTAGGGATGTACCAAAATCAAGGGCACGTAACATCCCACAGCAACAAAGCATTCCATAAACATTTGTGGAAGGGCTTGGTGGCATGGACAAGATTGACCAGAGTGGGGTTTAAAATGCCAGGCTGATTTCTGGCACAGCACCAAGCTGGCACATCTCCCAGCTCTGTTCAATCTGGATCTTTATTAGGCCCTAGATGTGCTGTAATTAGCCATTATACAAGATACTGTCTGGTTAAATCCCCCAGCCACAGTTTTCTGTGTTGGCCACATTCTAGGTGTTTCTTCTGCCCAAATGAGCTTCCTTTTTGGTAGCCACCCAAATGGGGTTGACACCCAGCTTGGAGAGCTGGGCTTGAGTCTCTGCACCATCCCTGATCTGCCTCAGGCCCCCTCATTCCACTGCACAAGAGATTTCCACAACATCTGCAACATCTGCCTCAGCTTGGCTGGGGAAGACCAGTCTAACTTAAAGCACAGTTAAACACTGAGATTCTTTGTCAAATCAGCTGCAAAGGAGAAAACAAACAAACAAACAAATGTTTTCTCCTTGCTTATACAGAGATATGACCACAGAGCAAGATTTTACTGTGGAAATACTGTTGGAAATTTAAAGGCCCCTTGAAAGAATCATCACCCATAACTAGGTAACTATCACATAACTATGTGCTAGAATGAATTATGCTATGACATAACTATGACACAGATATGTGCTAGAATTAATTACTCCCTGTGTCACACAATATTTTTTAGAAGTCTCCAGGACCGAATGCGCAGAAACCAACATTTTTATGAGAATACAGAGCCTTGCATATCAGAGACTGAACCACTCCCCACCCTGTAATTAACACACACTCAGAGAGTCACAGGGAGGCCACCACAGCACTGCTGACCCTCTCTAGACTCAACCCACAGCCACTGGGAGTCCCAGCTCAGGACAGGTTCTCCTTGCAGGGAAGAGATGCCAAAACTGTCCTAGCCTGAGTTTGAACATGAGTGAAAATAAATCCAGTAAAAAAAAAAGAAAAAAAATTAAAACCCCAAGAATTAAGCTGCCAAACAAATCCCCACCTTACTGGACAAGTTGTACATCAAATATATTTTAGGATGCTGGCAGAATTTCAGGGTCAAAGTGTATCTTATTTGCAATTTAGTTGGATATGTTTCAGCAACCATTAAAGCAGAGAGGCAGGCACACACTTTCTTAAAAGTCAAGCACTTTGGAAGACTCCAATATTTATTAAAAACACACCCCATTGTAAATTCTCCTTGCTACAACTTTCTGTGTGTGACAGTAAGAGGAAGAAGAAGCAATAACAGACAATGGGCAAAGCATTTTGGCTAAGTGCCAGTCAGAGGCTTTACACCCCTGGTATCTTTTCAGTGTTTTAATACAACTGATGTCTGATGACCTTCAGAGATAGCACTCCAATATCATGGTCTCATTCCTCTCATATAGCACATTTAAATACAAATATGCCAGAAGAATGATAATTACAATATTGTGGAACAGTGTTTTCAGAAATAACCAGATTTACTATTCTGTTCTGAGGAGGAATGTAGAGAAATGAGCTAACTATATACCCACCCATCTGAATGCTGACTGTGGAGTTTATGCATCCTGGCTGCAAAAATCATAAATAGAACAGGAAGGTGAATCAGAGGGTACAGTTTTATGGCTATAATTTTGCTTCCTTCTTCAGATCATATGGCTGAGCTAGAAGAATTAAAGCCCATCAGACATCACACCATATGTCTGCTCAAAATGCTCAATAAGGATAATGAACCAAATATTTAGAGGAATTATTTCTTTAGGTTACTCTTTCTTGTGCCTATAACCATTTTAAGGAGCAGATATGAAGAACAATTCCTAAATAATTCCTGATTTAAATGCTTAGCAAAATCTTATCTTCTTGGGTTGTGTTTAACTGGTTTCATTTAACTTCACAGCTCATGTTTGCTTTCACCTGGATTTCACAAAAATGTTAAGACCATAAAAAAGAATCACTAGTTTTGATCTCTCTGTGATTCACTCAGGAGAAAGCACACAGCAAAATCAGATTCACCAGTAGGCTGGGATTGCTGGTTATTTGACAGGTGGGTTTATTACCAGGCATGGCAATTTATAGACACAACCTGACATTCTGAAATGCCTGTTCTCATACTGCTCTAAATTTCTCACTGCAACTTACATTACTTTTAGAAAACAATTCAGAAAGGTCTAAAAATCACCTGACTCCAGCTGCTTCAATATCCCTTAAATCAAGACTATTTCATGTAAAGCAAAGCACCAATGAATCTGAAGAGCTGGTATTTTGGGAAGGAGCACTTTCTCTCACACCCTATAGAAAGGAGGGAGGGAAGCAGCTTGCAGACTTTCCTCCCAGCTCTCAGTTCATTCAGATCTCTGCAAAGAAACCATTGCAGATCTCAGTCACCCAGAAAGTGCCAGGGGTGAAATCTCAGCAGCAGCACTGAGGGTCTCATGACTGCAGCCCAGCAGAACTCCACACCCAGGAATGTGAGAGAGGAAGGGGGATGATAGCTGGATGTTTCTTGGTGGAAGAACCTAAGTATACCATTATGTGGGGGGAAAAAACGGATAGGGGTACGTGAGGGAGTCTTTACCTTCTATTGCATTACTAAATCACTTATTATATGAGCTATTATTTGCATTACATTCATAGTTTACTGTTGTACCAATACCATCCTTCTGCACTCATCTGCAATGCCTGGCCTGCAAAATACTGCCAGACACTGGTGCAAGAGATGGCAAGCTAAGGCTTTTTCATTTTGTAGTTTTGGATCACTGCACATATTGCCTTGTCCTCTCCCGAGGAAAAAGGTGCTCAGAAAACATCCTAAGCTGGGGGAGGAGTGAAACAGCTTTTCATTTGCACAGCACCCAGTGAAACAAGGCCCTGGAAGGGTTTGTGAGGCACAAAAACCACAATTGCTGCCTAGGTGTGTGTTTTATTAGGAGCTTTGGGGGAGCCAGCATGGCTTACCTCCCTTGGCATGAGCAAGCACATGATTGAACACACGAGGAGGATCTGCTACACCCATCACCTGCCTTGGCTCACTGCAAGGCCCCTCCTGGCTGTCCCTGGGACAGGGGGAGGCAGAGGAGCTCTCCAGGCTTGAGGAGAGGCTGAAGGACTCCTCTGAAACTTGGGCAATCCTAGACCTGCAGCTCTAATTCTGCTACAGGCACCCATCAGGATCAAGGAGATCAACTCTTTTTTTTTTCCTTTTTTCTTTTTTTTTTCTTTTTATTTTTTTGGGGTTTTTTTTCCTCTTTTTCCCCTCTATAAACCCATGAGAACATTTCCCTCCTCCCATGCAGTTTCTACCTCACCTACTTTACAACTCTGATTCCTCAGAAAAAGGGAACCCCTCTATGTGACCAGCACCACCAAATCCAAGCTGTGACTGGTCCCCCTAGGTGAGACTTTAAAACAAATACCAATACAAATCTTTGCTAACAATTGGCTGGCTGAACAAGGAATATGCTGCAGATATTCCCCAGTGCTTCCTAGACTTCCCAGCAAGGTCAGGGAAAATGAAATTCTCCAAGCAGAAAGCAACAATTTTTATTTCAAGGTAAAAGCCAAGATGCCAAAACTTGCCTTCCTGGCAAATGAAGAAGAGATACATTTGCACATTTTTCTAAAAGAACATATATGAAGATCTGCAGTGTGCAAAGTCCCAAGGACTGCAAATGCTAAGGCATTTTTTTTCTTTTTCTTGCTTTCCCTTCATCTGAAAAAAAGGACTTTTCCACAAGTTCTTTGCAGCAGAGGTCAGTGGATAAAACACCACTTTCTGCTGCAGACCCAGGAGTCCCCAGCAAGAAGATCCTAGAAATAAATATGCCTCTGCAAAACCCTCCAGCTTTGATAAAATAACATTTTGTCTGAATAGCTATTTTACCTACAGTGTTCTCTCTAACTTCATTCCAGCTACAATTAAGTTAAGAAACACTGCATCTCCAGTCCCTTCTCCTCTTCTCTAGCCACCCTAAAGGATTGAAAACAAAAAGATACAGCTTTTTTTTCTTTTGCAGAATACTATTAAATCTGCATTCTCACTTTACAGTACAATTAGAAGCAATTTTATTAAACTATTTATGATTGTGGAGGGTGTAATATGAAAATGATCCACAGCTCCTTTTTCTACTGATTCATAACATAAGAACAGGAGTTTGAGCAATGACATTACCAGCATGCCAGTGTCAAATAAATGAAAGATGCCACTTCACACAGCACATGGGCATCTTAAGGAATTTCTTATTGCAAAATGTCTAAATGTCAGGCAGGACTGAATGGGAATGCCATTGCACAGCACAGTTATGAGCAGTCAGAGTGCTGCACATGGAGATGCCATTCCTGCACTGAGATACTCCTGTTTTTTCCTGGCTGTAAGGGTAGAAGATGGACCTGCAGCCCCCATCCATTCCTACAGCAGAATGGTCATCCTGGCATCCTTAGGAAACTGCCCAAGGTTTCCATTTTCCCCCTCATCATTTCCAAGGTGTAAAGTTGGATTTGTGTGGCCTGATTGCAGAGCTCCTATCTTGGAACGCTTGTTACACTGGGTATTACTGACAGCACCACTGTAGGCAAGCAGCATGCCAAGCTGGTCATGAGCAATGGATGTGCAATCAAATCTGGGCAAGAGGGAGTTTTGCAAGCTTTTACACCTCAACAGGTTTAACAAACAGAAGCAAATTTTACTCTCAGAACTGCAAGACACCCCCTCCAAGGCACCATTCCCTAACTTCACATGAAAATAGATGCTCTTGTTCCCTAGGTGCACCTCTGAGTCCTCAGACAGGGAAGGTGAGGCCAGGCTGGTATTTGAGCAACAAATTTTGATTTTGAAGTGGTTTCATGTCCACTGTGTCGCAGGCACAAGGTGGACACACAGAGTGGCATATGCTTGTTCAATAGGCTGTGCACCAAGACAGCACGAAATCAGCGCTTCTAACTCTTTTTAAAATTCTTGGAGTACTTTGCTTTCCCTGAAAGGCAGAAAGGAGAAATGATCTAGTTGATTTCCTCTTGTACATTTGATTACAAAGGATGTAATTTACTTCCTTCAGAAATAGCTATTTCTGAAGTGAGGAGTGTTAAAGAGGCTCAAAACTTCAGGACAGAAGACACAGCACCATCTGGGCTGTGAATTTAGGGACAACAGCCCCCCTGGAAGGCAGCTGCAGTGAAATGAAGAATCATTATGGTTGTTTACACAGCTCTTTACAATTTCTTCTCTACTGCTGATTGCTCAGAAACCCACTGAAGACAAGGTGGCAAGCTCAAGTTTTCACCAATGCCCTCTAAAACGGGAGGGACAGGGACTTTATGATCTATGCTGACAAAACTCAGAAGGAGAAACAGATAGCAGAAAACAGGTGATTCTCCAAAAGAGGGAATCCTTCCATTTTGCTTCAATTTATTGGTATCTGATAGAAACCAGGAAAAAAAATGCAACTAGTTCAGGTAAAAATCAACCACACTAAGATTTCTTCATTGCTTTAAACAAATAAGATGTGTTCAGCTTTCCTAACTTATTAAATATTTCAGGAATTTGCACTCTGGGAAAAAACCATAATGATTTCCTGCAGTATCCAAGCCAATGAGTTTACATTTCACAGGAAAAAAATCCCAACAAAACAAAACACAACAAATGACAAACCTGACATCACAATGTCCACGTGGTAATACTTTGAGTTTTATGCTTTTTGCATTCGCTGCTTTTTTTCTTTTTTTGTTAACATGTATTTATACACACTAAAGATTACATAAAAGTCATTTGAAACAGATAGCACACTGCAGGATTTGGGAATGTGAAATCAAATAATCCCATCAGCTTTGTATTTAGTACCCAGGTAGAAAAAGGGACAAGATCTTCCACATCCTTTCTTGTTTACCTAGTGTAATTGCTTTTGAGCTTTCTTGCAAGTGGATTTGCTGAGCAACATTGTTTTCTCTCCAGTAATGCTGGATTTCATCCCAATCCACAAAGTTCTGTGACTACAGATAATAAGAAGGATAGACTAAGATAACCTTAAAGGCCAGGGTCCCTTCTGTTTCTTTCCCTGTACAAAAAAAAACCCTCGAGTTTCTGACCAAATTCATAAATCAAATGAGCAATATTTTGCTGAATAAATGCAAAACTGTGAGTCTGCAGCCTCACAAAGCACTGTGCTGGAAAGGAAAAAAAAAGCCAAGAGAGGACTAATATCTCAAGAACCAAATGATAAAGAGAAGCAGAAAAAAAGAAGGTAATAACAGCTACTTAAGTCAATTCCACCTCGAATCATTCTGTCAAGAGTACCAAGTCTTGGCAGCAATTTTGAGGTGCTCATGGTCATAGAAACCTGAAGCTTCTGACTATTTCTGCTATGTCTGGCACAGGGATTGTCCTCCTTTTTTTTAAACTTTGGCAAGATCCAGCTCCTGCCAACAGATTGTACCTGTGTTCAGCAGCACAAGTGATTCCTCCTCCAGCCAGCTGCAGGGATCCCTGTTGGATTCCAGCCCATCCCTACCAGATCATGGGCCTAGCTCAGGCTAAGTTGCTCTTTATGGACATTGTTAAAGCAAGTGAGAAGGTCCCAGACAGCAGCTAAGTGCATTTCAGGGCTCCTCTGTCTGGAGAACAGCCAACTGAAAACAAATCACATGGGTATTTTATAATGAAGCCACATAAAAGCTACATCTGGTTGTATTTTCCCTTATAAGTAAACTGCATTTGTTCCTCAGGCTATTGCCCCTCAGGAGGTTCTCCAAGGTTTTCAAATAACACAAGTAACTACATTCTTCTAAGTCTTTGCATGCTTTTTCTGAATAAAACAGCTCTCAGAATTATCAAAGTAGAAATATTAGCGTACTGGGCCAGCTACCTTTCATTCCTAAAACTTCTCTACATACACAGAGAGGAAGACAGAGAAAGGGGAAAATAACAACAAAAAATCTTTGAAAGGACAGATAGGCTCCATCCTTTATATCAAATCAAATCTGCTTTAGCAGGTCTTTTCTGAGCTCCCCCAGCCTTACTGGCCACCATACTATTTTACAAAGCTGTCACCCTATGTGAGCTACATTGCTTCAGGGAGAAAATTATCAAGATGAAAGAATTACTTACTCTACTTCCACCAACCTTGTGAATCATTCATGTTCCTTACCTGAATCACAGCCAACTGCAGTGTCTGTCACATTCTGGACCCAAGCCATGTACAAAGTAACATTTACCAATGATCATTCAAAATATTTTAATAATCCTCTTTCAAATGCACACACTGTGTGTTGGCACACAACACAGGAAAAAAAACCAGTTTGTTGTACTGTTCAGTATCTTGCTAAAGCTCCACAATTTTAGCTGAAAGCTAAACAGCTTTCTCTATAAGGCAAGGAGTGACTTCATTTATTATTTTTCAGAAGCTCTAAGGCTAAAACACATTTCCCCCTGGGCTTTAGTAACAGCAGGTTTTAGATTCTCAAATGAAAACTGAGGTAGGTGAAATCCAGTAGTAAGGAAGCCTGTACCTATGATCAGACTAAGTCTTACCAAGGATGCCTATGTTCCAACAAGCACTTGTCAGCCTAAATCTCAACTAAAGCTCCCAAATATTGCTGGGAATGCTCCAGGTTCACCTTGCAGGCTATTTAAACTCAGTTTTCAGCAGTATCTCGATGAGGAATCTTTATGCAGTGTCACAGGAAAACCAGTATTGTAGTATGCCACACACACCTCAGCATCCCCCTTTAAAATCCTCAATATTCTCTCTGCAAACAGACACTCCTTTGTGGCTAATTAAGATGTTTTATCACAAAGTTGCTGTCACAATTACATGCCCCAGCAGGTCAATTCTGCCCTGAGGCTTTTGTGTTGCTGGTGCCAGCCCAGGTCTCACCAAGGCAGAGCGAAGGCAGCACAAGCTGAGCTACCCAAACATCTCCTGCAGTAATGGGATTGCAGTGAGGGTTGCTTTAAAGCCTTCGTTTAAAGCCATTAAAAATAATCACTTTGCTGTCAGATTATTAATCGCCTGTCACAATATTCTTAGAGATTATTATAAAAAGTGTATTTCTGTGCAGTCAGAACGCCCTCCTGTCAAAGTGCAGAGGCAGCAGCAGCAGCAGCAGCAGCAGCAGGAGTGCCATGGCACAGAAACACTGCCACCTCCTGATCCCTGCCAGGCACACACTCAGCTGGGGGAAACCACAGCATCAGAGAGGTCTCCTGACCTGCCCTGGCCTCACCTTTTGGGTACAGACACACACTGTTCAGCTAACACAGGGTAAGTCATCGAGCTGCACTCATCCACATTTGAGCTGTGGGAATCAGGGACACAGGGAATGTTTCTCTGCCTGTCCTGGGAGTTCCTGACCCCCAGGAAAACACTGGGTTTGGCCTCTGTGCATGGAGAAAGCTTCCAAAGCTTTGGGATGGGTTGGAAACAACCAGAGTGTGAATTAGATAGTAGTGTAGTTAGTAGTTTGTCATTTGGTGAAAAATGTATATTTTGGGGTTTGTGTAATATGGGTGTAGGTGAGGATTCAAGATGGAGACTTGTGGGTGTTGCCTCAGTTTCCCTTCTCCCTTTCACCTGCTCCATGTTCTGCAGTGTTGGGAGCACAAAGTCATTGGATAGAATCAGTCACAGTGCAGATGTTGCATGAACAGACAAATAGTTATTGGTAGTAAAGTAATAACAACAGATGTTTTAAGAACGTGGTGTCAAGTAATTGGTTTGTTTATCTTGTATAAATTCAGACATTTTGAGCCTCTTGAGGCTTTTGCTGACGTGTTTTCCAAAGGTGCAGAGCCTGTGCCATCCTAGGCTGGAAACTTGTGATAAGAGAATAATAAACAGCCTCTGAAGACTGAAAGCAAAGCCCCTCTGCTCTGTTTGTGGGTGTCACAGTTTCTCAGGAGTTGCACAGTCCAGAACCCCCAATGTCAGGGGGATCCCAACATGAGCCTGAGCTCTTTTCTCTCAGACACATGATTTGGGAGTTTTGTTGCTCTAGCACCAGACATTTCAGCAGCTGCTCCTGCCACCAACCACGTAAACAAAGCAGATTTAGTTCAGGCAGGCCACAGAGAGATACAGCATAAAATGTTCCAGAGCCTAACATGTTTTCCTCACACAGAACTCGTTGCTAATTTTCACACAAAAAAACCACAAGGCAAAGCAGCACATCCTGAGACAGTTCTGGGGCCCAGACCTGCTGGGGACCATGCCACTGTGCCAAAAAACTTTCACAGGCAGGTAGGGGTTGGGCAGCTGCAAGCATTATGACTGTGGAGAGCATAAAAGAGTTTTGTTGTGAAAACTCAAGCATCTCACTCACTAGAAATGAATAATTTCTTTTACAGTCTTTCAGTTAATAGTTTCTTTTCCTTTTGATTAATACCAAATATGATCATGGTAAGGGCAATAGTACATTTTATGCTTGGGCTGGTTAATTTTCATTATTATTTTGCAAGGCATCAGGGTCTCCTACTGAGGCATCCATGTATTCATCACACTTCAGCAGCACGGAATGAAACTGTAAATGAATACTGCAAATTTGGGTATTCTGGTTCAGTGAGAATAAGAAATTGTGTCAATGGAACAAGTGATCTGTTCCAAATTTCTGGTTATGATATACGAGAGAAAATGTAAAAGTAAGGGATATTACAGACAACAGCTATCTGAAAATAGTACATCCTTGAAATAGAGAATAAAAGAAAAATATTTGATCACTTTAGGTAAGATTTCTACTCCATCAAATAAAGACTATGTTAAACTTCCAAAAGCAGATTTAAATCAACACCACAGGTTCAGCTTCTGGAAGTCCATGTATTTTTGGTGTGCCTTGTCATGCCCCATTTGCACTGGAAGCTGCTCTCAAAAATTGCCCCTAACACCTCAGCATGGGCCATAAATTTACCAAGAGTCTGATTGCCAAATATTCCTGAAGATACAGATCTGGCTTTTAGGAAAAATGGCTGGGTTAAAATGGTTTTTCAGGAGAAAGACACTTCCCCTCCAGTTGCAAGCAGACTGATTCAAACAGAGCTTGGAAGAAAAATAAAGTTTGCTGATAGCAAATCATCCACTTTGCTGCTTCAGCTAGGAAACCACCCAGAAGTGAGAGAATTTTGCTTTCTCCAATGGATACATCCTGGCTGGCAAAGAGCTGCTGGAAGGGCTGAGGGCTGGGCAGGAGGGGAGCACACCTGAAACCACCTGGGCAAAACATCCAGTGGCAAAGACTCTGCTCCTCACAGCCCTGCATGGGCACCCAGAAATCCTGCCTCCCTTCAAAGGGATCCCAGAAAAAGCCATCCCCAAAGTACATAGCTGGGGAACATCAGGGACTCCTGTGTGCTGTGGGATGCCTGAGTCCAGGATGCAAATCACTCCCCAGCTGGATGTCACCTAAAGGAGTACTGGATGTGCCCTAAAGGAGCCCTGGATGTCACCTAAAGGAGCCCCTGGATGTCACCTAAAGGAGTCCTGGCTGTCACCTAAAGGAGCCCTGGATGTCACATAAGGAGCCCCTGGCTGTGCCCTAAAGGAATCCCTGGATGTCCCTTAAAGGAGCCCTGGGTGTCACCTAAAGGAGCCCCTGGCTGTGCCCTAAAGGAATCCCTGGCTGTCACCTAAAGGAGTCCTGGATGTCACCTAAAGGAGCCCTGGATGTCCCCTAAAGGAGTCCTGGATGTGACTGAAAGGAGTTCTGGATGTCCCCTAAAGGAGTCCCTGTCTGTCACCTGAAGGAGCCCTGGATGTCCCCTAAAGGAGCCCTGGCTGTGGCTGAAAGGAGTTCTGGCTGTCACATAAAGGGGTCCTGGATGTCCCCTAAAGGAGTCCCTGGCTGTCACCTAAAGGAGCCCCTGGCTGTGCTCTAAAGGAGTCCTGGCTGTTCCCTAAAGGAGTCCTGGCTGTGCCCTAAAGGAGCCCACTCCATGTTTCTGGAGCAGTTGGTTGGCAAAGCTGCTTCCTCACTCAAACAGAGGAAAACTGAGGGCTTGAGTTATGTGAATTTATTATGCTCATCTCTGGCATTTCTCTGCAGTCACATTAGCACACTATTTTTTGTTACTCTAGACTACAATGAGCTACAAAAAATGACTTTTTTTTTAATCTCATCTTTTCTGTCATGTCTTATAACCTCCTTAACACACATGCAATTCTTACCTCCCTCCTGCACTTTGATTAAATTGTCTGGCACTGCAGCAGCCAGGGAGAATCCCCAACCTTTTCCCTGGTCTGCAAACAGCACCTGGAGCTCTGACACATCAGGGCTGCTGTGTGAGTCCATCAGCCTGCCCTGGGATGGAGACCCTCCACAAAGGGACAGATTTTGGTGCCATCACCAAAAAAAGCAGTGCTGATCTCCCTTCCTCAGAGGAAAGACAAGAACACCCTGATGAGCAGAAGCTCTTACACCAGGTCCCTGGTATCTAGCAAACAAATAGCTCGTGGGGCTCTGCTTGCCTTCTCCCTGAACTTACCCAACAAACTGGAGTCTGAGTCTCTTCTGCACATCTGGGATTGGAGGGGTCACATAATGATCTTGCAGGCTGGAGCTGATGGAGGTCCAACCACTCCTTTCATGGAAAAAGAATGTTAAGATCTGTAAGCTTAGAGGGTTTGAGTTCTTAAAAAAAACAACTTTAGGCTGCTAAGACGTGGCATAATAACATGATGATGGTCTTGAAATCAAATTCAGTTTTAAAATAATTGGCATTTGTGGCGTCCTTTTTTCCTAATACCAACATAGTCAGCAGTGGGAGAAGTGATCCAGGTGAGCAATAGGTTATTTGAGACAAAAAGAAGCATTTGTATGGATTTCTGTATGTGAGGCTCCACACAGGGTGAAATTCAGTGACTGCAGATGCAGAGGCAGGCAGTAAATGATGTTTACTGCTGGGGGCAGGAGCCATGCCCTCAGCTCACAGAAACCCTGAAAGGTTTGGGTTGGAGGGAACCATTAAAGGTCCTCAAATCCAACCCCCCTGCCATGGGCAGGGACAAATGCTCATGTACCCAAAACCACTTTCAGAGTGGAAATGAATTAGAACTGGGTGAATTAGTCTCCGTGAATAATTTAGCAGCTACATTTTACATTAATTGTTGAATAATTTATTCACAAATACGTTTTCTCAGTTATATGACCTCTGCTGCAAAGTAATGAATGTTATTTGGCAAATAATTTACTGTAGAATATTTATATGAACACATTAATTCTGAATAAATTTTGCTATTACCCCTTTACCTCCAAACTGACCATTTGAATGATCTCAGCAACAGACAGCAGCCATCTTTTGTAAGTAAATTATATTGCCTGGTCTGGTTCATCCTAATACAAATGCCTCAGTACATATTCCAAAATATTTCAGGCTGTTCTGGGCACGTTCCTTCTGGATAAAGCCTGGAGACCTCCTGGAATAAACACAGTGATGTGCAGGCAGGTGCAGACACAAGTGGATTGACCAGGGAGGAGCAGCAAACCTGGGAATTATTCAGAAAGAGGTTTTGGAGGGTTTTTGAAATGTATCTGTGAGTATTCAAAGTCTCACTGAGAATTGAAAGGACTAAACACATAATTCCAAGGCTCTTAAGAAAACCACAGCCTTTGCTAAAATACTTTTTATCTCTGTAGCACAATGATTTAAACTACTCCTTATTTAAGCACCAGGGCAGCAGACTGGGCACAGCTGGAGTTACAATCCAGAAACTGGAAAACACCCAGGCTGCTGTACAGACATCACATACCTTGGGCCTTCAGGAGAAGCAGGTGGGAAACTGGCTGCAAATACATGAAACTGGCCTGAAATATTTGTAATCAACACAGCCTCAGGAACCTTTCTGAAAACAGTGTTTGCTCTCTCTTCTTAGGCATGAGCACGATACCAATACCCTGTCAAAGGGTTGTACTGGATTTAACCCTGCCTCCAGGCCAGGCACAGCAACAGGGAGGCTGCAGGGTTCTGCTCTGCACCTGCAAATGCAATGGAGGGGCATTAAAACACCTGGGCAGTACTTGAAAGGGATGTTTGGGTCATTGATTTATGGCAAACATATAAATCCTCATTTCTTCCAACTCACGGCTTTCAGACCAGTAGCTCTCCTAGGCAAGAGCTCCAGAGGAATTCACAGACTCACAGAATGTTGGAAGAGACCTTCAAGATCACTGAGTCCAATCCAGCCCTAACACTCAACTAAGCCATGGCACTGAGTGCCACATCCAGTCTTTTTTTTAAACACATCCAGGGATGGTGACTCCACCAGCTCCCTGGGCAGACTGTTCCAGGAACATGGGGCACCCAGGCACTCTGGCTGGAGGGCTCCAAAAGAGACTTTTGCTGCAATTTGCAGAAAAAAAAGCAACGTAGCAGCAAAGCCAGGGACAAGTTCTGCAGGATTTCATCACCCCTTACTTGCCATTTTTAATGAAAAGCTGACATCTTAGGGAAAAAAATTACTGCTGAATTTGTTTAACCAAACTGACAGTTAAAAACAAGAGTTCTGTGCTATTTTCAATCACACTGACAGCTGATTTTTTTCCTAGAAGAGGATAGCATATTTGACATAAATATTTAACCAAAAAACAAAAATCCCTGTAAACATCAAGACTGGTAATTTTAAGCTTCTTCTATTTTTAACCAAACAAACCACTTTTTGGGCTGTCACTGGGGCACTTGTGATTTCCCATGTTCATAAATCAATCAACCTCCTGGGACAAAGAACAAAAGCAAAGGGATTCACCATCTTCTGAGTCCCTTTCCAGCAGCATTACATGTGGATACCATGGAGCTCCTATGTGTTTGAAACATCCTCTCTGCTGGGGAGGGAAACACAGGAAAATCCTTGTCCTCTGCAATGTAACACCAGCACTGCAGGTTGGAACACCTCAGATTGTACCTCAGTAAAGAGTATAAAGAGGAGAAACAGCACTGTGTACATTTGGGATGATTTCATCTCCTTCATCCAGAGAGTAAATGTTGACTGAGACAAGACCTTTATCCTGCAGGGATCATATATATTCTCTGCCTTTCTTGTACCTTTTGCATGCTGTGTCCTGAACAGAGAAAACCAATCTTTTCTTCCCTGAATTTTGAGCTTCTCTTGCCCTGAGTTTGAATAGAAACAACTGCCAAGACTGCCCAGGAACTAAAGAGCTTCTCCCACCTCATTTCAATGTATTCTTTTGTTTGTAACTGCCTAAAATTATTTTTCACTTTCCTGTGGCAAGCTTTTGATGAACCTGGAGAAGGTTTGCTCATACACTGTCTAGAGCCACACAAGAGAAAGTGAGCCATAAAAGCTGGGGACTGCCACTGCAGTTCAGGCTAAATGATTTCTCTTTTCTGTGAATCCCCTCCTGTTCCAATTATAGTTCATATAATTTATTCAAATACATACAGAAGAGAGAAGATTATCTGTCCCACATACACTCATAGAAGGACTTGGCTGCAAGAGATGATTACCAGGTCGCAGCCAGCTCTGAACACAAACACCAGGCTGAAAATTTGGGGAGTCACCTCCAATACCATCCCTTAGCCAGACCACAGGGTGTGTCATAGAATAACAGATCTTGATCTTCACACAACAGGAGTCAGGTGCATTTTTTGATTCAATTTCTGCCCCATGCATTGTGTTTTTAGTATTTGTTACTTTGGTTTTAATACCTGGTGTCTATAGTTCCCTTCTAAACAATTTATTGTGTAACTGATCTGCAGCTGGGGGAAACTGAGGAGAGACTGGGAGGTTTACAACTTTCATTTTACACCTGCTTGGTTGGTTACACCTACAGGGTGCTCCTCTTTCATGCCCATTCTCTTCATGTCTCTTTCAATTATAGGCAATCTTCTTCAAAATATCATCTCTAAGTAGCTTCCCAAGGAGAGACTAGCTTATTTTTTCCTCTTTGCATTCATCTCTCCAAAAGATGTCATTAATAGTGTCCTTTGGGATATTTTAGCATTACCACAGGATGGTCTTCCCCCACTATTTTCATCTATTTTCTGTATCTCTTACTCCAGGTATTTGACTTTTTGTGGCACTCTCCAGAAAACATTTTTTTCTGAATTATAATAAAGCTGCCTCTGTTAGAAAATTTGCACCAGTGCAAAGACCACAAAAAGAAGTGGCACTTTAAAGATGAATAGATCTTGAGATATTCCAGTAAAGGGGACAGAATTCACTGATAATTCATTTCTTGTGGTTGTTTAGTTCCATTTGCTCCCTACAAATGATGGTGATCTCAGTTCTGGATCTGTGAACAGCTAATGAGTAGGAAGTCCTTAACTGAGCTCCTTGGCTGCATCACAAAATAGTCTTTTTCATAAATCAGAAATGATGACAAAGGGTTGAGAACTGTTTTGGCTGGGTTTCCTTGACCTGGTAGTTCTGGCTCTCACATGACCATGGACATGGTCACATCACATAACACCTCTCAGCAACCAGAAAATAAATTGATCTGCTGCAAGGAGCCAATTTAGTTTCTATTTGTCTCAACACTGATTGTCAGAGGCGTTGTGTGGAGGAGGAGTTGCACGTGTGCCACTTGCAGGAGCCAATGAGAAGAAGGTGGGAGAAGGGAGAAGTCTCCCTTCCCATTTCACATCTCACATGGGGCAGGCAGTCAGCAGGGGAACACCAAAGATGCTGTAACCTGCAGACAGCACTCCCCATCCTGCTGGTGCTAATGCCTGCTTCTTCTCTCTCCATCCCCCATCCCTCCCTCCCTCTCTCTCTCTCTCTCTCCTTCTCCCCCCATTCCTTTTCCATTTTCCTTCCTCTTTATATCTTTCCTAGCCCTCTTTAGTAGGGACAACTTCTTTTTGTTGTTGTTGTTTTTCCTGACCAAAAAATGGTTCTCAGGTACAAGGTTGTCTCAGTTGACTTAATTTTGTTCTAGACCATCTCCTTTTAAAAGAACTCATCACCATTCACCACAGTGGAACATGGCATCTGCTTTTTCACCAAATTCTGGGCTAGGAGCATCATTTAGAATACAGTCAGAATAACTCAGCCCTCATTTTTACTGTCTAGCTCTTTTTCAGCTTTGGTTTTTGAAGACCCTGAGGACAAATCTCTTGAGCAGCTTCCTGGGAAGGTCAGGATGCCCTTGGTCCCAGCTGGATTGATGCAGGAGGCTTCAAAGCACCTATTTTTCCTTCCCATATTTGTCCACATCTTTCCTTGTTCTCCCATAACTCTATCACCCGAGATGGTTTTGACATGCTCAATCTGATTTAGTTTCCTTGTATTTCCCCAGGGACTTGAATTGCTCTTCATGGCCCATTTAGTTTTCCTTTAGAGAGAACACCATTTGGTGTAAATGTAGTGTCCCCAGCCTCAGGAACAGGAAGAGGAGTATGGAGCAATTTCAAGGCTGCTCAACTTCTTTGGCCTTTGCTTTGCTCCCTTCCATCCATACAGGATCCCCCACTAGACCAACAGAGTTTTGATGGAGCAGTTATTTGATTTCTCTCATTTCATCCATTCTTTGCATTGTCTGCTTGAAAACATAGCCCAGACACAGCTTTTAGCCCCTCATGCTCAGCAGTGAGCATTCTCAACCAACACAATCTCACCCTGCAAAAAGGAGAAAAAAAAAGATTAAAATAGGAAGGGAAAAAAGTCTTCAGGCAAGTAAAGAGCATCGAGTCCTATAAAAAAGCAGGCTGTGTTTCCTAATCACCACCTGCTGCCTGCAAGAGCAGTATTTCCTTTTCTGCTCTTAGGAATTGCATGTTTATTTCCCTTTTTTTCCAGCCAGCAAATGCTCAGCTGACAGGATAGCAGCATTTCCTCATTACCTTCAGGGGCTAACAGGGGGCTACCTTCAGACAGGCACTACTCAAAGCAGTGAGAGCAAATCCTCTGCCCTTGTCCAAAAGCACTGAGAGGAGAAATGCAGGCCCTCAGATTCCCTCTGGATTTTCAGATGCCTCTGGATTCCCTCTGGATTTTCAGATGCCTCTGGATTTTCAGATGCATGCAGCTCACCTTGCTCAGTGCTTTGGCCCTTTCCTCTCCTCTCTCCCTGATCTGCTGTGCCCTTGCTGTGATGATCCAACAAACACCTGAACCCCACACCATACCTGGCATTAAAAGAGCCTTACCTACAAATGCTCACACTTTCCCAGATGGAATTTCCTGATCCAAGATGGAAAATCAGGTGGAGCCTTATAATAAACATCAAGCCAGTAACTCTGGAGTGTTCCCAGTCAAGGCCAGTCCCTCACTGCTCTTCTGGGCTGCTTTGCCAGCACCAGGAACTGCTAGAGGGAAGGAGCTGGATGGGAGCAGTTTGAAGAAGTACATGCTTGTCTGCCAAGCAGGCTTTAGAAATGTAAACCCATGTGGGAGGATCTGTGCTTCAGGCTGGCTCCTCTAAAGTGAACAACTTCTAATTAATTTTTCTAAATACTGCTACAGGCTCCTCTTGAATTAAGGCAAAGTGTCTTCTACTTTCCTTTATAGAAAGGCATTGTAAATTACATTTAATCTGATTAGGGAGGGAAAAATAAACCAGCTGTACTTCTAGGAGCTTTATGTCCTTTCAGGCAGCATTTGAAAGAACACTCTTAATATCAACTCACTTTAATATGAGGTAAAGCACATTTAAACAGTAATATTATTGCAGATCCCTTGTTAGGAAGACACCTTAGAGAGGGAAAAATATTTGAGCAAAAACTGCTGTCACCAAATTGTAATGGACTGACTCTGAAAGTGTTAAAATATTAGACCAATAGAAGTTTAAGGTCATCCACCAAGGAAATGAGCCTTGAAATCTGTACACAATATATTTGGATACAATTTCATTTCTGAGAGAAATGATATTTTTTTTTTAAATCACATATTTTCAAATAAGGAAAGATGTACTGGGGAATCAGGAAGGGATTATGTCTCCTGGCCATTTCCTCCATCCAGAGGGCTTTATTTTGCAAAGCAGATGAATCACTGAAGCCACATGAGCAATGAAAAGTCAATTCATCATTTTAAGTCAATGGTCTCAGCTGACTCAGCTGAGCCTTGGAAAAGGCCCTTGGTGCTGGATGTGATGGTGAAGGCTGCCCTGGATACAGTATTTAGGCAGAGCAAGGGACAGAATCTCAGCCTCACTTTTTCTCCATTTTATTATGTTACATCTTTTTTTCCTAATAGAAGAAGGTGTGGACATGAAGTCTGGTATTTATGAAAGAGGTGAAATTGTAACCCAGCCTTGTAGTTTGTTCCATGTACACGAAACCAAATCCAGCATTTAACTCATTTAACTCTGGCATGATCTCCTCAAAGAGGTCAGGACCAGAAGCACAAGGAGATGTTAAAAAGAAGATTCAAACTTAAAAACAGCTACAAGTATTTATAGAGCCACAAGTGTTTAGCAGATTCCTGCTCTGTGACCAAGGTGTGTGTGTGTGTCACAGCAGGGCTGAAACCAAAAAGAGAGATTGTAATTTGTGTCAGGTAATGTGCTTAAGTGAACAGAAAAGAACTGGAATAATTTGTTATAGGATATACAGGGATGCAAGAGAATGTGAAGTACTTACAAGTATGCCATGCTGAGGAGAATTCTTCATTTTTGAAAATGGCTGGACAGTGGCATTCAGGAGTATTTTGCCAGCTCTATTATTATTTTCTAGGTGGCCTGATATTGAGAAAACCAAGGCAAGGTTATACTTCATTGCTGCTTTCATATTGTTCCTTCCTTATTAACTTCTGAGCCTCAAGACCTAAGGCACCTTTTGGGGGTGATGGGTGGCAGCTGGAGACCTCTGAAGACAATTCTTGCTGGTAAGTGCAGAAAACCTGGACCCTTTTCTACACTTTCAGTCACACCCAAGCTCTTAGAAGAGAACTTAGCCCATGGCTGTAAATGGCAGGTACAGCACAGTTGAGAAATCAATACTGTGGAGATCTGATCAGCTCAGAAGGGAGGATCCCTTTCACTCACCAGATGTATGTATTGCTATATACTTTACCCAGTGCAAAATGACTCATCAAACTTCATCATCTGTAACCCAAAACCAGGTAGGGAATGAAGATAATAAGCAGCAGCAACAAAAGCCTCCCTTCCTGGAAAAATATGGCACTTCTTTCATACTAACCAACATTGGTGCACAAAAATCTACCTGAACCTGCTCATTTGGTCAGATCTTCTGATTAGAGACCCACAAACCAAGTCCTGCCTCTTAGGGAAGGATATTGATAAATTTGTTACAGAAACATCCCACCTTGTAAACCATGAAAATCTAAAACAGTTTAATCCTCCTCACTAATCATTACCAGAGTTTTAACCACTTCCATTTTGAAATTCAAAATAGACAAAACACTTGGGCACCTGTAATTATCTTTATGGCAGTGAAGGTTCCCATTAGGTTAGGGCACTTCACATAGATGAGGCAGAAAAATTACAGGATTCAGGGACCAAAACCTGAAAATACCCAGGCTCTGATGCAAAACAGAATTCACATTTCTGGTGATGTAGACAATTAACCACAGGTACACAGGAAGGTGATAAATTCACTTCCTCTGTAAGTGAAGCTTGGATGACTTTCCCAATGGTTTACTGTAGCTCACATGAGACAATAGAAAAGCAGTAGTTATTAAATAACATTTTCCACTTTGTGTTACACATAATGTCCAAACAATGGCAGTGATTCCTCCTGCCTTTACTGTTAACAAAATTTGCAGTTGTTGCCAGTCCACATTTGGGTGCTTTATCACAGAATAAACTTTAAAAGAGGAAATGATTTTGTTAAACCCTAGAGCTCAGCTGAAAACACCAGTACATGGCATGCAGCTAGTATTAAAATTAAGTTGTAAAATTGGCATGTAAATATACATACCATCTATCATTCACGATTCAAAAAGCAGCCTGGAGGATGGGAACCAAAATAAAAAAAGGTATGAGCTGTAATTTTATCACTAATCATCATTTATGCCTTTAATAAAGTACTGGAGCTGAGTTGCTGCTGAGAGGAGGAAAAGCTGATAGTAGCCTGGCTGATGTCACAGTACAAAGGAAGCAGAAAATCCTCATCTGCAGATAAAAGAGACATAAGCACTAATGAAGACATGTTTAAAGAAAAAGAACTCCCTCCCAATATAGTAGCCTGAAGGCATCTTAAGTGAAACATCTGAGAATGAAAACCAATCTGTTTAATTAATGCTGAATGCTAATCATTAATACCAATTACATAACAAAAACTACCTCAAGACAGGGATTCATTCACTAGGAAACTAGATAAAGTAGACAAAACAATAATTAAAGAGCTGAACATATTTGGTTCTCTAACAAGTCCTAGTACATTTGCTCTTGTGTAAATGCAGTATTGTATCCCTCAGCTGTGACATGGGTGAGCTATTGGGGCAGGTGAGATGTGGGACTTCCAACACCACCTGTGATGTTCACTGCCATGGTTTACCTCTGTTCCCCTGCTGAAGCCAGAGGCTTCTGTTTCCCAAGCTTTTCTCAAAACTGGTTTAGCTTAACTGGTCTCCAAGTCAGCATTTTGTGAGTAGAACAAGGCAGAGCACAAACAGCAGCTGTTCACAGTCTCTTCTCAAGCAGCAGTGAGGTGGCATCAAATGAAGAAGACAGAAGTGACAAGTTCAGAATACATGAAGGAAGTTACCCACTTCAAAAACTGCAAAAGACTGCAGATGCTACAAAATCCAGCCGTCGCAAAAGAGAAGAAATATCACCAACGTGGATGCAAAAGGAAATAAAACTCTACTGAGCTGGAAATTGGAACTGTAAAATATTAGAAAACAGCATAAAATCTGAGGAAATAGGGAATGATTTCTTGTTCATCCAGTCTTCCCCATTCCTGTTGCCTGAGGCTGGCTATGGCTGCATGTGAGACAGAGCCAAGGCCTACGTGGACATTCTGAGATTGCACCTTGTGGGAACCCAGGACACCCCTGTGACAGTCCTGGGTGATCTGAGCCCAGGCCAGGGGTGTTTGAAGCCCTGGCAGGTGGGGTTAGAGACCCTGGCATGCAGCCAGAGATCCCAGTGACTTTGAGTTTGATCCATGGAACAAATTACCACCACTGTGTGAAGAAGTAAAAGTCACAAAAGTTTAGATTTAGGATTCTTACTAAGGTGAGCTGGAAGGCAAGATGGAGGGAACTGGGCATTGTCCTGTTCTCCTTCCTTCTTCTTCCTAGCCTCCATCTCTTGGGTGATGGTGGCACTTTGGTATTGGTGTAAAGTAAAAGGACACAGTCTAACATAGGTGACAGCTATTGGAAAGTAACTATAAATAAAGTATACGTAGTTCATAGAATAAAAGATAGCAAAAGCCCCAGGGGAGGGCAGAGTGCCTTGGTCTGCTCTGCTGAACAGACCTTCACTGGCCAGGCTGGAAATGTTTTCTGATAACCAACAATAAACAACCTTGAAACCGAGAGCTGAAGACTTCAGACTCGTTCTTGGACAGCTGGGTTGGAGAAAAGAGACTTTTTCACATCTTGGGGTCATCTTGACCACAGGAAACCCCAAGAGCACCTTCTTTTTTTCTTTTTCCTCTCTTGGGAACCTATAGTGATCTCCACAATGAGCGCTAAGGGAGCTTACTATAGGGTTTTCAAACAGCTGAGTAATGTGGTTACTTGGTGGACGCATATAATTCCATTTCAAATGGTGAACACTGGATATGGTTGCCTTGTCTGTGGCATGCTTCCATTTTAATTACACCTTGCCCTTTGTCTTCTGCTGCTGCAAAGCTGAGAGATCTTCTTAAGAGAGAAAAGGCAACCCCTGCCTCAACAGCTGCAGCCAGCTCTTGCTCTCCTGGTAGGGCTGGAACTGCTGCCTGCCCAGAGGTAAAATAAGCACAGCTCATCCCTCCACCAGACAGGTTATGCAATACTGGTTGCTGAGTCCTGCCAGCTGCGCTTCCAGAGGTGCTCTCAAGGGAGCACAGCTGTCTCTGGTACAGCAATCTTCACTCCCAAATTCCTGCAGAGATCCCCTGCTGTGCCCTTTGCTCCCAGCACCCTTATTCCCAGGTGCTGTTCTTCCTCCTTTAAATCTAACAAGAAAGGCTGAGATGCCCCAAAGCAAACAACCCAAATGGATTATTTTCTTGTCTGACTCAGATCTCTGCACTGTGCAAAGCTCACACCTCCTGCTGACTGGTGGACCCCAGGCATAAAACCTCAGCAGTGTCTCCAAGAGATATAATAGTTGATGTTATCAAGAAACTGCTGAGCTGCTGTGTCTGATACACTGCCCATAAAGCAGTCACTTCCAACCAGCCTAACACACCACCCTGGATCGGCTGTTCACTCCCTTCACAGCTCTGAAAGGTGCTCAGTTTAGTTCATTTGGCCACAATTGGTTGTCTAAGGGCACGGTGCAAAGCTAAAGCACTTTCTCTCCCTCCTTCTCTGGTTGTATTTCCTCTAACTTCCCCCTAAAAGAATCAGAGCAGAATTTTGCTCAGTCCATCCACTCCCTTCTGTTCCTGCTCCCCATTACCAGCAAAAAAGCTTCCCTTTGTCAGATTTGTAGGTCTGTGACTGACAAGCAATTACAATAAGTAATTTCATTTCAGTGGAAGATAATAAAACGTGATACCATAACTACCCACAGAGCCCCCAAAGTATTCATGTTCACTTTAATAACCTGGTGAGATGCTGTTAATCTTGACAGAGGCTGCCCAGCAGGTGCTGGGGAGCTGAATCTTCATATTCTTTGACTGTTTGATGATCCTTCCACAGGGAAAGCTTCAAGCTGTTAAAATGCAATGGTCCTGCTTTATTTTTTAATTACATTTAGTTTATTAGAGACACAATCAGATGCATAACTAAACCTGGAGCCTGCCCTACCTTATCGAGAGTGAAAGGGACATCTGACTCATTTAGGCTCTCACAATCTCAGATGTGTTTCCCTCTGGGAGCCAGAGGCATTGAAAGGAAATATGCAGCAGAGAGGGAATTCTGTTGTTTTCAAAAGCACATGATTTTTATCCGTATTTCCCTGGTCTGCCCAGGGACCTCTTCGACACAAGCTGTCTTTTTTATCAGTTGTTCCTCCTAAAGCCAAGATGTGCCAAGGAAATTTGGGTGCCTGTTTTCCATTTAAAATTCAGTCTGCCTGTTTCCTCTGGACCAGAGAGAAAATGAGCTGTGTAAGGGTGAGGGGATAGATGCAGTTGGTGCCAAAAAAATAGGCCTCCCCCTTTTAGATAAACTGCCTTTACCAGCACTGCAGAAACATTAACTTCCCTTGAAATTACACTCCTGGATGCACAAGAGGGGGAATGGGGAGAAAGCAGAATTTGCCCCAGGAGCAAGTCAGTGTCTCAACAGACAAATGCTAAAATTTTTGTGCCCACTTGGGAAGCCAGAGTCCAGCTACAAGATAAAATAGAGGGCCAGCATGTTTCTCATCAAAATCTACAAGCTGCTCTTCAACAGCATCTTGCTCATGTTAAACCCACAACTGTAATTAAATTGTTTTATAAGCTCTTGAGAAGTAACTGAAATGCTTAGAAATGATCCAAGGAAATTACAACAATAATTGATATGGCTGTTTCCCTCTTGCAAAGGTAACATGCAGATCTCTGTCCCTCAGCAGTTGGGTTCCTGTGATATGACCTTTTCAGAAAGGATGGAATGCATGGCTCAGATCTCACTCTGTTCCAGACTGCATCCCCATGGATCCCCATGGGCTGTGGGTGGATCTCTGCATCCCCTGTGGATCCCCATGGGCTGTGGATGGATCTCTGCATCCCCATGGATCCCCATGGGCTGTAGGTGGATCTCTGCATCCCCTGTGGATCTCCATGGGCTGTGGGTGGATCTCTGCATCCCCATGGATCCCCATGGGCTGCAGGGGCACAGCTGCTTCACCACACTCTCACCATGGCCTGCAGAGGAAGCTCAGCTCCAGCACCTGGAGCACCTCCTGTGCCTCCTTCTCCACCACCCTTGGTGCTGCCATGTTGTTTCCCTCACATGTTCTCACCTCCTCCTCTTCCCTGGCTAGAAAAAAAACTGTGCATGTCCTGCTTTGTTTGATTTTCTTCTTTGATATGTTCTCACAGAGGCTTTACCAACCTCTGTCACTGGCCCAGCCTTGGCCAGCAGCAGGTCCATCTTCAGAGCCATCAGGAATTGGCTCTGCTGCACATGGTGGAAGCTTCCAGCAGCTTCTCAGAGCACCCACCTCTGATCCCTCTGCTACCAAAAACCAGGCCAAGCAAAACCAACACAGAAAGGCATGAGCATCATTTCAGTCTTCTATTCTCCAACCAGTATATGTCCAAATCCTGTGGAATTTCAAGGGAACTCATTATTTGTGGTGAACACTGCTCTGAAACACACTGCATACTTGTCTCAGAGAGTTCATTCCCCTGCACTCCTGTCATTTCTTTTCAGTAAATGAAGCTTTAGAAGAGAGGAGCTGTCCAAGATAGCTCAGCTGTGTTTTTTCTCCAATCATTTCTCAAAGCAAAACTATAGAATGTTCCTGGTATTGTCTAGAAATCTACTTATGTTACACCATTAAGTAAACTTCCCTTTATTCCAGAGGGTCATCTTGAGTTTCCATAGTGAAAATGGAAAAAATTAACTTCCGTATTTCCTTCATATTGGAAACCTGGGAAATAAATAACCTTGGGCTTTCTGTCTTCCAAGAAGAGAGGTGATGTAAGAACAAACTAAGTGCAGCTGACTTACCTCAGTCCAAACCAGAGAGCCTCTTGCATAAAATAAAAAGGTCAAGAGTATAAAGATGTGATCTCAATGGGGAAGAGAGCCAAGAAAACAGTTCAGTATTTAAATAGCTGATTAAATAAAATATAATTAGGGCTAAGTTGGCCCCTTTCCCAGAGTTCATAAATGCACACAAGGAATCTCCTCTGGGGGCAGGCAGCCTGACACGTGCCTCAGTTAAATCAGGCTGTTTAAACAGCTGACCTTTTTTAGTGTCAGCTTCTGTTTGTTCACCTCCCTCAGCCCTCTCTGGAGCTACCCTTTCGTACTGCTCGCCTCGTGTCTTCCCCACCTTTATATGTGTCAGGAGACAAATTAAATAAACCAGAACTACAACAGAATGAGAAGTTCCAGAAAGCCTTTGCTGCAATTTATTTCCCAGGTTTGTGGAGCAGCAGCCTGGCTCGCATGGCCTCAGAGGTTTGGTGAGCCCAGCTCCCAAGAGTCTGGAAATCCCAAATTGTTGAAGACAAAGTTGTTTTGAGGGAAGCATTGCACAGAGCTAACCCAGATAGGTATTTGATCTGTTCTCATCAAGCTCCCAGGTACACCACAGCCTCGTTTTGCATAACTCCATTCGGCTGCTGTGCTCTCTGCTTGACTGGCACCAGTACCCCACTGCTCTGCTAAGCCTGTGGAACAGATTTTTAGCAGCAAATTAAATCACTTGAGCACAGCCCACCCCAACCTGTTTCACAGCTCCCAGACAGGTGGGTTTTATTACATTAGCCCATTCCTCAGGCAGAGAGTTGGCTTCTCATGTTGACACTGACCATATGGACATATGGTCCATAAGGTATGGAGCACAGGGAATCCCACATTTAGAAAGGAAAAATCACACCAGTAAAAAACCTGCATATGCTCAGAGGAAAACATAGGTGAAGAGTGGGATGGAGAGGTTGTAACTGCATTTCTCTCTGCTTAAAAAGACTAAAGTGTGATTGGAAAAAACTTGAAGTCAATGAGAGTCTTTGCACTGCCTACAGGAGACTTTGAATCCCAATTTGATTTGGGAAGGGGAAGAATTGCAGCGATCAAGACTTTTCTCTCTAAAGTGAAACAATGTCTTGGGCTCTAGAGCTAGAGGTAATAAAGGACAAATTGTGCTGCACTGCTCAAGGAGATATACACATTTACCCTGAACAACGTGTTGTGCAGGAGGCACTTCCCTTCCAGCTTGTTTGGATGTTTTTCTTTAATTCTGATCCCTCCTGTCAAAGTTCATTTGAAGGAGAATAATATCAATTCAGAACATAAACTCTTATCTGTATATGCGGAAAATGTGTCCATCCAGTAAGTCCAAATTCTAGTCAAACATCACCTCCCAGTTATTTACAATGCTACAAATATTAAATATATACATTCATGCTGATTTAAATCTTAATTGGTGCTCCACACATTTTGCACACATGCCTGCTTTCACACTCATCAGAGGAATGCAATATCAAACACTTTGAGAGGAACACAGAGTGAGCAGAGTCCTAAGCAAACAGATGAGTTCTAACAGTGTCAAATGAGGGTAATGGAGAGGATTTTGTACATTTTGTATCAGAGATCCTGAGAAATGTCTCAGGAGTCTTTATTATCCCCATTATAGCAGCAAAGAAGAATCTGTGAGATGGAAGGCCATGAACAAAATGACCATAAATACTGTGGAGCTACCTAAGGTCAGAGAATAATTCACAGGAGCCTTACCAGACTTGCTGCATTTGCCATGTGTTTCTCCATCCATCCTGAATAACGTTTCTTTAAATTGTATCTATCTAATGTCAGGACCAGACTGCCCACATGAAAACTGACCCTCCTGGCTGGTAGTTTTGCACTCACTTAGTCTTCCTTTCAGAAGATTCTAGCCCCAAGCTGGAAAGATCAGAAGAAACTGCTTGGAGATTTCAGCCCATTAGTTTAAAGGTAAAGAGTAAGATGAATGGAAACTCCCTTTCAGTGGCTAACTGGGAGTGCCTCAGGACCTGTGAGCAGGCATTGTCATTTGCCAACGTTATTTACAACCCTGTCCTTCTGCAATAAAAAGATGGAGCTCATCCTTCAAGGCTGAGAGCGTGGAGAATATCAGGAGTGCCTCTCAGCTGCCACCTTTCAGTCTGCCTGCTCTGCCCCTCACCTCACAAAGCTCCCTCCCACTGTCCTGAACACAGTCCTGGCAATGCTCTCCTCACAAGTCTCACTCACAGCACCCAGAGCTGAGACAAGACTCTGTGATTCAGAAGGAAACTGCTCACAAAAAATGTCCTGGTGTCTGAGCAGCTCAGCACACCATGCTGTGATATAAATCTTCTCACTCACCACCACCACCCCAGATCAGAGATTCTGGACGTAAGCATTTGGCAGAAAAGGAATTAAGTAGTGTATAAAAGCTAGTTGGTCAACTCTTCAGACAGCCTAAACTTTTTTAAAGGATAAAAATGTACCTACTTTCACTGACATCAAGGTGCTAGTACTGTATCATACCTGCAACACTCCAAGTCTGCAAGGGCCTAAAGATGTGTTTTTGCTGTCCCAGTGACTGGCACAATCATGAGGCTTGGCAAAATCATACTGAAGTCTGATTTTTTTTCCATCCTGCTGAGTTAGAGAGCTTATGGGTTTAGAGCAAATCCTCCAGTTGTCTAAGTACAAAAAAGGCCCAGACCACAGCAGTGTAAAAGCAGAAGACACAACCACCCACCTTGCTCCAGGTTTTAGCCACCAAAATGTCCAGCTATGGCAGACAGGAAAAAATGACCACAGGGATATTTTTGTGCTAATTCCCTTATTCATTGAGATTTTTTCTCCTTACCCTTCCTTCCACTTGGTCATTCTGATATGTTTTTCAAATGTGTCACAATTAGCAATGTTTTCTCTGTGATTGACCTCTCCTATGGTCCCACTAATTTTTTTTGGCTAACTTTATAAGGGAAGGGTTTCCCTGGAACTATTGTCCAGATCTAATAACCTAGAGACGCAAATGTTCTTATGAACACTTACCTCCTCCAGGGTTGCAGGAGATTCTGACTTCACTGAGGGAGAGGGGCTATCCTGAACATGAACAGACCAAAAATAGTTCGTTCACAACCATCCCAATTATCCTCAATTTCCATGGTTCCTTACCCCAGTTTATTTCATTTGTCCTGGTACCCTGTGGCACTAGAAGGAGGGAAGCTGGTATCAGAAGCATGAAAGATGAGGTGGGTATTCCCCACCTCCAGTACATGCTAGACCTTTGCCAGGCTCCGGCTCCCACTGCGAGGCAGTGACACCTCTGCCACTTGAGAGGATGGCAAGTTCCAAACCCACTCAAAACACCTGACAGCTGTCTGACACAGTTTTCAGTGTCTGACACAGTAAGAAAGAAATCAAGATACACTGCTTTCACCTTCCCTGCTTGTGATGGAGGTAATCCTGTCTCTGTCTCTCTCCCCGCCAAGAAAACACCACATTTCCAAACCCAGGCAATGACAGACTGCAAAATGTAGATTCAGCACATTTGGCAATATATCTTGACTTACACATCAGCATAATGGTACTCCTCCTCTCGGGAAAAGATTCTGATTGCCCAGATCAATCTATTCACAAAGGTGAAGAGAACTTCCTTTTAGCCCTTTAACCAAATTATCTCGGTCATCACAAGATCAGCAGCAGGCATCGGCTCATTCCTTGCAAATTTGCAGAGTTTGCTTTTTTTTTTTCTTTTTTAATGTCTGGTTTGCTTTAAACCTTTCTTATATAAGGCTTATTTATCACAGCCACACAGTCTAATTCATGTATATGTATTTAGTATAAAAGCATTTGAATTAATGTTCCCAGCTTGTTTACTTTGAAGGACTGAATGCCCCCTCAGGAAGACATATTGATCTTAAAGGAGGCCATTCTCTGATGAACACTGGTTCCTGCAATATTTATGGCATCTGAAGCCTTTTCTCTCCTCTTGATCTTTTGAAAAGAGATCCCAAAGGAGAGTGACAAAGCTTGGAGAGTGGAGGAGGAAGAAGAAGTACAAGAGGGGTCCCTTTGCAGTGAGTACAACATCAAAATGTAAACACCAAGGTGATCAAGGACTGCGGTCGTTTCTAAATTAAGCATTCAAAATGTACATTAATAAATATGAGAGGAAAAAACCCATTGAGCCAACTTTGTAGAGAGTGTTAAAATGGAGAAAAAAAAAAAGATCTGCAGCTTTGTTCACTTTTGAAGCTCAGTTCTGTTAATTTAGGGCATATCTGCTGCGGTTTTGAAGCCAGCCAGAAGAAATGATGTCAATGGAAACATCAGAAAGCAACTCCTGCACAGTCTAGCACTTGCCATCTTTTTAATTACTCCACTCAGCCATATTTCTTATTAAAAATAAAATATTAAATACTTTTCTGGCTTCTTCAGAACTGAGTTTGCACTCCATATGAGCTGAGAGATAGAGGAATGCACACTTGATATCCATGTGATATTCTCCCTCCTCCTATATTCTGAAAGGAAATCACAATTCCTGGCTTGATTTCTGTTTTCATGGCATAGTAAGGAACAGAAAAGGCAAAACACAAGCTGAAAGATCTAAAGGCCAGATCCAGCACCCTAAAGGCTGAGTTGAAATATGTCACTGAACATATGTTCAAAAACAAAATGAATATTTTGTCCATACTCATTTATTGCCTAAAGCATTCTGCTTCCCTCACCACAAACAAAGGGAATGCCTCCTTTTTATCCTGAAGTTTTAATTCTGCAAAGGAGGTAATAAGCAGATTCATTTGCACAGCTCTGTTGAATGGATGAGGTTTGTGAAGCTGCCAGCTCTGAGCTGTGCCTGCTGCCCACCCTTCCCTTAATTGAGAATTTATTTTTCACAAAAGTCCATGAGAAAATCAGAAACCAAGGCTGACCCATGGATGGGAAAAGTTGAGACCAGGGGCCAGGGTCCCACTGTAAAATGTGCCATTTTCAATCAGAGGGGTTGCACATGGATAAAAAAGAATTTGATGGGAGATCTGACTAAACCAAATTATTCATAGATGTAATATGATGGAAAAGGCCAATATTCAGGGGGGAATAAAAGGGATTAAAAAGCATTAGCTTTGAAACAGGTCTGAGAACTTTGACTCTTCAAAAGTGACCTGCATCTAATTCTTCTTTGTAGGAACAGGGGGTGCAGATGGGATGTCCAAAGGGGACAATAAGGAGATTACAAGGTTTTTGAAGATCTAGTGCAGAATAAAGGAATTGATGATGGCACACAGGCTCTTCTTTGCCCCTTTTCCAACCAGCACCCAGGAGATGTACCTGCCTGCTCCAAAGATTCTCCCAATAGATTTACCCAGTGGAATGGATTGCCCCAAAATATTTTGGAGGCCAATGGCAAAAAATTTTTAGGAAGCTGTGACAAAACCTATTGGGTACTTCTGTGGGTGATTGAAGCTTGTGTGCACTCACAGCAAGACACATCCTCAGCTGCAAACCCTCAGGTGAATCTTACTAAGGAAATCTCTCTAATTAGGCACCCAGAGATGTCATTTCTCACATGTCCTGTGCTGACCTGCAGCTCTGTATTTCCACAGCTGCACCCATCAGCCCCCACAGAGAGGGCTGTAAAATGTGTACCCAAATTCTGTCTACATGAAAAGTTCCTCCCAGCTGGACAAAACAACACAGATCTCTGTGGCTGAAGATTAAGGGGGAATGGCAAAAAACAGAAGCTGCAGGAGCAAAGACTGACGCCTGTCAAAGTCAGCACAGACACTCTCCCTGATTTTGGCAGAGCTGGGATTTCTGCATTCATTTTGTTTCAATGTCAACATGAGGGGAAGTGTAGAAAGGTGTTGTCGAGAATTTTGCTGGAGGAATTAAAATAGCCAGTTTCAGGTTAGCTTTTTGTTTAGTTACTTGTAGCATCCTGTCACCAAAGGGCCTCTGTTGGCTGTATAAAGCACTTCCTTGGCTTGGTCACGTAGAAGATAGATGTGATAGCACTTCTCTCATCAAAATGTTTGTTTTAACGGGAGATCACAAAACTGAACCATGGCAGAGGCCCAAGAGGAGAGATGGAAAAAGGAATGTTTACCAAATAGTTCAGCATTGGAGAGATAGATGGACATTTGAACTCATTTCACTACATAATGTTATTAGTTATATGAAATTAGACTGTCAAAGACAGCTCTATAAAATGCAAGGGGAAAGCAAGAGGGCAAAAAGGAGAATGAACACACAGGGGACAAATCACTGTCACTCACAAAGGAGTGCCTGGAAGACTAAGAATTAAGTTCACTCTTCAGGGCAAGCCATCCCCAGCTGTTATATAAATACATTTTAATGCCCCTGTCAAGAGTACAGCAAGAAAAAGGCAGCGTTCCCCAACACAGTGTGTCAGGTGTTCTCTGTCACTCACAGAGCTTCAAAGAGCCACATTTATATTGCAGTTTTGTCACTTGTCCCTGCAGCAGTGCTCAGGCAGTTTCTCTGGGCTGCATGGGGCAGGCAGTGACTGAGGAGAGCAGCAGCAGTAGCTGCTCAGCAGGGTTGGTGCCACGCTCCCCTTGCATTGCTCATGCAAATGGGGAATCTCTTGGACTCCTGACTTCAAAAGTCAAAGGTCTGAGCGCCAAAAATTGCAGAGATGTGTTTTATTGGCAGCTGGGATGTATGGCGGGGGATATCTCCTCCAAACCATGTGTACCTGGCCAGGACAGATTCCAGGTATAAATACACATTGATGCCACACCTCCCTGCCCACCCATTCTCACCTTCTCTCACTCCCTGTTATTATGAGCTGCCACAACTCCTGGTGGTCCTGTTCAGTGGTCTTGGGCTGAAGGCTGAATATCTTCCTCACCTTCTGGGTTTGGCTTCAGGCCAATCTGTCCTGCTGGATGTCATTTGTCTGGGCCTGGCTGGTTTTGGAGCTACATGCAGCTATCATCCTTTGCAGATTTCTAACAATTTCTAAGTCTTGCTTTACTCATTTCTTTGTAATAGTCCTTATTTTAATGGTTGTTCCTGGCAACTATGTTCCTATACAATTTGTTGCATACTGTTTCTGATAAGCCCCCTATTTTCCCCGCCGCCTGTTTAAGCATATTATAGGCTTCTAAAATCCTGACTTTTCAAAACCATATACATCCTCCATCTCACTTCAACCCGCTCTGGACTGCATTGCAAAACTGATATTTGCCAGGCTGCTTGGCTTTTCCGGGGCAGGAAGGGGCAGGGCAGAGCTGACAGCCAGACTGCAGCAGACCTCACTCAGCCTCCACCAGGAGCTCCTGCTTCCCAGCAGAGCCTTTCCCAAGGGGAGAGGTGAGGTTCAACCTCAAGTCCTGAGCAGAAAGAAACGATGGTGCCAATCCCCAGAGTATGCAGTTACCTCCTCTTCCCATTAGTCCAGGTCCTACTGCCTTCCCTAAGCTGCGGCTTGGTTACAAACAATTTTGGGGTGACTGTGAGCTAGACTGGAGCCAATCTCTGCTAACACTACTACTTTATTTTTCATTTTGAAGAGCCCTGCAGCACTTTCTTCAGAAATAAGTGCCAGAAGGGGACTTTTCCCCTTGCCATCACACAGCTGACAGCGCTACAGCTGTCAGTCCTAAACACCTTCTCCAGCAAAATCAGAATCATTACTCCAAAACTGGCTCTATTTGAGATGAGCAGCTCTCAGACACAGTTCCATCAGCTCAAGAGGAGTGCAATCACATCCCACCTTGTAAATGCACTTTTGGATTTCTGCTGCCTTTCCCTCTGAAAGATGAATTTGGCCCCAGCTAGTCTGTGATCTCTGAGCAGGTGGGAAATACATGTTTAGCACACAGGAGACCAGGCAGAAGGATATAATATGATACAGCCATGAATAAGCAACTCAAATGGGAGACTCATTTCAAATGCAAGCATTTTCATGGGGGCTATTGCAAGGCAACCTGCAGCCACTGCAAACCAAGGATCCAGGCTTACAGGGAGAGACAGGTTTTGTGCTTACCTTTAGGGCACAAATCAATAATTTGTTCTCTTCTTGGCACCAGGCCAGTGAAGGACATGGCACACCCACCCTGTACCCCCAAGCTGTACCAGTGAAGCTTTGCTTTAGCCAGAACATTGAAACACAACAAAATCACAAACCAACCAAGCCTGTGACAGTCACTGAAATCCTTCTCGTGACACTGACTGCAGAGTGTGGCCCCAACAATTATTCAGGTAACAACAAGCAGGAGGTAGCAAACATCACTTTTACAGCCAGAGAAAGCCAGCATCAGCATGAGGCACAGATTCAGAGGCACAGCCCATTCCTTGGCAGGCAGGTGTTGCCAAGGTCCCACTAAGTCACTGCTGAAGATGATAATAGTGTGTTTGCTGCTCTTGTGTTGTGACTTCTGTTGCTTTGCTGATGTGAGAAGCTGACCTGGTACAAACTGGCATCACCTGCTTCAAAGATGGACAACAATTCCAGCTACTGACCCAATCCACAGGATTGCCAGGTCTGAGGGACAGAGGCAGCCTTTCGAATCAGAAAGGATTTGCTTCTATGATTTGTTTCATTCTCATTTTCTTTCTAAATGGCTCTTGGTTTCCTGCAATCGCTTCAGCAATAGCTCATGTACAGTTACATGCCAAGCTCCCACAAAACATGTTGGGAAGAGCTATTTCCCTGGGCTCAGCAGCCCCCAAAGGGAAGCATCTGCTGCTGGTGCTGTGCTGATCCCCCAGTGATGCATGGGCCTGTCTGAGCATGGGCTGCGCTTCAGCGCGCACCCCCTGCGAGGGGCACTTTTCATCAGCATCACTGTAGCAGCAGTTCTTTAAAAGACAGTGTGGGATCTCATATTTCTGGAAGCACATGTGTGTGATTTACAGCCTTCTAGCCAGCAGCACCACAACACAGATTACTTAATCCATCATTTCCAGGAGGGGAAGGCAGTTGCTAAGGCAGAGGGAGGTTTCAGTTGGGTGAGATTTGGTCATTATATAAGTAACTGCTTCAGACAACACACAAAGCTTTGGCCAGAAGCAAAACTGCATACCCCAAACCTGAGGCCTCATCCTGTCCCTTCCTCACCTATACATAGCCAAAGGCTTCCATCAGAAATACCACACCAGTGATTCCACTTACAAATGTTACACAAGACACAGAGGTACCAGGTGAGTTGGCCTTATCTTATCTGGAATCATCTTCCTAAATGAAAAGTAGAGGCCTCTCCACAGTACTCTGCACTAGAGATGACAAAATAACTGTGATTTACTTTATTTAATTCAGTGTATGTAACTTTCAAGTTTCCACTGTCACAGGTGAATCCACAGTAGGAAGCCATAGCAAGGACTAAAAGACCAAAGCCCCATGTTACAAAGAAGATTTCCTGTTCTCAACCACGTACCATTTTACAGTCATAGAAACATAGAACCATTTAGGTTGCAAAAAACCTCTAAGGCCATCAAGTCCAACCATTCCCCCAGCACTGCCAAGTCCACCACTAAACCATGTCTTGAGGTGCCGCATCTACATAGCTTTTAAAAGCCTCCAGAGGCAGTTACACCAACACTATGCCAGGGCTTCATAATCCTTTCACTGAAGACATTTTTCCTAATATCCAGTCTAAAATAGCCACTACTGACGATGGTGTAACAGCCTAAATGATTTCAAATTGCATCTCCATTTGCTATGAATATTAACCAGCAGCACAATGAGAGGAAGAAAAGTGTTTTCTAGAGATATATTTTCACTGGAGAGACCTGGCCATAAGGCTGTTGAAATGTAGGGTGGAGAGAAGAAAGGAAGAGAGATCATGATTAGCCTGACTCTGTCCATATCTTTAAGCATATCAATGAAGAGCTTAATGGAATCATAATGAACATGTTCTTGGGTACATGTGCTTTTCCAGCAGGTGTTGCAGCTCTTGTATAAGACAGACAGCTCCATCTCCTGGGATATAGCTCAGTCCCTGAGACCTTGAAAGGGCTCATCTTTGTATTCTATTTTTTTCCCCAGTGTTGAAGAATCCCCTGTGAAAGTATTCAGTGATTGTGTGGGAGTAGGGGGAAAGAGAACATATTTTACTTTTTAGACAGCAGCCTTTTGGAAATGTCTAGCACAGCAGTGCCAACAACCAGCTTGCAAGCTTGGGGTTTAGAGCGACCATAAATCATTGGTTCATTCCAGTGGACTCTAATTTTTGTCCCTGGATTGCCCATTCTTGAGGGCACTGTTAGGAAGCCAAGTCACTATCTTTTCCCTGAAGGAAGTCAGCACTATGGTGAGCTGGTACTGCTGCTCCCAAGGAAGTTCCCCCTTTTGGTCTCTACTCAGACTGGGGCACCTGGTGGGATTTCTCACAGAAAATAAGAAAAAAGCAGGTGGATGCCAAAGTGGAACCTTCTGGGACTTTAGGATTTTATCACTTATGCTGCAACACTCCAAATCACTTGGTCCTGAATCTGGGAATTGGCGCTAGGCTCACCGTAAAAACACAGGGATTGGTTAAGGATTGTTGGCTGTAATCACAATATTAATCCAAATATGAAGGTCATATAAATGTGAAAGTCAAAATAATTTAAGAAAATAACATTACAAGAGTTAAAAGCAAAAATTTATCACAACTATGGAAATGGTCTAAAAATACATGCTGCAAGTACTTGCAATGAAATAATGACAAGATACTACTGCAGCTCTTTTTATGAGACAATATTATTGAGTCCTTACGAGGACAGTGCCTAGCAGCTTTAGTTAGAGCAGGGATCAGTTCAAGGGATGCACATTACATAGGCTACATAAATTCCCACTCCAGGCTGTATCTTTGGAGGTATGGCCTGAAGGGCTTTGCCAAGGAAAGTCTGTTGATCAGTGCTTGTAGGGACCTGCTGAGCAAAGCTGTGCAGGCTCTGGTGTGACAATTTACCCCTCTCCAGCCACTCACTGGGGTTGCCTTTCAGTATTAAGAGACCTGGGCTGTTGTGTGTCAGCCCACGCTGGAGCTAATGGATGAGCAAAGGCACAACGTTGGAGGACATTAAAAGACAAATCATAAAAATAAAAATCACTCTATAGCTTTACAATAAAAAGGAGGTTCAGAAGAGATTGCTACTTTGTTCTAAACCAAGTCTGAAATTAGGTAGAATTTATCAGGCTGGTTTTTTGGGCCATAGATACAATAAATGCTGATGTCCTTGTTACATCAGGTCTCTCATCTATTGTTCAGAATAGAAAACATAAGCTTATCTACAGTGTATCTGTTCCCTCGTTTTTTTGTTTCCACTGCTTTGAACATTTAAATGATGCTATAGATAATGCCCTCTTTATACAAGTATGCCACAAGTGGAGTGGTGGTGCTCTGAATTTGGCAAAAATAAGTCATTGCTGCAGAGGGCTTATCAGCACATGCCAACAAAGGGCAGTGACATGCTTGGGTGACAGAAATTGCCCTCAATCAGTCTTAACTATCTTGGGAAGGAGAGCAGAAGGTAAGAGGAAAGAAAACAAATTTATTGCTTTCTTCAAGAAACAACTTACCATATCTCTAACAGCTAATGAACAGCTTACTTCCACTGGAGTAATATCTTTGGTGGGATAAGAATTGATGTCTACCCACTTATTAAGCAATATTTTTTAAATGTCAACTCTTTCTCATTTCAGAGACAAGGAGGGTAGAATATAGAAGCTCCAGAGAGAAGTTTTCCTAAAATTCTCACTACTGCCACCTCTCTGCTCTTGCTAGCAAAGTCACAGCTGATCCCTGATCTGTGCATGGCTCCTTCTGGAACATGTCAGGGCCTATTATATGTCTGTGCAGGATGAGGAAAGGAAGGAACATATCCAACCACTCAGCAAGGTGAAGTGCTATCTGCGAACAACATTAATTTGGCCAAGTCTATTCCAGCTAATGTGGATTCCCTAATGACTCCTGATGTTCACACAGGAAGAATCACCCTTTCATTTCAAGGGCCTGTTCTAGATGATTCTTGGCAGTTAAGCATATGGAACTCACTCCAGGTAGAAGCATCCCCTTCTCAGTGCCACCACAACTACAGGAAAAACAAAAACCCTCCAACAACATTTTTAGTGTTAGAGAATCAAGGCATTACTTTACTCTGGGCAGGATGTTTTTCTTGCCAGGATGTGCAACAATTTCATCCACACACAGCCCAGGTGTGCAGAGAAAATCATTCCATGACATATGGATTTTACTAGATTTTTCAGACACCTATACAGTCAAACCCCATAGAAATTCATTGGTTCAGTGCTCCTTGGTCCCAAGTTACGTGGTTTTTAGTATTTGGTTTCCTATTGGATACAGATTTCTTCACCTCTGGTGCTAATTAGGTCCTCATTCTTACCCCTCTTTTCCCAGACCAGGGGTCTCTACATGCCAGGAGTGATGTTTGGAATTGATGTTTGCTAATGGTTGTTGGTGGATGTTATCCTTTATGCATCTTCTGAGCCACTCCCTGTCTGTTGAGACCTCATCAGACCTCACCTGGTGGAAACCTGGAAAGAAATTTCAATTCCCATCCCTCAGGGCAAAGGCAAACATAGATTGAACTTGACAATGATCTCATAGGTGTTTTCCAGCCTAGTTCATTCTGTGATTCTGGGAAAACTGATTAAATTACATAAAATTTTTTTACATTTCATATAATCTCGAATGCCAGAACTCATACTGAGATTTCAGGAAACCCAGATCTGCTGAGAATCCCAGAATCCTGGCACATGGGGACAGAGCAGGGGTGTGCCTTGGTCCCTGATAGCCTGGAACTGCAGTGAGGGGAAAGTGCCCGAGGAGCAGGAAATTATTTGGGGTTTTCTGATTGTGTTTGCTGGTTTTTATTTGTCTTGTTATACATATGTGTACTAATAATGATCTGTTATTCCCTTCCCCACATCTTTGCATGAGAGCCCCATAATTTCAAAGAGATAATAATTTGAAGGGAAGGGGGTCACATTTTCCATTCCAAGGGAATGCCTTCCTTGGCAGACACTTGTCTTTCAAACCAAGACAGTATGTTTAACAAATAACATAAAAAGATTATCATACAAGGTCATTATCTCCAGGCTAGAGGGAAAAGGAAGAGGTTAATTGGCTAGAAATTAATAAACAAACAAGAACCAAACAACAGTACAACCATGACCCAAAAGTGGGTAAAGCCAAGTGCAGTCCTGGGTTGGAAAATGTGCATTTAGAGCAAATGCTTAAACTAATGTATTTAAATTAATAAGCATGAAACAATAATGAAATTCTTTCACCCCATTCTTAAATAAATTGCATGACTTTTTCAAAACAAGGAGATGTTAATATTGGTAATATAGATAAACATGTCTCCAACAAGAATTCCCTGTGGGTATAGTCATCATGGGCAGTCTGTAATGTGGTAGCCTTAAAATATGAATAGAGCAGCTCCTTTACTCTCTTGACTTGCACTATCCATCAGTGTCTGTGCAGCCCTGGCTCCCTGAGGGCTTCTACCACAGCTCATTTCCCATGGCACCAGTTAGTGCTTCAAACGCACCACCAGGAATGAAAAATGGATAAAGAAATTGGATTTGCCAGTGCTTCTCATGCCAGGCAAAAGAATAGGAAAGAGGAAGGGAAAACCTTCCTCCATTGTCAGGGTGTTTGCTGGAGGAGAGAGGAGTCAATATGTCTCTTTTTATTTCCTTGGGAAGGAGGGAGGTAAGGGGGAGAGCTGGTGCCAAGACACTGCATGGAAGGGGATCCCTGCTAACATCAGGCTGGAATTACTGCAGCACTGCCTTGCCAATGCCCCCAACGTTTCCCACCTGCAGAGACAGAACCAAACCACATGAGATGGAGTCTAATTAAATTACTGGGTGGTTTCTGAAAAATGACTGCATCCCAAGACTTTAGCAGCATATCTTGATGTCTCAGTCATAGAATCAGAGAACGGCTTGGGTTGGAAGGGAAAATCAAGCTCATCTTGTCCTAACCCCTGCCATGGGCAGGGATACCTTCTACTGGACCAGGTTGCTCAGAGCCTCACTCATCCTGGCCTTAACCACTTCCAGGAATGAGGCATCCATGGCTCCTCTGGGTAACCTGTTCCAGAGTCTCACCAGCCTCACAGGGAAGAACTTTTTCCTCATATCTAATCTAAACCAAGTCTTAGTTTGAATCTATTCCCACTTGTGCTATGACTACATGCTCCTATAAATAGGCCCTCTCCACCTTTCTTGTAGTTCCTCCATGTACTGGAGGGCCATAGTTAGGACACCCCAGAGCCTTCTCTCTTTCAGGTTAAAAAAACCCAATTCTCTCAGCCTTTCTTCCTTGTGGGAGCAAAGACTGCCTTGTAATCACAACAAAACCCAACTTGTGACAGAAAATAATGAAAACTGGAACTTGATCAACCAGGAAACTACCCAAAGGCAGAGAGAGTTAAGAGTTTGGAAAAGACCACCCAGCAGACACATCTCAGCTGACTGACTAATGGAAAGTGTTGGAATAGATCAAGTCCCTTCCAACCCAAACTATTCTATCATTTATGCCACGGGCTCTAAGGTGTCTTTGCTCTGAGCCACAAGCACAAAGAACTAGAAAAAAACTTCAGCAGTATATAAGAGCAAAAAAGCCATCTGGAATATCAGGTCTGTCCCACCTTGTTTCAGGGAACTCCAGACATAATACAGGGCTATCTTAGAGGATTGGGCAAGCTCACCTCACCCATGGACACACTAGAGGGTCAGACCTAGAAAAGACTCCATCCCTTCCCAGCTCAGCCTGTCTAATAGGAGTTGGAAGTCTTTTCCCTATGTACCTTCAGTCTCTATAAATGACACAGTACTGTGAAGATGTCACTTCTCTAAAACCTGCAGTTCTGAAGACATAGCAAATCACGTACCAAAGAGCAGTTAACACCTTAAAATCACAATTGACTTCTGAAAGTGCTGGCTACTATTTTTGGAACGTAATTCCTTGCTATGAAGTATCTTGTTTAAAAAAATACCAGTTTTTCCTCCTTTCTGTTGATACCAGTAGGATCTCAAGGTCTCAATTACTCTGCTGTGCTGAACCTCATGTAGATACAGTGCAGCACTCACCCTGAAATGAGGCACTTAATGAAATAATTGAAAAGAGCAATCAGGCACTAGGTGAAACACAAATCTCTGGCTTTTTGGGGTTACTGACTCTAAGAGACAAGTTGAATTATTTTTCTATTGCATTTATCCACAAATCCATACAAGCCTTTTATCCTTCAAAAATACATAAGCAGTGTGCTTTGGAGAATGACCACAGGTCACTGTGGCTGAAGCTGGAGATATCAACACTCTAAGACTGGACTTGATGGACTGGTGAACACAGGCAACTTACTTAGCAGGTCTTGCTTAAGAAACCTTTCCTTCCTTGAATTCCTCCTTTTCAAGTCAGTTCAAGTGGTTGGGGTATGTTCACAGGCACTACTGAACAACAGCAACATCCCCATATTTTCTATGCTGGTGTTTTCCATATTGATATTTTCCCTGGTGGAAGCAACTGTGTTTGCACTACAGGGAAACTGCCAGTTTCTCCACAATCCCAAAGTGCCCTGTGTTCACAGAAGCAGAGAGTACTTAGTGCCCATCAGTAGAGAGTTGGTTACACAGTGGAAGCAGATGGGAGCAAACATAACAAAAGGGCAACAGGACCTGCAAGACAAGGACTCTCATCCAGAAACTTTCACAGCCAGCCAGTGAAAAAGAAAGAGGAAATCTAATGAAAAAGCTCAAAATTACCCGCCTGCATGGTTTCTCCTATCTTTTTAGCATCAAATATAAAGAAGTACAAGGTCTCTAGAAATCTTGACAGGAACAGCAAGTAGAGGAATCTCCATCTTGGGCTGAGGGAAAGCAAAGAGTGAGAGGTAAAGATCTATCTTTGCTCTGTCTTGCCTGTTCACAGGCAGGACATGTATCACAGCTCCTGAAGCATCTGCTCCCTCCACAGAAACAAGAACCACCACCAGGTAGATAAGCACTCCATTATAGTACATAAATAAGAACCAAAAGCAACCAGACCAGTTTTCCCATTAAATGCATATTGTCCCCATGAGCCTGAATTGAAGGCCTGGGTCTGAATGTATTGTTGACAGGAATCCATTTGCAGAGGCATCAATTATTTTGACTGCAATAAATCATTTACAAAGCACTGTAAATTCCAAACAGATTTGAACAAACACAAGCTTCATCATTACCCATTTCTCTTACAGCCAGAGCTGGGCTCAGAAGAGGTGCCCATCTTAAACAGGATTGATTAGAGGTATTGTACTCAGGGACCTGTACTCTGAAAAAGGGCTAAACTTTGTAAAATAAAGGGTAAATCAAGGTTAAACCTCATTCAGGCAGTTGCAGTGCTGCAGTGTTAACCTGCAGCAATGCCTGAATTCGGAATTTAGAGCTTGAAGGGGAGGTCCAGATACACCTCCTTCAATATGGAGATATGTGTGTACAGAAGAGGCTCTCACACCTCTGGAGATGATCAGGAAACATTCCATGGCATCTTCTGCCTGGCCTCAGAGTGTCAATGTGCTAACCAATGGCTATGTTCAAATTACCTGCACAGGGATAGCTCTGGCCAGTGGGAGTTTCTTCACCAGTACTAGGACTCAGAATTTCTCACTGCATCTTTTTAGAACCAAAACTTTGGGCAGAACCTGTGAGCAATGCTTTGTGGAGATTTCACAAGCACTCATAAAGTAATGAGCATTAAGGAGGGAGAGTCTGCCCTGTGTCCCTTGAGCCACAAGTGACACTCTGCAGGCACGAGGGCAAATCCTGCTCCAACTGCTCCAGTGATCCTCTGGCTCATGCAGCTGCTGGTACCCACTGCAAGCAGGCTTTTCAGACTGTGGGAGCTTCTACAGTTCAGCCATTATTTTGCAAATCCCTTCCTTACAAATAAAAAAAAAGAAAAGCCATAGGTAGATGGCATTAACACAAGAGAGCAGCAAAATCAGCTCACCTACTTAAATCAGTTGCTCTTTGGGATATATTTTCTCGGCCAGACTTTTATTTTGAGTCCTGTGGTTATAATTCCCTTTCTTTCCTGGGCCAAAAATCTGCTACTGGTTTCTCTGAGTCTGAGCACTGCTGGCTCCTTTGTCTGAGCCAGCCACATTTGGAGATAATTTCTGCCAGTTTTATCCACTGCAAGAACCACAAGAGGCAGTTAAAAATTTGCAGCAAGCCACAAAGGCCTTGTTGATCATTTAGCCAAACCCAGGGCTCTCTGCCCTTACCCACATAGGACCAGAGTGACTCCGGCAAGATGAAAGGTGATGTGACTCTGAGGTGGATCCAGCCTCCTGTCAGGGAGACTGCAGCCTGATCTGCAGGTTTGAGAGACCATCTGGCCCAAGTACAAGCCCTGGACTTGATTTCTCCTCACAGGGGCATCACTGGCAACATAACAGAGCAGGACCAGGCCTTTTGGAAGCAATGAAAGCTGAGATCCAAAGTCACAGGGCTTGGCATTGATGCTTAATCACTGAGCCAGCAGTGATTTTCTCATACAGACATACCTTGAAATCATCCCCAGTGTGCTGGCAGGGATTTGGAGAGACATGATATATTCTGCAGTATGCCATACATCATACTTATGTGCAATTTAAAGAATTGCTATATCAGGGAAATCTCCACAGAATATTAAAAATATAAAAGAACTTATAAATATTTTACATTCAAATTCTCTGCTAACAGTTTGAAAACATCCTGATTGTCTTGGTTTGAAAAGACAGGTGTCTGCTAGGGAAGGCAGAAACATTCCTTGAAATGGAAAAATGTAAACCACCCCTCCCCTCCCTAAATTATTATAATCTTGAAATCAAGGGGCTCTCAGGCAAAGATATGGGAATAGGAATAACAGTTATTTACTAAGGAAATTAAAATAAAAATGCAGTAGTACAAAAAAAGAAAAGCTAACAAAAAACCCAACTCACTGACAGAGTCAGAATACAACCTGACACCCAGTTGGTCAGAGTGTTGGTAGCAGCCCCATTAAATGGTGGCTGCAGTTCTCCTGGAGAGACAGATGTGGTTCTGTTGAAGCAGTGATCCTGTAGAAGGGTGCAGTTTTCCTCTGGAGATCCAGTGGTTGTGTAGATGGGTCCTGTTTTCCTCTGGGAATCCAGTGGAGAAAGGCTGCCTGTGGTGTTCCAAGTCTCAGATTATATCCAGGTAGGAATGCCTGGCTCCTCCCCCTGGGTGGAGCATCTCCCAATGGGATGATGGAATTTCATCACTCATGCAGTGAGACTCAGTGGCCCATTAACAGAAGATATCCCTTGGAGGGAGGATGGGTCCTGGAAGAGATAAAGAACACTGCCACACCTGGTTTTAACAGCTGGTAATAGAACACATCCTTTTGCTTACATCTTGCATTGCTACCCGGGACACTGATGTAGCAGAAGCAGTTGATGGGTGATTCATTTACCTCAGTTTTGGGGTACATTTATCAAGTTGTGTCATTGCTCAAGTTTTGTGGGCAGTAATGGCTTTCTTTGGGGTCCATGTATGGGGGCACATAGCCCAACAGATTCTTGGCCCACAACCCACCCCTGATGCTTAGTCACTGAGCTTATTACAGACAATGGATGCTGGGGAAAAAACCATGAGAAAGAGCAATGGAAAGGTGGGATTTCATGATGAACAAAGGCAAACGAAGACATCAAGAACTGATTCTTGTTCTCCCTTTCATTGCTTCATGGGAAACCTCTGCCATGAATTACTTCCAGCCAGGCTGCCAGTCCCTGTTGTACACATGGTCCCCTAGCTAAACTGTGAGCCTTGGGCTGTGCATTCAGTCTGAGACAAGGAGCTTCACCTTGTCACTGTGCTTCCAGCTAAAACGAGCAAACCGTGCTCTCCTAGCATGGACAACACAAGTTGGAGTTTGGGTTGGAGTTTTGCCAACTAAGGACAATAAATAATGCTATCTTTACCAGAAAAGGCACAAGGATAATTCATTTTCTGTCTGTCTGATTCACATGAAGGCATGTGAAAGATGTTTTGTTTCCCCATTTTCTTTCTGTTCTGCTGGATCTGAAAGCATGCCTTTGCATTTCACCAGCTGGTTTTCTTTCTAGGGTATGTTTAAGTTATTTGTGAAGGAAAAAAAAATGCACAATTTGCCTTGCTTCCCTAAACTCCAAATAAATTCTAACCACAACAGACCCATTCCTCACTGGCCCCACCTGGCACAAGATGAGAAGGTAGAGAGGGTTGATACCGGCCTCCTGGCTTGGAGCTACACAGCTCATTTGGCATCTGTGGTCTTGTAACCCTTTTCCTGAGATCTCCACATGTCACAGAGCTCAGGGAAGCCTGAAGGAAAGCAGTGACAAGGACATGCTTGCCCCTTTCTCTGCCAGGCTCAACTTAAAAGGTCAGGCAAACACACTCGACCAAATTACTCACACAAAGAGCTGGAGAAAGAGGAAGATCTTTACTCAGCAGACATTAGCTTTGGGATCAATACCTGGAGAAGGCAACTGCCAGCTGCACCATGCTCAGCACCACTCCTCACTCCAGCTGCACTGGGGTCACAGCTAGATTTTGGGGACCCAGCATTTCCAAATACCACCAAATTTAGGATTTTGGCAATTCTGACAATCCAAGCTGCTTCCATGTTTGCCTACACAATTTGCTACCGCCTGCCAGCTGGTGGCAAAGCTCTTGTGAGAATCTCTCACTTGTCCTCCAGCACGCCCCTGCCCTGGATCCCCAAGATGCCTGAAGCTGGAGCAGCTTAAATGAACCCAAATCATCTTATAAGAGAAGAGCACATCTACGGCAAGAGGGGGGTTGATGGTCCATGGAATTACTTGCAGACAACACTCCATCAGACAAGATTTGAGATATATTTCCTGTTTGCAATCCTATCTAAACACAAAACTTTTCATTTTCCATAAGCCTTTTGAAATCATGTCCCTTCAAGCTTGTGAAAAATCTGAAAGTACAGAAAACTTCTATGCAACTCCATTAGTGGGAACCCCAACAACAGAAAGTAGTCGACCAAAGCTCTTGCCCATAGGTTGGGAATTTTCCAATTCAGGCTTTTGTGATTCCCACCCATCTGCACTAATACAATAGCAGGACCATGCTTGGCTCTGTGGCAAACTCAAATTCAGTTGGCAGAAACAGGGAAAGAGATATTGATTGTGTTTCTCCAGGGAAAGTTGGTCATTAGGAGGGTATTATCTGGATAGTGGTTATATAAACTGTAGCTGAATGGGCTTTCTTTACAATAAGAAAAATTGCCAGAAAGTGATCAGAACATATGCGGTCTGATGAAAAGGCTGCACTCGAGCAACATGAAAAGCCAATAATCTGTGAGGAAGTAGCTGTTGGAGAGCTAGGAATTTTAAGCAGGGATAATTCTGGGGGGAGGGGTATTTCAAATCTAACCAAAACATCAGTTTCAAAATTTCTCAGCAGACCCAGACCTTGTGTGAAATTGGGAGTACAAACAGGGAGAAGGCTGCTGCAGGCCATGGGCCAGGTTCAGACCTGATTTAGACTTTCTGTAAACCCATGGTGTTTACAGTAGTGCATGCCCTGCCCTTTGGCATGTGACCATTTCACACAGGCAAATCTTATCCTCAAACATTTGCTGACAAGGAGGACATACACACCTGAGGAAGGAATCTGCAGTTATAATGCAGGGGATTTCTTTCTCAGGAGCATGCTCCAAGTACTCTGAATATGTATGAGCTTGTGATGACCATCTGATTACCATTCCTTCTCTCCTTCCCACACAGGTTTTTAGACTCCACCACAGAAGATCAGAGCTTTCTAGTTTATTCAGTATATAAAAACTAACTCTTGATAAGCCTTGTTTCCTTTTCCTTTTTCCTACATGCTTTATCTGATGTAGAGGTGAGAACTGCCTACAGGCAGTGGATGTGGGCCATCCATGGATTTGTACAGCTGCACTGAGAGATGACCTCTATTGCTTTCACAATCCTGGCAGTATTTTGGGGTTTCTACTAAGCACTGGCCTAAATTTCCATGAGACTTTCCACAACAGCCCTCATCTCTTCACTGGTAATGGACAAGTCAAAGCCTACTATTTCCCATAAGATCTTAGGGGTTTTTTTCCTTAATGGCATTACGTTACACTGTGCTGTACCTCACACTTCACTACTCAGTCACTACCTCTCCTGAAGATGTTCACAGGCTTCATCCCCTACCCTGAAGAACTCTGTACCACCAGAACAGAGACAGGCCCCTCCAAAGAGAGACTGGTATCTTCCCTCAAGACAGACATTTCAGATAAACAAGCTGTGGAAGTTTCTTTTTCTCCACAAGGTGTGTGATTTGTAGACAGCAAAAACGAAGCAGGATTAATGTTACTGCAGAGCTCTAATCCCTGAGTTCATGAAGGTCTACGGCATAAGAAAGCTTCTGTGATGTCAAGCCCCTCTATACAACCAGTCAGAA
>VWYI01042518.1:103505-225258 GCA_013399455.1 Anthoscopus minutus | reverse complement strand
TGATGTCAAGCCCCTCTATCCAACCAGTCAGAAAAGTGGGTTTGAAATTACTAGCAGAGCAGAGTTAGTTTTAGAATCATATCGGAGAAGGATTTAAAACCCACAAGTTTCAGCCCTTTATCTCCACAGACTTTCCCTTCTCCTCCCTTGTTGTTAGGAGTGTGAAGACCCACAAGAGGCAGTACAGCATCTCTGCAAACACAGCTATTTACTGACACCAGCTCAGTGACTGTGGAGCTTCCACTTCTGCATGCAGGATAGCTATACACTTTCTGGGGTTTAGTTTCAATCTTTTCCTGCTCTTAAATTTAAGTCTCAAATTTAAGGGCTGAGAAATTTCTTCCTCGTAGATCACAGGCTATACATGCCCTTCCCACATCAGAATGGTCACCTGCAATGTTACACAGACCATATGGAGGGAGATAGTTTTATTTGTTCAAGCCTTGTTCCTTCAGCATGATTAGTCCTACATCTTCCAGTGCAGGTGCTGACACATATGGCCAATATATTCATCATGCTCATCAAACACACAAGACCAACTTATTCCTAACTTCCAGCTTTAGAGAACTTACAGACTGACAGAATTTACACTAGTTTCCCTGATTATTTTTCTTCTCCGTTCAGCTGGACAAATGAGCACTGCTCTCCCTGAAAGGAAGAGAGAAGCACATGGACCGCTCATTAGGAAATGAGTGCTTTATTTTATGCATTTTTCTGTAACAAAAAAAACCAAACCCTTCCAGCTGCCCTGCAATTACATAAGGTTGTAGTTACTCAATATTTAGATACGTAACCTTTAAGGAAAAGAGGGGCTTTTATAAAGTGTCTCTTTTCCTTTCAGGGTTAATGGAGAGCAACATCCAGTTCTGCAGTTGGCTGGAGATTCGTTTTGGAAAGGTGACAGTGACACGGTCCAGCTATTCTGCCTGTTTAAATTGTTTGATGATCTGATGCCAAACCACTGAGCACAAAGGAAATTATCTTTAAAAAGCTCTTTGAAATTGTCTTTAATTGATCAACTTTCAAAACAGTCTCTCTTTTTTTCTTTTTTAACAGCACTTACACTTAGAGATTTGAGGGTTTTTCTGCTGTATTTGAAAAAACAAAACCATTTTGAAGACCCTTCTTGAAGTTAAATGAGATCAGCAATTTCTTTTCAAAATAGAAGAATAGTTTGTGCAATTTCTAAGATGCTACCAAAACTAGACCCAAAAAACCCCAATCTCACAACATAGAACATATCTATCAGCCATTTGGATGCTGAAGTGTCCTGGTAAAAATCTGCTTAGTATAATTACACTCTGTGCAAAGTTCCCCACCAGCTCAACCAGAAATTGCATGCTGTTTGTCCTGTCTTAGCAAAGAGATGTCTGGTGGACATCATCTTTAACTGGATGCCTACTTCACTGGTGCTACATGGTTCTTAGCAAAATACACAGAACACCTACTGTACCATTCATGAATGCATCACATTCCCATGACAGCTGGCAGCCACTGCTTGCTTCCTAAAATATTAGGATATATGTATTCTTGCTTCTTTTCCCAGATGCAAACAGTGAAAAGGGAATCAGCCCATGGAGAGATAAGCTACAAATCTCTTTGATCCTTTGATATCTGAGGAAATAATCCTCTGGGATCTCCATAACCCCAAAGAAAGTAATGAAAGGTCTCCCAAGAGGATTGAGGCCTCAAGTCAGAAACTCCATCCCCATCATGGATATTCACAGGTGTATTCTTACAGTACTCTAATAGAGCAGAGCATATTTCCTTTGTTTCAGGGAGAGACTGAGATAACAGGCAAGGTTTAAATTTGATCAAGACCTCAAGTAACCGCTGGTACAAAGTATGACTCACAAAAACACACAGTCACTAAACTTTTCCAGATCTGCATCTTTATGTATTTAATTTCCTATAAAATCTGATCCTACATGACTCCTGTTCTGAATGCTACTTGCTTTCCACAGCTCCTTTTCCTGTTTAGGTGTCAGGACCAGCAGACCACCATAGCTAAGGCACCAGGGTCACACAGATGCCCCAGGGCACACCAGCTGCCCACAGCAGACTCACAGTTGCCACTAAGGCTGGAGCTTCCCTGCAGAACAATTATTATTGGAGATTAGGCATAAAAAGCAAAGAAACCAGCAGGACCTTGGCAACCCAGCGTAGATTTGCAGAATTGCCAGCAGAGAGGGAGGGGAGAAGGGAAGCACAACGAAAAAATAGTCAGTGAAACCTTTCTGCTTGTAAGCAGAGCACATTTTTAGTTGTGTGACTGAACAGCAATAAACAGAGAGACAGAGACAATAACCACAGAGACATTTTCACAGAGTCTCTTCTCAGGTTAAACTCAATTTCCCACCAGCTCGTCATTACTTTGCTTATGGGGACTGTTACTGTTGGTGTTATCATAGCCTGAGATGTAAAGCTGCCAACACAGGAGTGCATCACACCCCTGGCCAGGCAGCATTCCTGGGAAGTATTCCTGCACTGCTCTTACTGGAAATATGCTAGAAAATAGCCCCAGCCTAGAAGAGGCCACTTTGGGAGCAGGAAACTGCATCATGACTTCACACAAAGAGAACCATGATGGAGCTTGGTGGTGGTAGAATGGCAATCAAAATGCCCAGGATTAAGTCTTGACTTTGCAAGGGGCTTGTTCTGTGAGACAGGTTGGGGAGGCTGTCCAGGTATGTTTGCCCATTCTCTGTGCCCACCCCAGACACCAAGGAGAACAAGGGGCAGAAGACAAGGATGCCATCAGCTTGCTGGTCTGTTTTTACACCTCAGGGGCCTCGGATGTTCCAAGGAGATCCATGGAAACATCCACAGATCACACTATCTATCTACTTTGAGCAAGCCACAAAGGATTTGGCCAGGCCAGCGCTGTAACCATGCAGAGTACCTGCTGCCAAGCCAGCTTCTCACTGTCTGGCTATAAATCTGGGTCTGACATACACATACGCCATGTTTTCCAGCTTTCTGGCATTCTAGCCTTTATTTTTTAATTCCAGAATGATTACAGTTAAGGAATACTATCTCATCAAAGTGCCTCTGAGCACACTAGCTTGTAAACACTCATAATAAGAATGCCTAATAAAATACAGTTCATTAGCCAACCTTGTACAGTATTTTTACAGCTTTTTCCACTCATCATTGAGGAAAAATAATTCCTTTGCAGCTGTTCTGAAGCTGGCATTGCCACCAGTCCCCCTTGGTCTTGCTTGTAATGAGCTGAGTAATTAAAGTCCTTATAGGAGCACCAGGGTTTTTATTGCCCCCCCACAATCCAGTCCTCTGCTCTCTGACTGACTCGGAGAGGAACTGCCACAAATATTATTTCCAAAATAGATCAGCAGAACTTGCTTTTGTTGTGTTAAATAGCAGCTCAGCTGCTTGAGAGTCCTTGTTTCCTGTGCCAGGATCCCAAGGAAAAATCCAATGACCCCTCAGAAGTCTGGTGGATCAAAATCCCTGGTCAGGATTGTGGAAGAGCTGCCTGTGAATCACTGGTGTTAAAATGGCAACAAGCAAATACCTGGAAGTAAGTAGGGTAGGAGGAAGCCTTCACTACAGGAAGTTCTCAGGAATCAGTCTGGAGTGATAGTACATAAGTGATGATTTGTTTAGGGTTTAAGCAAATTATAAACATTTTGCTTATATTTATGCCATGATCTTGCTTGTTCTCAACCACCAACTGGGCAGACAAACCACTAGATAGGAACACTGTAAAAAGCTTAAACCATTGAGTAAAAAGAGAATGTTTTCCTTTTAATTGGAAAACCATGCATAGGCTTCTCTAGAAGAAGATGCTTTTTTGTAGCAAAGTCTGCTTTTCCAAAGGTACTTGGTGAAGTCAATGATCATGATATATGGAGTTACTTTCCATGAGGTAAACATAAAACCAAATGCTTGGCCATAAACATAAACCTCCCAAGTTTTCCTCCTCCTTCTGTCCTTTTATCTCTTTTTATTGCTACATTCAGAAGTATAAATTGGTAATTTATTGAAAAATGAATGGTAACATTTACCGAAGTGGCACTATTCACTACTCATTTTACTGAGAAGAGTCTGGTTTTAGGAGCTTTTTCCATTATGTTTTTTAAAAACAAGCATAAACAAAAATGATCCTGAAAAGATGACCAAAATTACTTTCCCTCTTTACTTGCTTTGTTTAAAAAAAAAGAAGCACTTAAATAAAATCACAGAAATTAATAAGGTTTCTTTGTGGAAATGCTTTTCCCTATCAAGTTCTCAGTGTGGCAATCCAGCACTGCAGCCTGGAGGAGGTACTACAGGTACAGAGATGTGCCCAGGGCATCTAGGAACCAGCCAGCAAAAATCCTTGGATCTTCAGTCTGGGATCCTTATGGAGAGTAACAAAAATCCCTCTGACTCGGTACTAATTTAGACTATTGACCTGGCAAAGGCAGCCAGATCATCAAAGGGATTACCCCATTAGCACCTAAGCCTAGGGTCTACTTACTACAGGAAACGTATGATTACAGAAAATCACTCCTTCAAACACTGCCAGCAGCCCCTAGCCCAGGGCAGGGTTTGCAGGGAAGGTGAATCACTACTAGTGGCACAATTTACATCCCTGACAAAAAGAAATTATCCTTCCTTAGGGTATGAAGCAGTCCCTGTACTTAGGGGCCATGTCAGAAAAGTGCTGGGCAGCTGTTTTGGTTAGAAGGGCCAGGCTGGTTGCTCAGCTTCCCCTGAGGGTAACAGGAGGGTAACAAATCCTTGAGGAGGAGCTCCAGGGTCACCCTCTCCAGCCCAGATTAGAGTGATCCTGGTGCTGCTTATTACAGAATGCTGTAACTACAGGTTCTACCACAGCGAAACTTTTGAGATTCACCCCAGAGCAAAACCTTGGTCTTCCTGAGGCTCTTCCTTTCCCAAGCACCTGGTACAGACTGGCTGCTGAACTGAGCAACTGAGGCCATTCCTTGTGCTATTAGCACATTTTAATGAAACCCATCATATTAATAATTTCACATATGTGAAGTAATTCAGCTGGACTAGAAACTGTCCACATAAGTCATCTGTGACTACACTCCTTACATTTTAATTCTTCCATTTCCACAGGGCAAATCACTCCTATCTTCTGCTGTGTCCTGGAACTGAATAGACAGTGATAACTTTCTGTGGGACAGATAATTCAATTAAATCCATTCAATTCCAGAAGTTATCACAATTCAGAAGGAGGAAGTCTTTGTCAGCTAAACTTTCACATTGTATAACAAAGGGCCTAATATACTGTACAATTTATATAATGACAAGTGTATGAAAATGGTATAGGATTTTTTCTCTAAAAGCAGCATCCTGCATTGAGAGAACACATCTCATTATAAATACATCCTCTGAAGCACTCTAACAATCTAAAAATACAGCCTAAGAGCGAAGTCACACTGTATTTAGTACCCTAGTTTTCTATTTTATACAGTACTTATGCAACCCCATTCACCAGATGCTTTAGGCAGTGCCCTTGAAGGACTCAGGCATCCTCTAAGTCATCCTCTCACCAGTGGACAGCCACACACGGGTGGAAATGCAGGAGGATTTGGATTAGCTTCTCTGCATAAGTGGATTTTATGCTGCTGCCCATTGCTCTGGGTTAATATCAGAGATGAAAAGCCAAACACTGTGCATGGCATGGAAAGGCTGCAGGATTTATTTCAAAAAACCATGAGGCAATGAGCCCTACTCTTCAGCTGAGCCCAGAAGCATGGCTGCTGAGCACAGTCCTCAGCCTGCAGCTCTTGGAAGCTTCAGAAAGGCCCTTGGAGAAAACAGCTGTAAAAGGGAGGTGTGATACTGCAAGTCTAGGGATCAGGAGTTTTGCTTGGGGAGATGCCACTGGCAAGGGATGGCTGCAGACAGAGAATGAGGTGTGGCTGGTCTCCAGCAGGTGTACTCTGGCTCTTTAAGAAGTCTGCAGGAATTCCAGGCACCAACCAAGTGTCCAAATCAAGCTTAATGTAAGTCACAGCTGAAATGACTGGAAAGTCAAAGTCAAGCCAAGCAAATGGGTGAGAAAAAGGTCTTCAACCAGAATAACAGTAGCTAAAGACAACTACCATTACTGATGGGGTAAACCTGTAATATCTCTTTCCCTCTACACAGGATGAGTTCTCAGATTAGGACCAGAAAAAAAATGACATTCAGTATTGCCCATTAATATATGGATTTGAAAATCTAACCAGTGTGGAAGTGGCTTTCTCTAGCCTCATATTTCTGTTTCAACACTGGGAGAAGCCCTTGTCTTGAGTTAATCCTGATCTGCTGAAGATGATATATTAAATCAACACCTGTCAGTTTTCAGTGATTTCTCAAAGGGAAAAGCCTTTGTGATGGATTTTCTCTGGTGAGGAATGTAATGGAAAGGAATTGTGGTAAAGGAAGGAATTCTGCTGAAAAGCCACTCCCAATTTAAAGTAGATAATGAGCACCAGAGCTATTGTGAAAGCAATTAATTCTAATCACTTACCAGACAATAAAATTTAATTATGGGTTCTTTGAAAACTAAAAACCCAACAATTATTCTTAATAGGCTTTTCTTGATGGCAGATAGGGAGCAGAATTTGTTGAGGCTGGTTTTCCTGCAGTTAATTTAAAAAAAAAAATCAGCTTTCAGTTAAGAATGCCTAGGCTTACATTAATACATAAACCAGAGCTATTGTGCTAGTTGAGATCCCACAGGACAGAAAACCAATCTTCAAGGAACTCTTCAATATGTTTTTATATAATTGGCATTCTCCTCTCTGCTGAGGCCTCAGAACTTTTTTATCTGTTCAGGGGTGCTTTCAGATCAGAACAGCTGGATGTCTCCAGCTTCAATTCAGGTACATTCTTGGTAGTAAGAAAAGAAACTGCAAGTGTTTGTTTTGCCATGCAACCATTTAGGTGCTGTTTGTGAGCTTAAGTGAGGAGTACCAGTGGTGTAGCCCAGACCCCAGCACAAGCAGGTGACTCCTGTGTCAATGTGGCTGTGGCCCACATCCACGTTCTTCCTGCGCCAGGTGCTGCTGCAATTTCAAACAGAAAATCACTTACTCTCCTCCAGTCTAGCAGCCTGTCTCACCCAGTGTGAACTACATCAGAGCAGCATGAAGGTGGAAAGAACCATCACTGGTATTTCTCATTTTGATGTCCTGGTCATCTGTTTTTCTCCCAACCAGTTACAGAGCACACTGCTCTTGCACCTGAAACAGCTTCCAACCCCTTCAAAATCTAAAAAGATGTAAGGCAATCCTGTCTACGAGGAGTTACTGAAAAGCCTTTACTAGCAAACATAAGCCAAAACTTTTAGAATTTCCCTAATGACTTTAACATCAATCCAGCTTCCCCTGTACACACTTGTGCCCAAGTGCCCTCTGGGTCTGAATTTTCTCTGGTTTGTCCTGTGTGTCACTGGTGTCTAGGATAACACAAGCATCCACCTCCTCCTCAGCACCATGGCAGGACTTCTCTGCTTAGCCATGCTAAGATCACAGCCACATTTTGTTATCTGTATGAAAACTGCACAGGCACATTCCTCTCACAGCACTGCCCCTGAGACACCAGGTGCTCAGGGATCCAAATGAGATAGTAATGGCACAGCACTACTGAGACCTTCATTTCAGGACCAGCAGCTCAGGCTAAGCTGCAAACTAGATAAATACTGGTTCCTTTTATAGCCCTAGGAAGAGCACTAAAAAAACTTCAATGTCTGTTTCAGGATATACTAAGTCAGCCCTGCTGGCAGTAAGAATTCAGTACTTCTGTCCTTTCAGCTGGCCACATCAATTAATCCAAATTTGACTAAAGGCTGAGGATTGACCCTCAGCAAAGGTCACATTTTGACCATTTCACCTCCACCATTTTATCTCCCAGGAATCCTGACAGGCAGCAAACACTTCAACCCATGCCCTGCAATGCTTAGTCAACATAACCCACTTTTCTAAGAGTTGTTCCCAGTGCTTTTGTCAGAAGGGGATGGAGTGTAATGCCTCTCAAAGACAGTGAATAGCAGAGGGACACTTTAAGCTAGAATGAGGTCTCATTAGTAGAAGAGATCTTGAAAGAAAAGAGCTTGGCAGCATTTAGTAATGCTCAGGAAGTCCAAAAAAAGAACAAGATTATCTAGAGCTGGAAGAGCAAATATTTTTCAGGTGAAAAGGCAACTGATTCTCCACATGAAAAACTTGGGTGACCATTTACCCCAGAGGCTAAAAGTAGTGCAAAATTGGCATAGCAACATTATGCTGGCTTTGCACTAGTGCAAGCAACTCCATAGAGACTACCAAAATCCCATGTCCATAAGAAACTTCATGGTATATGAGTAAAAAACCTGTCCTTTAGTAACAGGAAACCTTCCCTGGGAGGATGAATTCTGACAGAACTACAAACTTGGCACTCCTTGCAGCTCCTTGCAAAACAGCTGCATTTGCCACCCTTGGATATTGTTTTAGACAATCCAGAGCATTCATCCAAGATTATGGTAATCCCAAAGCACTAGCATTACTCCCTAGCAATTATTCATAGCAATTATTCATTGTTTCCCAAAAGTTCATTATCATAAAGCTTGAACATGATTTGCAACAAATGCTTTTGTCTTTCAGTTTCATCATTACAAACTTCCCTAAATTAAAAGGGTTTATCTCAAGTGGTACTATCAGCCTGCAGAATTCAATATATTTTAATTATGAGGATGAGTGAGAGTTTAGCCTACCTAGATAATGACAAAATGTTCTCTATTTAATTAGGCCACATCAAAAGATTCATATTTAAATTTTCTTCAATGTAAAGGTGAAACAAATGTTACAGCATAACTAGATTATTCCTCATAGCTTACATTGTGCAATGGTACACATTGAGATGCAGAAGGAAGAAAAACAGAGGGTTTGGGAACTGTTTGGCAGCTGACTGTTGTAGCAGAGCAGATTTCCATGCCCTGCAGATGGCTAATGCAGTAGTGTTCATATGCTTCACATGGCATGGCAGCACCTCCTGTCCATGCAGAGATGGCAGCAGCACCACAAGATGGAAGCTTTCCAAGCCCAGGCTGCTCTGACTGTGGCTGGGCATTAGAAAAACCATGAAGGAGCCAGAGGTCCTCTCTCATTTACCACCTCATGTGGGCTGTTGCATGAGCCCACCCTCCTGCTGCTGTTTGTTGGCATCAGCCTGGGATACAGGCAGCAGGTGTGCATCAAGGCTTGGCACAGCACACGCTGCACTTGTGGGTCTTAGTACAGTGATAACTTCCAATCCTTCCTTACTTTTAGTTATACTTTTATATTCTCCTTTAATACAAAGGTACAGAGGTGCTGAGCTCCCAGACAGACTCCTAGATGCCTGTGATGCAAGCACAGGGAGATAAAGCACAAATAGACTTTTAAACCTTGAGAGTACAAAATGTACATGGTATGTGGGGGGAGGAAAAGAAGATGCTTTACAGGCTGGTGGCAACATCCAGTCCAGGAGATCCAACAACCTGTAAGTCAAGCAATACTCATTTCTCTGCTCACTGCCAAGAGCTCTTTCAGATCACAGAGTCATTTCTACTTGCTTCTTTCCTAGCACTGTCACAAACCTGACTTTGACTGTTTGAAATGGCCTCAGAGCAAAGAGATTTCCTGAAGATTTTCACAATGTTTTTTTCTTTTATTTATATAAAGAATACACTTTCATCTTGCTGTGTTTTAAGAGCTCTATCAGGAAAGCAGAAAGTAGTAGCACTGAGTTGTCCAATCTCTTACATTTTTTGGTTTTTGCTTTCACCAAGCCAAACTATCCCAGCTTTGCTACTAACCTGTGCAGGGGCTGCCTGAGAAATCCCCAAGTGATTTAAAGGGTGCTAACTTCAGAAGAGTAAAGCCAGGAAGGTGATCAACTGGAGAAAGAGCCTGTCAACAGTGTCTCCTGGGAAATCAAGCCTCCAGAGCTTCCCATCATTCAGCACACTTGGAGAGCTATCCTCCAAAGTGTGCTCAGCAGACTGGCTACTGAGAAAAAAAACCCACTGTTACTAAAAATTTGTTCCCTTTATATTTTATCACAGCTCTTGTCACCATTTCTTGTGCTTATCTCAAAAGTTGTGCTTTGTACTGTCTCTTATACCTTCATTAATCTCTTTTATCAGCTCTCTTTTAAGACAGTAAAAAAGAATAAAATTATTTGAGTGCTCGTAGATTAGGATATTTCTTAACTCTGAACAGCCTCCTCTTTCATCTATCATTGTCAACCTCCCCAAGATTAATAAGAAAAAGACATTTGTAAGAGAGAATCTGTTGAGTGCAGAGATGAGCTTGGTACAAAGGATACTAATTGTAACTTTTTTTTAGCTCTGCATTGATCCCAACAGCTGTAGATACTTAAAAATCTTTTCCTATAGTGTCTGTACAAAAAAAGAAAGGCATATCAAGAAAAAAATTCAGCCAAGCACCACTGTTGGCCTGAAGTAAGCTAGAGGATAATTTCTTGATTCCTTCTGACCATGACAGCAGTTGGAGTTTCATTTGGCATCAGTCAGAGCAACGAGGAGGGAGGGGAAGAGAGACCAAAAGGAGAAGAAGCAAAGGCAGCCCAGGGCATGGCATATGCATAGATAGGTCTGAGTGAGAAAGGACACTCCTGCCACTTGCTTCCAGTGTGTGCTCAGCCCTGGTGTGTTTTTCTACAGGACTCCACTCCAATTGTATGAGAGCCTGTGGACACCTAAGAAGCTGTGGATTAAGTACCTGCAGCTGCTGCAGCAACAGGATTGCATACACAAGTATCCACAGATACACCCACACTGTCAGCTAACTGACACAGGAGCACTGGTTAACAAAGCTGAATTAACAGCAAAGCTTCCTTATTTTTCCAGAACTGGCAGCCCCTTTTTACAAGTTCCCATCTCTCCAATATTTGTTAGACGCTGCTCTATCCTCTGTCTCCTCACTTGTATTTCACATGTCCTCGGGGGGATCAGGGCTTCTCCTTTATCTTGAATGCACACAGCTGAAGGCATTGTCCTACTGCTCTTTTCCCAGCACCTCCTCACCTCTGAGGCTTTTCAGCAGCTCTGCACTAAGTGATGTGGTCACTGTCACACGTAAGAATGATGGTTTCCTAACAGACCAGTGGTCATCGATGCTTTAAAAAGAAGACTTGAAAAAAGAAGGGCAGAATCCTGGTCATGCAGAATTTAAGAATGAGTAGCTGTCACAATCTGGGCATTTTCAACTCATGAGTGACAAAATAAAGAACAAGACAATATAGATGTTTTAAGAGATTGCTTTTTTCTCTGCTAGAGGTGAAAGCAGGATGGGTGGATGTGAGATGACACCAGCTGTTAATGTGATTTTTGTGACTGAAAAAATATGTGCTGGCTGCCTTTAAGAGTGCTGCTTCATTAACCACCATTAGTCACCCATTTCACAACTGAATGGGTGAACAGTTGATGCCTTTGGGCTTTCCTGGAGTTTAGGTTGGTTTGGGGGTTTTTGTTGTTGTTGTGAGTTTTTTTAATAACATCTCTACTCTAAAAGTGCAAAGCTCTCCCTGTGCACAGCAGGCAGGCTTGTGTTCATCACAAAACATGTAGTGAAGAAATACCATGAAAAGAGCACTTGGGATGGCAACCAGAAATAAAGTCTGGCTCAAAATTTGGTATTGGAAGTTGATACCTATGGCTCAGAGAGTCCCTTGGCATCACAGACTCTGCTCATAGCTTTGCACATATCAGTAACAGCTCTCATCAGATTTCATATTTCTGATATGTTCCGGCATTAATTAAAAAAAAAAAAACCAGAAAACCTCTTCACCCTGATTCTCTCTCCACACTCAAAGCTCCTTGGGACTCAAGTGAACTTGGGAGCATACATAAGAAGGTTTGCTCATCTCATCCACACCACCTTAAGTGCACTATTTGCAGTGTTGAGAGCTTCAAAAAGCACTGCTAGGTGGTAGCCAGCACCAGAGGCAGCAGTATTTCTTGGCAGGGCCTGCAGGTGTTTAGGGATATATGAGAGGTAGGTACCTAAGGCTAGAAGTGCCTTGGATTTGGAATCTCAGGCAGACAGAGTGTGGCTGGAAGAAAACATTCCACTTCAGCTTTCTCTAGCAAGAATCAGAGAAGTTGTCCAGCTTTGAATACTCCTGACTCCTGGGTATGTTGAGTACACACTGCAGCACAGGTGAAGCAAGACAGACACCTGTTCCTTAGCTGGTACAGGTTTAGAGAAGGCACTGCATGTGCTGCAGGACACAGTGCTCTTGGCCACAGAGCTGCTGAAGTCCTCTGCCATGCAGACAGCCAAGGACAGCATACCCTACATGCTACAGTGGGGATCTGCTCCACAGGCAGCTGTTGAAGGTGCTGCCAGAGCTGAAAAAGCAGCAGAGAAGATGGGAATGAAAATGAAAAGGGTCGTTTAACTGGGAAAGAGTAAAGCACTGCAACACTTTCACTTCATTTTCAAAGGATTTGATTTTAATGCCCACAATCACGGCACAAAATGTCAGAGAGCAACACGTGGAAGCCTTTGGGGAGTTCTCCCCTTTTGAAGCGAAAAACAAGGCTGAGAAGGAGTCTTTATGATACAGTGAGAGCCCTGAATTCACAATATGGAACGAGAATATAAAAAATAGTAATGATAATAGCCTGAAGGACTGAGCAGAACTTGGAAGCAATTCTAGAACACACACATGCAGCCTTCTTCTCTCCCATCAAATCTGTAGGCTGAAAAAGACCAAGCAAAAGCAAAATACATGGAAAGATAACCATCTTCCAAACCAGGTGGATTATCTGAAATCCCTTCTATTTTGAGGCATCAGAAGCAGTAAGATTGCAGGCTGGAGGGAGTTCTATGCAGTGTTTTCACTGTCAGTCTGTCTGTAGTGGAAGAGACTCCTGGAGTCCAGTTTCCCAGCGTACTTGAGAGCTTCAGCAAAAAGCTTTGTCACCTGTAATAGAAAGCAGAGGAGGACTGAGCATTGCAAAGGCTGCATGACAGAGCAGGCTCCACACTTCTGCTCTGTCACCCTCAAACTTCCTGGTGCAGGTCCAGTCCTTGAGTTCATCCAAAACAATACCAGTTTCAAGGTGCCTGCGCAGCCCTCTGGAGCCTGTGTGTCCAGCTGGACTGATGTAGATGTGCCCAGGCTCCCTTTGCAAGACAGCTCTGTCCCATGAGAGCTATTGTTTCCACTACAGCCCAAATGTAAAGAGAACCAGGGTTGTTTTCCTCTCTCAAATGCAGAGATTAAAACTCTACAATCCAAACAGGGCATCAAGCAGGTGTGGTAATAAATTTTGGATGGGGACCCTTGTTGTGGTTGTCAGAACATATTTTGTTAGTAGGCAAAGGATACATCTTCAGGTCCTCACTCCTGTTAATCATGTCTGGCCACTATTCTATGAACCTTCAGCTTGTCATTCTCCCTGATCTCCACTCACTCCAATCATAGCAGAAGATTTTGAACAGCTGCACACCAGCCCAAGTCACTGGGCTCCACATCAGTGTCCACCAGTATCAGTGGGAGTCTGGCTGTGCTTAATGAGAATGAGATGAGGCTCTTTTGTGGTAGTCAAAGCCACTTGCAAAGGAAGGCAAGGTACTGCTGGCAGCAGGAGTCCCACCTTGCATTACTCAATATCTGTCCCCCACCAGTGTGTGAAACAGGTTTGTCAGGAGCTACAAACCCATAATGACTGGCAACTGGGACTGCAACAGGACAGGCAGCAATTGCACTTGGATAGCACTTCTGAACTGGACTGCCCCAAGGATCATTCCAGAAAGCATAGCTACATCCTGCTGTAAGATTTAAGGACCATATCAGGATAATATTCTACTAAAAATCACTTCATTTGCCTAATTTAAAGATGTTGCACACAACCCTGTGTGAGATGTTTGTTCTGAAGTGAAAATGATGCAGCAACTTCAGCTGAAATGAAGCTGCAATTTCAGCTGCACAGTGCTGGACTCAGGACTTAAGAATTTAGTTTTTTGTTGTTTGGTTTGATTTGATTTGGTTTTACTCAGAGCAATGTCATTTTATATAGCAGCAAAAAGAAGATATATTTAAACCACTGTGTCATCATGATTTTCAGGTACGTTATTTGTCAGACACAATGAGAGTCCAAACAGACTGGAATCTATGGTCACAAGGGCTTGGAAGCTCTAAAGGCTCTTATGTGGAAGGGGAGAAAGAACAATATGGGAAGTACCTGGAAGTTAGTGAGCAGAGCAATCCCACTGTCAATAGCCATCCTCCGGATCACGTAATTATCATGGACAAACCTGGTGTTGCTGTTGGGCAGGTTAATCACCAGATCTATTTTCCCATCCCTCATCAGCCTGAAGAGACAATGCACAAGACAGTATGACAGTGTGTCCTTCCTAATAAAAACCTCCGATGAATAGCACAGGCAAGCAGCTAAACAATGCTGCAAAATGTCATTTGAGCTTAGTTTTGTTCAAGAAACAAGGGTTGAGGGGTTTAGACATTAAGCTTTATTCAGGATTTTGGACTTATTTCAGTTCTAGTCAGCAATGCAAAGCAAGCTTCAGCCTTGATACAGCTCAGTATAACTCTTTTAAAGGCATGGCTAACTGTAATTAAGAAGCTAAATATTCAGACTTCATATATCCTTGTATGAAAACATAACATGCAGCAATACATCTAAGCCATACTAACCAGGACTGTTCAATGAGACATCCATTAAGCTGAAACCTCCTTGCTGTGGCAATTCCTGACAGAATCAGATAAACCAAAACTTTTGGATTGAATTCAAAGTCCCATTAAATCCCTACGACTGACCTCAACAGGACCAACAATTTGCCCCTTGCATTAGCTGTCCTGGACTGTGAACAGAAATTTGACAAAGCAAGTGGTTCTCTTACCTCCCAACCGAAGGGAGGCTTGGACTCTGGCTTTCTTGAGATGGCCATGCCACAGGATTTGCTGGGATGCCATTAGCATTGAGCCAGGCTGAGGTTGCTTCCGTGGCATAAAGCTGTCCCAGGAAAAAAAGGTTCTTTATTTACTGTGTACTTCACAATACCAAAATCATTGAACTCATGTGGGCCTGACCCAACACACAGCCTTGTTGTCAGAGCTGATTTTGGAGGGCATTTTTCATAAAAAGGGTGTCCCTTCCACAGAGAGAGACCCACAGAGAACAGAACAGCCTCCCCAGCTTTCTGTAATCTGTCATTTCTTGGTAGATGATAGTCAATGAATGGTGGTAGCACTTCCAGAAGCAGTGAAGAAGCAGGGAAAATCTAAATCCCTGTGACTTTCAATAGGGCTTAAGTTCAGTCACTTGTAATTTTTTTTTGCCATGTTTATTTTCTTTTTCATGCCTAGCACTAAGTATTGAAAAGCAGAACTCTCACCAATCTTCTGTAGCTGTGTTGCTTTTCCAGAGAAATACGGGCAAAAAATGATACAGAAGAGTTACAAGAGTGATGTAAACACCAGGAAGTTCATGTATCTGCAGCTTGCCAGTATTAATGAAAATGTAGCACTCTACAGATATACTCCATACAAAAGGTTTTCCCTTCCTTGTCTCCTGTCATACATAGCATCCTATTGGCAATTTTGTTTCTTGGAGAAGCTGGGGGGAGTGTATAATGTCCATCTTGGCTGCAGGTTGACAGCATAGCCAGGGTTGCTCTTGCCCTCACAACAGACCCATATGCTCAATTAAACAACCATAAAAAACTTTTAATTGGGTGGTACCTGCTGACTTTATGGATCACTCAGCTAAAAATCCCTGTTGCACATTGAAAAGATTCTCTTTTCTCTATCTCCAAAGAAACCCCATAGCAGGCTGAGGACACTTGAGATTTTGAAAGCTCTCTGGCTTTAACTAAGTGGAACCACCTACCTTGAAGCCTTGCTCATGCAGTAGTTCTGCTACACTGAGGAATCTGGAGCGGAAGGACTTCTGAAAAAGGAAATTTTTTAAATATAGCACTAAAGGTAGGATTTGGAACAGTACATTTTTGGGCAGCATGAAGCTCCTCTCACTGTGCTAAGAGGCAAATACACCTTTCTGTGCTGAGTGTGTGCATGGACAGAAACGTCAGCATGTGCATGCACAGCACCATTCCCAAGACAACTATCTGGATCCTGAAGCCCAAGTCACTCTGAGCTAAGACATATTTTGTTACACCAGAGTAAGTGTTCCCATACTAAGTCAGACTACAACCACTAAAAATTCACTACTGTAAGTATCTGGGCAACTGCCTTCTCAAATATACCAACTAGAGTCTCCTCAGTTCTTAATCAAATATCATTTCAATCCTTGCTCTAGCATTTGCTTTCTCTTCTGGCAGATGACATATATGGATGGGCTTCAGGCTGCCTTTGAATGCTTTGTTTGCACATTCACACAAATAAGAGTTTGTGCATGTGTGAGTTCATTTCTAAGTCCTATGGGCACATGGAAATGGAGCCAGGAGATTGAGATGCATATGCCTGACTTACAGCACCTTTGAAGGTTGTCTTATAATGCATATCCAGATCCAACATCATTTGGAAAGATAAGAAAACCTCCTGTAGACATCTACACTTGAACAAGCTGTTTTAAAGTAATAGGTGAGAGAAAGCATCAGGCTAAGTGTCTTTGGGATGTTGAGAGTACAGCAATGTAAATATGAGATGCAGCACATGCCCTTCTCACTGCCAAGACAAGCCAAACCTTGCTTTTAACCTTAGCCTGGTCTGGTCTTATGCACATTTGCAAGTAAGATTTTTACAAGCTCCCTTGTTCCTGCTGGAGCTACTGATAGCTTAACCTTTATGGATGAGAGAGCAATATCCTGAAGGGTCAACAATTTCCTAGGAAGAAAAGGACTAAATAGAAGTTTTTTTCTGAGCACTCATTCTGAAAGCCATCTCTTTCTGTACATTAGCTGGAAAATATAAATATACAATGTGACAGGGTCGGCAGCTTCCCAGTCACAGAGAATGGTTCTGCCTTCTGGTCAGCGGTGTTGGCTTTCACAATACTATTATAAACTTCTATCAAACATGTACTGAACACTTGTGACACATAAAACAGCCTCTCTATGAAAAGAAATTACAGCTGTCAGCTTGCATAGGAACAGCCTTAGATTTACAAGCTGGCTGAAATAACCTGTGTAAGAAACCATTAGTTACTAAAGGTGAAAAGTACAAGCAGATTTACTTAGTGGAAGGTATTTATTGTAGGAGAAATGCTTTTTTTCCCTTTATCTGAAAAGTCCCATTTCTTATAACCCTTCATGTTTTCCAGCAAGCCTTGCTATTTGTTAATGGCTACATCCTTGGCTCATTCAATATAGCTACATCAGTTCTCACTGAGATCCAGATCAAAATGAAGCAAACCCATCTCCTGTGATAATCTGGAATTCTGTATCCAAATCCACAGTGCAGGATGCAAAAAGCTGGAATGTAAGGAGCCAAGGCAGAAGGTTACCTTGAAACAACAGATTTGGAGTGCCAGGATTTAAAAAGAAAATACTCTATCAACGCTTTCTGCATCTTGTGGTCACCAGCATAAATGTAAGATAGATGCACTCCATCTCAGAGATATCATTGAATAGCCCAATCAGGAAAGACAAAAACTCTAGCTTTTCAACTCCTTTTACATAAAATATAAATTATTTAATGGCTAACTCAGAGTTTCAGCATCACAGATTTCTCCAGATTGTGGGAAGAAGTAGGTTACCAGCTCACATAAACTAGCAGAGGTTCATTTGTCTAGCACAGAAGTCATACTCCATCTACCCTGGGAGAGCACCAGAACCCTCAAATCCTGGGGATCCCTGGCCTGTGCAGTGTCACTGAGTGCTCACAGCTGAAGCACAACCCAGCAGGCTCACAGTCCCCAGCCTGCCTTGTGCTACCCCTGGACACCAAGGAGCATTCACCTGCTTGACCTTGGGGATGATAACTTGGTTATCCACAGCTCAGCATGGCACCAGGAGGATCGCCAGTGGAACTGCACACCAGTCTGGAAGCTCCCCAAAAGATGGGTTCATTGCCTGGGCATACTGGGGTCAGACTGGTCCACAGATGACAGCAGCACCATTTGACTCTTGATTTGCAAAACACCCCAGAAATATTTGCAAGGAAACTGAGATCTCCCTCTCTACTCCTGTTAACTATATCCCTTTGACTTTTACTAACTTCAAGAAGGCAGTGTCCTCTAACCTCAACATGATTAATAGCAAAGGTACAAATGTGCAGTATTCCAAATCACTGAAATATGAGCTTAGCTGCTTTGGAGAGAAACGGAATTCAAGATCATTTTGCTTCTTATTTCTCTCTCTGCAATAGGTAAAAATCCAGTCTAAAAATCAGAGCAAGGTGCTAGTCATGAAGCAATGAAGCTTTCAAAATTGGGGTGTGCTTTGAATTCACCATCTACTGCAGGTGAATCACAGCAACTTCCTTGGAGACAACCAAGGGGGTCTTGTGTATGTGCTCCCAACAGTGATCAGCCCCCAGAGCACCAGAACAGGTTGCAGAAATCATCCTGTCATTTGAAAATACTCACTGATGGTTGGGAGAGGCTCTGTGCTATCTTTCCTCCTGAGACTGTTTCCTTGTGAGGATACCCCAACGACTTTGCCTGGATGAGGCAGGTGGGTTCATGTTTGTGATTGAAACAAGAACAGTGCTGGTGTTCACAGCCTGCCTGATGCCTCACTGCTTGTGCCTCTTGTTTCTGCAGCAAGGGGGCTCCCCTTTTTTCCAGCCAAATACTCAAAGATTACTTATAGTCTACATGTCAGGTGAAAGTCAACATTTCAACTTCCCCTTCTCACAGGGCTTTACTTCCCCTCTGTTTCAAAGCAGACCATTGAAAAGTACATAAGTGACAATCTCCAGACTGAGGAGGGGGCAACACCTGGTTCTCAGAATCAACTTTACACCTCTTGATGTGAAGTTTAATTATAGAAGAAATATGCTGAGATGCAGAGAGATCTTTAAGCGATTGATCTGTTGTTTTTAAGCTTATTTTTCAAGAAAATGAACTGTAAACGACTCATTAAAAAGAAAAAATCTTATTACTTTTAAAAGGTTTATGGAGTTGAGCTTTTGGGTTTGTTTTATCTTTTATTTTTCTCTCCTTTCTTTTCTTAACATCCTTGTACAAAGAACATCTGGCTCAGTTTCACAGCTACTGACACAGAACTTACCTAAATGCTTTCTATAGCTAAAACGATTTTTTTTTCTGCCCATTCCCCTTTACCTGCTATCCAGAAAATACATTTACATTTTAAACACTGGTCTCTCCTTTTTTCTCTTCCTGGCTTTGCTTTTCTCCCTTTTCAAATGCTGCTTTAAAACATGCAGTATATGCAGTAGACATACAGTACCAACTGCCCAGAGTTTCATACTGAACTTTTAAACTTTATTTAGGTAACAAGCAATTTTTCTGCTAATTAGAGGTAACTTAGAGCTACTGTTTCCATCCCCAGATGTGTGTATATATGTTGACATTTAAGGACTCAGCAGTAATCCTTGTTAGCAGAAGTCATGTTCTTTTCTGGCTGCTTTTCACACACTTCCTTCACATCCTCTGCTGGCACAAACAGCCAAAGACATTTTTCATACCCCAGTTGCCTGACAGGAAAATTAATCTATTCTATGGTTTTGTTTTATCAGCTTTATACAATTACGTAGAGCATAAACTTATTGCAAGCACAATGTGAAAATGGCAGGAAGCAATCAGATGGTTTTATGAGGCCCAAGAATGTTCTAGCTGGAACATTAGAAGTGTATGAAATTTTGAGGAACATATGTACATCCAAAAGTTCACAAGTATCTCTGATTTCAGCACCTTATGCAGTCAGTAACTATTCCTTGATAAAGAACCAAAACTTTTTTTCTTTTCTGCCTAGCTCCCTGTTCATCCTGAAACACACAACCTCCTTGTTGATCCAGACCTGTGAAAGGGCTGTTCCTAAGGCAAACCCATCAGGAATTTCCTCACTTAAAGGCTCTTTGCAGAACCCATTGCATTCCCATAATGGCATCACTTAACCTTTCTGTCACACAGAGTAACTTTCAGTGAGGACAGCAAGAAATGAAACCCTAAAGTCTAAGCTCTAGTCTAGTATGGAGACTGCAGAGTCTGTGTCCCAGAGGCAATCCCTTAGATGAGGTAGTTCTGGCAAAATGTGGAAGCCAGAAACATGACTACAAAAATACAGCACTGGCCCTTCCTTTCTGAGTTACTTTTGGCTCACAGGAGCTTTAGGGTAGGGAACAAGACTGGCTGTGCACAGTCATCAAACAGGGAAAGGAATGATGGCAGAAAAGTGGGGGGCAAGGTGAAGGATTGTTGGAAATGATACAACTTCTAAATTTTTTAAGTAACTGTAGTCAGGGGTTTGTCTGCCTTTGACAAGGAGGTAGGGAATTAGGGTTTCTCTTCAAAAGGCTGCTCACTGTGGGTTTGAGTTTCACTGTGTGAGATCTGATGGGCTTCAATCAACAAAAAGAAGATTCCTAGGTTCTGAGAGTTTAACACCTACAGATCAGAAATAAGCAGAAGATACAGAGGAGATAAATGGGCATGAATAGTCATTACCACCTGGTGTGGTTGGAGACACATGCTCTGGGAAAAAATTGATAAGAGAACCAAAGAATGAGAACCAGATTAGCATCAAAGGTGAAGGAATCAATAACAAATAGAAGATGAATACCAAGAGTTGTGTAATGTAGAACCAATGAACGAGATTTTCTTGGGGGTTTTTATGTATAAATATGTGGAAAGTCTGGTAAAGAACTCTGTGTAATGGAATGATTTCCACTGCACAACCTGGGCAAGTGTGGATGGAATGATTTCTATTGCACATCCTAGCCAGAAAAAAAAAAACGTGGCCAGAATAAAGTACTGCCTGATTCTCTAACACTTAAAAGATGTTATTGCAGAATTTCTTCTATTGCCACAGTTTTGGTGGCTTTAAAGGATATCCTTTAACCCCTCACCCCACTGCACTCAAGTACATTCCCATTGTGACCCCGGTGTGAGAGGGATATGGCAGTGCCAAACCTGAGGAGGCCTCACAGCCCAACAGCAATACATCAATAACCAGCCCACAACACCCCAACATCATCAGCTTTTCTGCACTGTCAGTGATGCTTCAGCTCTGCTGGAAGGAAATGTGTGCCTTCATGGGGAAAGCCTAGCAGATCCAGCATGGAAACTGCCTCCCTGTTTGGGAAGTTTGGAGGAGAATGGGTTTGAAAAGGGCAAGAGGCAAGGCACAGATGAAGGGAGTTCATATGATTGGAAAGTAACAGGGTCAGAGCTCCCATTTGGGAGGGAGCACAGAGGGACCAACAGCACCCTGGGTTCTGGTTGGGATGTTTCTCTGAACTGACTATTTACAGCCTTTGTTCCCCCAGAAACATGTCTTAAAGCTCTCTAATCCCAAGTCCCTGCTTGCAGCCCTCCCTGAGGCTTTCCCCCAGCAAACTTCTGTAGTTGCCAGTAGAAACTACCAGGAGACAGAGGGAAAACCCACCAGACCAGCCTTATTGAATCCAGGGAAGATGTCTCCATGGTGTTTGTTCCTCACCTCTTACTGCACTTCAGGATGAAATGCAGAGAAACACATTCAAGTTTACACGAATGAAAACAAGACAAAAGCTACTGAGTTCCTCTGTGTTGGTCCTTTCTTAGCTCTGATTTTTAAACCTCACCTGGATTCCAATCAAAATTCCTTCCTTAGGAAATGTAAACCCTGTGGCAAGCAGAGCCTTCTGGAAGGCAGAGTACACATCCTCCCCAAAGCATGCAACCTGCAGAAAGGCACAAAGAATGCATGAGGGGAAAACCAAAAGCAACCCAAAAACATTGCTTTAAAAAGAAAAAGGAATGAGATTTTCAAACAGGATCTTTTGTTTCTGTGTGAAGAAGTCGGACTGCTTTGCATGCAGCCTGTGAGCATGGGGAATGAATAAATCAGAAAATCATTGCAGATAAATCTCATAATTTTAATGAAGGAATAAGCAACACTTTAGTTTCAAACAGCACACCAAGGAGTAACAATTGATTCTGCTAAGTTATTGGGATGCTGTACAGTCTCTGCTCCAATGTTTGGGATTGCACTGCAAATTATTTAACATTAGAGAAGGCTTAGACACCAGTGAGAGTTGTGCACACAGGCATGTTCTTCTGCATGCCTGCAAACCAGGGTAAGGAAGTGTTTGTGCTCTCATGTAATCCTGGCATTTCTTGTGAAGGAAAATCACAACATATAAAGATGCTTTTCCATTAGAAGTCCAAAGATGAACAAAATTCAAGAAAAATTTTAGTATTTACTCAAGAACAAAGCAATCAGGCCAATTCACAATAATTTATTTTAAATAAATTATAATTTTAAAGAAACAGTTGAGGAAGAAACCAGTTAGAATAATTTAGCAGCTCTCCAACATTCAGAACTGGATTTGTAGCTCAGTTGCTTTCAGACTATCATATGATAACAATCTTCTGAAAGAGCTGAGCTCCATTCCTAACCAAAATTTGAAATTCTGGTGACAAAAAGAGGAATGCATGAGCTTTTGTGAAAGTTGAAAAAGAAAAAAACAAACCAACCAACCAACCAACCTTCACTTTTTCTAGTCAACTCCACACTTGTTGAAAAACAATCAGAAGCAGAAACTGTCACTGATTTTTCTCTTTGAAATAACAAATCTACCAACATATACAGATAGGATAAAGGAGTTGATTGAGAATTGCTCTCTCATTTTCCTCTTATGGTCCTACTCATCCCAGAGTGAGCCCTCACATTCATGGGCTCACCATGGTGAGTAAAAACCAGTATCTCATGAAAAATAAATGATGATTTGCCAGATCTGCTGAAGTAAAAAAAAACCAAACAAACAAACAAAAATCCCACAAGGGAAGGGATAAAAAAAAAAGTCATGACAACATGATACAGTGTATCTATAATCTATGTTTTCTACCTGTTTCTATGTATTCTATATTTCCAGCCTTTTTAGGGTGGCAGACAGACCTTCCCTTGTAGGCTCTCCAGCCTGCCAGGAGAGGTTTATCATTATGGCACACTGCACAGCCACAACCCTCAAAGGAACCCCAGCACTGTGTCTTCTCCTATTGTGGGAACCATGGCTTCCAGCAAAATAAATCTCTGCCAGACAGATGTGACAAATTCAAGGCCAGATCAAGTCATGTGTGTGAAAAATGTCTGTGAGGAATAACTGAGCATTTTATCCAAAGTAAGTTATTATCCTTACTTCACTAGAAGAAAGACTTTCATAACTGTCACACTTCATGGCATTTGTGAATATGGATCTTTCCAACTCATAAAAGTTAATAATCCCTCCTTTATGGCCATGGTAATCTCTAACTTTGTATAAAGCCCAGAAAAATAATTCTTGTCCCTAGTTACATTTTTATGCTTTTTTTTGGTGAGGAGGTTGTCCGTGTCTCCAATTTTGTTCTGAAAATCAGGAAGTCACACAAGTCACTTGACTTTTTTCTGCCCATTAACTATACTGAAAGGAAATCTTCTGCAATACTGATTTCCAGCACATTATGAAGAGTAAAATTAAGTCATTCTGGAGAGATGTAGGAGACCTAAGGCTGTTCTTACCTTGTATCTGGGTAGACTACTTTTCCATACTAAAATGGTAAGAATTTCCTAATGGAAATGGCTCCTTCTGACATACCCAAGCTCACATCCAATGGAGCAGCCCAGGCTCTACCACCTGCCTAGTGAGGGTACTGCAGATTTAAATCTGACCAAATTGCTTAATCACTTTCCAAGAGGGTATTCTGGCACAGAATAAGTTCTTGCTACTGCAACTCATTCTAGAAGCAACAGAACACATAAAATTTAAAGATCACTCGGGTGTATCTGTGATAGCTCAGCAATAACTCATAAAGAAACTTTTTGTTCTGTGTGAGCCAGTGTCACTTCAGGTGATATGGATGCAAACCTGTGCCTGTGAGGGTGTGGGTGCTGAGTCTGGGCAGGAAGATGCCCAGCCCTGTGCCCTCACAGCATGCCTCACCACACCAGGAGACATTCCAGCAGCACCTCATGGCCTGGCTGCACAAAGAGTGAGGACAGCTGCCCAGGCTCACCTTGCAGCCACCACATTTTATTGTTTCTTTCATTTTGCACCTTGAGACATGCCTTGATGGTTGCAGGCAATAAGAAAATACCACCAATTTTTGCTGCCTTTAAGCAAATGACACATGCCAAGACCAACCACTCAAGCATGGAAGCCTCCATGTCACTGCTGTGGCAAGTGTCCATGGGGGCTGGAAGCCATCACCACTTGTCTGTCCAGAAGCACATGAGTCATAAAACAGACACCCAGAACCCAACAGCTCTCAGATAAACTCATTTCAGTCTGTCACACAGACCAGGTCCAACTCAGGCAGCTGACATGCAGGTAAAGACAGACATCCAGTGGCTGAAAAAACTTGAGTTTTCCAGGGCATTGTGGGTTTTACAGCTAAGAAAGATGTTTTCAATTTTCTGAAGAAGCAAGAGATGCCATCATGATTCAGGCAGTAATAAGAACACTTTCAAAGATTCATGGTGTTTGAAGTCAACTTGGGTTTTTTTTTTTAAAAAAAGGCAAATCTAAAAGATACCTCCCCAGTAGAGGCCATTTCACATCGGAGAACAGGGTCAGCATCTCTTAGCCTGGACCAGGAAAACATTGGGGCCTGGTAAAAGAAAGAGGCAGAAGGGAAAAAGAATAAAAATTTGACCATTTAAAAAAATATTAAAATTCTAGCTATGCTCAGAAGTGACAGAAAGAGACATGAATTTATCAAAAAAAAAAACAGTGGTCAAGGCTGATAAGCAAAGGAGTATTTGGCAAAGAAGTTCCCTCAGCATCTTAATGATGGACTGGAACAAATAACCATATATTTCACCAATAAATCAATCATCTAAACTCACATTCCAGTGGTAGATTTTCAGTCAGTGGTAGCCCACTATCAGTATGATTTTAAGGACACATTTTTAAACAAAAAGGCTGTGAAGCACTTAATTCATGAAACAAGGAGAGATACTGTCTGAATCCAGTTGGTTTTTCAGAGAACCCTGTTCTCCATGAAATCTTTCATTTGCAGAATTAAAATATTCCACAAGAATGCACTTTTTCAGTGTAAACAAGACGAAACTTTGCAAATTATTTTCATATTTTCTCTCTCCCCCATCCAGAAATACACATTTGTAATTTTTTTCTCTTTAGATTCTAATGTTAAGCCCTCTGATTGCTATTATTATTAGTAATAGTAGTAATAGTAGTAGTATCTGAGGACTTAGATCACAGCACTGAGTTCTCATGCTAATTTGATTTACAATAAGAAACATGGAGGAGAGGGAGAAAAATAAAGTCTCTGTTAAAGAACCAATGACTACATGTAACAAACATGGAACAAATTTCCTACTACTGAGTAATTTTCTGTAGGGCTTCTCCACATCTTAAACTAGTAATGGTATTTGCATAAATGCAGCAAGATTTCTGCTTAAAAACAAATCAATTTTTCAATTCAAAGCCATAATTCTGTCCCTGAAGGTCTCCAATGGTAACACTGAAGATAATACAGCTGCTGCTTCATGACACCTAAAAATGACCATGAGTTAAAATTAGACAGGAGAAATTCAAAAGGTTTCTCAAAAAATGTCGTGTGTCTTTGTGACTTTTAGATCAGTTTTGTTTCCACTGTAAGTGAAGAGAAAATTTTTATAGTGGCCAACTCAAGTGGAGATATGGCAGTCAAGACAGATTATTTCCATGTACATTGTCTTAAAAGGTAACAAGCAGCAAAGACTTCCACCACCTCCCTAATTTTTATCTGCCATGAACATGAAAATGCATCATCAGGAGCAGACTCTGGTACTGCAAATAAATCCTATTTAAAATTTAGTCAGTCATTCTCTATCCAGGATTTAATCTTGGTCAGGCCCTGATAATTGCACCAGTCTGGAAGCAAACATGGCAAGACCATATTGCAGTCACTAAAGCTTAAACACTAAGATTAAATACTTTAATCCACAAAAGAGCAGCTATGTTAAGACAGAAGATTTTAATATCTTTTTTTAAGAACTACTGAAGAAACAAGATCCTGTGTCCATGCAAAAACTAGTAGCAATATATTGTAAGAGGATAGAAAATATGATGCATGAATAAAAATAAACAGGCTAAACTGGAGTATTTTTCAAAGTTTAGCATTTCCAAAGGTGTTAGCAGGTTTCTATATCTGACAAATCCCCAAAGAACGCAAGCAGTACAAAAAGCTTTGTAGGGAAGTTTTCAAGAACAAAGCTGGGTTTTCTGCTCTGTAGCCAGCATTCCCAAGAGAGATAAAACTCTTGACAGTTCAGCTAACAACAGTGCAGAAGCCCCAGGTCTAAATAGTAGAAATTTATAAAATTAAATTAGTCTCACCAAAATTAAAAAAGAAGTCTCAAGTTTGGATTTCAGATAATGCCTATCTCTGGCATCAAAACAGAATGTAAAGCTGTATCTAGATGGACTGGCTTGGGACACAAATGTGGGTTGCATTTTAATAGCTCTGAATATTTTATTAGTGGAAAGATGTTAGGTGTTTTCTGCTTCTTCAGTTTTCACTTGATATGGAAGCTATTAAAGCTTGAAAGCTTCTGTATAAACAATTGTCATTATGCTTTGGATTTTCTGCACCATTGTTCTAGATTTTACTTTTTTTTTCTCTTCCACTAAGCATTCAAAAATATCTCCCACACACTTCATTATATTGGACCCTATACAAGTTTAGTAATTATGGAAAGTAAAGCCTTGGCCTTACTGAAATCAAAGGATGAAAGACTTTCATTCCTATTTTAACCAGTGGTGTATGTAAAGGGGATTACGTGGATTTGACAGCCCATGTCCCAGATCCTGCAGATAAAATGTGGGGGCACTCACAACACAAAGTTGTGCATGTCCACGTGTATGACACGGTATTATGAAACAGCCTGAACATCAGCTCTGCAAGTGGAAATTTATTATGCATTTCATAACCAGGATTCAGAGTAGGTTAGATGCTAAAAATAAAGGAAGATTTGGTTTCACTGGATAATTTTCCTCTAAAGTTTCCAAATAGATTATCTTGACAGAAACCACAAAAGGTCAATTTGGCCTTCAGCCAATGAGTAAATTTTTCCCTCTGGGCAGTAAAGTACTAATCATATATTGATGTGTTATGTGCTGGCTCTGTGGTGGGGTTTCTGTGGTTCTTTTGGAAACCATACCTTAATCCCAACATATCTGGATGGAAAAATGGGATGTTCCATTGTGGGGAGGGATGACTCATTAACCTGCTTTCCAATCATCACTTTAGTGGCCACATCAATGAAGTCCACACCCAGAGTCTTGGATACAAAGGGAAAGGAGCGTGAAGCCCGTAAGTTGCACTCTATCACCTGGTGGGTTTAAAAACAGAAATATCAGAGTCAGGCACTGTGCAGGGAAGAAATAGATTGATTGATATTTTTTGAAATCAGCCCTGAGTCCTCTTGGCAGATATATTCTTCAGATTGTCAAATAAGAAACACAGAAATTGGAATCATTATTAAAACAGGGAATAGGGAAGGGGAACGGCCAGCCTGAGATACAAGCAGCCTGTTCTTCAGCTGAGATCCATCTCTATTGTCTGAATATTAGAACTGAGGGGAAGCCAGACTTCACTCAGAAAAACGTGCTTTGCTGTATGTTAATGTGCAAGAGGCATGGAAACATGCACAGGCATTAGGAACAACCTCCAGAAGTCCAACCTGTTATTCTCACTGTGGGAAAGTAAGGAAGGAAAAACTCTGTTGTCTTCCTCTGGGGAGTTCTCAATAACCATGTGTGAAACAGAGAAAAGGTGAAGAACAGTGAGTATATTTTACTCAACTCATAGCCCACACAAGAATTTTCACCAATAATGCACCTCTTCTGTTTCCTGTCAGGTTTTCCTTCTATTCACTGTTTCCTCAGTCAGACTGTTCAAACTCCTCTGTTCTATTAGCAACAGAAAGCAGCTGTTACCAAGAAAGGGTCAGATACCTGCTGCTAATAGCTACTAGGACTAATCAGATAACCATCCTAATAGCTCATAGTAAAGGTTTAAACACTTACATTGTCTTGCTTTCTTTTCAATCCCTTTTAGTTATCAAAATAACTAAAGATGAGAGAAGAGATGGGGAGATCTAAAAGCCATGATATTCAGTACATTGGATGAGGTGCACATCCCAGTGCTGTCCATCCTATTCCAAACTGATAGTTTTGGGAAGGACAGCAGCCCACAGTGAAAAAAATCTGACAGACAAAGCAAGCAGACTCTCTTCACCCTCGGTGTAAAGGCAGGGGAGGATGCTCTCTGCCACACAGGCAGAGAGAGCTGTGTGATGAAGCGTGACACAAGTGAGCCCACACCCTCACAAGGCAGGTTTTTTGCCCTGGCTGCCACTGCCACACAGCAGAGATGCAGGACCCACACACCTCAGTACAGCATGAGCCCTGCCACACTCACAGCAGCTCTTACCAGCACATTCTTGCCTTGCACCAAGAACTGGATATTGAATGGACCAGAGATGGCAAAAGCCTTTGCAATCTTTTTTGTAGCAGCTTTTACCTACAAAAAAAACAAATTTTAAAAGTTTAAATGTGTGTCTATTGAATAAATAATTAAGCTCCACAAAATAGAGAGCATCATGGCAATAAATCACTAGACTTGTGGATTTCTTTAAACATCATCTCTCTCTGCCTTGTTTTTTTCTCTATACCCACATTTTGGCAATAGCACTATTTCAGAAGCAAACATGTTTGATTTCCCTAGTAACCTAGAGCCTGAAGTACCATTTGAGGGCAGAGGTAAAAATCAGGTTTTTTGTGTGTGTGAAAGCAGAAGGGAGAAAGGAGAAAAACAAAGAATCAAAGCTTTGCCTTGGAGCAATTCCTACACCGCACACTGGAGTCTTTATACATTTCTTGGTGACATAATGAACAATGCTTTGTTATTTGAGAATAATTAATCAGTTTTGTAAGTGTCCTAAAAGTCTTTCACATGCCTGTCCCATCACAGATCAGTGGGAGGCGTCTGAGTAGATACAGTCTGGAGCAAACTGGAAGGAAAGTCTTATTTCCCAGGTGTGTCAATACAAGGGTTTGAATAGCTTTGCTCCAGGACATGGCTATTTTCAGAAACAAGGCTTTGGACATTCTTGGAAACAGAGTTGGTGCACAGATCATTGCATTAGAGCTTTTGCTACCTTCCAAGCAAACCCTTAACAGGATGACATAAAGGGACATGGCACATTTCATTGAAAAAATGCAACTTAACAACAAACTCTGTATCACAAGGTTTATCCTTGAAAGGGGAAAAAGTCAAGATTAGGTGGGCTTCATTCATCCTGAGATAATTTTTAGAAAAGTAGGCAGCTAGAAGGTCATACATCTGACATAATGGTTTAAGTATTGTGGGAGAAAAGGAAGTGGAAAGAGAACCATTTGGCATATGTATGAATTAGGCAATCCTCTACTCCTATAGAAGCTGGTTCTAAACTTAGGAAACAAAAAAAAAATCCTGTGGGTCTAGAAGTGTGCACATCTACTGCTTAAATTACTGGGATCCAGTTCAGATAATCAAGCCAATCACGGGGCACTCTGACATCCTTCACTTGCACATACCACGCTAGCCTTAACAAAATCATTGGTGATTTGATTTCTCCACTGCTAGTGGAGGGAAAGCAGAGTCAAACCCTCATTTATTTCCTTTTCAGTGCAACAAGTACCTTCTCCAAGGCTCCCTGGCTGATGGTCTGTGTGGGGAACATGAGGGTGGCATCTCCTGAGTGAACACCCGCGTCCTCCACGTGCTCGGAAATAGCGTGTGAAATAACCTGCAGCCAGCAAGGAGAGAGCACTCAGCCATTTCACCCTCTCAGGAACTGCTCCTTCCTCCCCAGCACAGCCCAGCTGTGAACAGAACTGTATCTAAAAAAAGGATACAGATGGAGGGGGTGGTGGTGGGGGGAACAAAAAGTGAATTTCCCAAGATTTTGGGGAGAACATGCCTGAAGCAGACACTAGGCATGTGAACGAGGAGATCACAGCAGTGTCTTTGCTACTGTGGTTAAGCAAATCACAAACATGATAAAACCTACCACAGCCTGGAGATCCTAAGGCTTTCTTCCTCTCTCTAACACTTGTGGGCTCAGAAGGTAAAAGCTACAGAGGCTTTAAATCATCTTTCTAAGTTCTGCTTGACAGAACACAGAAAAGTTGTCATTCCCCAACAGGAATAAGTATGAACTAATATCACTGGTATATAATTCTACTCCTACTATTTTGTGGTGTTTTAAACAAAAAAGGAAATCCAGGCCTAAGGATTTGTATTGAATTAACTGCATCAAGGCATCCAACCTCAATACCAAAAAAGTAATTGTGTCTGCTGGTTAAAAATTAAAATTGAAAAAGACTATTTCTGTTAATTGCAAAGGTTGTGATTTTTTTTTGCCTTTGCTGAGTAATGAAAGGCAAGGTGAAATAGTAAAAAAAAAATGGAGTAACTGTGGTAATTCTATAACCCATGATAAAATTCCTATAAAAGTCATTTCTGAAGCCAGTGATTTGCAAATCTGGTAAAAATTATATTCAAAAGGATTAATTTAAATGGATAAGCAATGCTTAAAAGACAACTGGTCAGATGTATATAATAAGAGAGGTGGAGCTTTTCAAGCACAATGGTTTTGAGCCTAAGATTAATTCCTCTTCTTTCTTTACTCTCTTCAGCATGAATCCATGGCTCTATAGTAAATCATTCAAACTACATATTTTTGCAGATCTCAGATCCTGAAAAAATAAGTTTAATGTTAAAGAAAAGCAAAGTACTTACTCTTCCTGCCCTAGCTACAGCATCCATTTCTACCTCACGGGCATCTTCAATAAATTTAGTGAGTACCACAGGGTAATCCTGCCATCAAGACAAGAAAAAATTAGAAAGTTTTTGTAAGAGAGTATTTGTAGACCACCTAGGACCCTTTGGAAGCAAAAGACCAGAAGGTCAATCTATTATTATCTTCATTTTCACAGATAATTGAACTTTGCAAAGATATAATGGGGGAAATTTGGCACGATTTCCCCAAAACCACTGATGCAAAAAAGTTTGAGCTCTCCATAACAATACCAGGACAGGGAAATTTGGGGTAAAACCATTGAGGTCATGGCACAAAGACAGCGAGAAATGCATGGATCCAATGATCTCTAATCCCCCCTCCTAAAGGCAGTCCTTAAGTCCAAGATCTTCAGTTCTTCCTTGGTCTGAGCCTCCCAGCCATCTCACTGGACATGGTGCTTCATAAACTGATCCTTGGCATTCTAAATGACTTTGCAGAGTGGTTGTTTGCTATTTTAGAATTATATCTTTTATGCAGCTGATCCATTCCTTTCTAATTTCTCTGCCCAGTTTCCTAGGTCTCCCAGGGAGAGGTTGCCACTAATTATAGCTGGCCAGGAACACCCTGTCCTTGACTCTTACTACCTTCCCTGGTATATATTGTTTTCCTTCCTCTCATTCCTGCTCCAAAAAAAACTCTAATCTGCATTCTTCCTGGCCAGCATTGTGTCTCAACGTTTTACCTGTCCCATCCACTATTAACTGTCTATTATTTATTAGAGAATGAAATAAATGACAGTTTGTGCATGCTTTAAAGGCTCCTCTTGAAAAAATACCAAGCAGCTCCAAAAGTTACAAGACACAATTCCTTTCATTTATCAGTGCAAGGGTAAATTCACAGGCAAGGACAATGCTGAAGCCTACATTGTTTCATAAATTTAGTGTCTTGTGTCCTGTTACTTTCTGTCTTGCTGCAGTTTTTCACCTGAAGATTTTATATGTGCACACAACCTTGTTTACTTCAATCTGTCTCAACCTGTATTAGAAGTTTTGAACATTATTGACAACATAAATGCCATAATGACACAACACTGAAACAGCAAAGTCATTAAAACAACAGAACAAGAACTAGTCAGGGCCTTTACCTGGATAGTGTTCTGCTGGATAAAGCAGAACTAGGTAAGGCTTTGGAACCAGAAAAACTAAGCCTATGTCCCACAAAGATGCTGGGAGCTTCTGTGGAACCACTCACAGGCCGCACAAAGCCTTGACAAGACTGAAAAATCCTCCCTAATGTAGAAGCAGAACACTGTGCTTTTGTTCTGGTTTGCTTTTTGCTAGCCTGGCTTCAACTATACCATAGCTTTTGTCAATACACAATACTGGATGAAGGAAGAAGTTCTTCCCTTGCCAGTCCGACTACACTAGGAAAAAAAATAGCATATAAATCTAGAGTAAGTCTCTTCAGGATCAGAACAGAGCACCCAAAACCTCATGGTGTGCAACTGGTCATTTTTGCAGAGAGCAGCAGTGCCTTGTGTGTGTAGCAGAAGTGGCTATCAGAAGGATCCCATGGGAACACCCTCTCTCTCCCCTAGGAATATGTTATGTATTGGCTAGACTCTGAAAATGCAGCTCCCAGAAAGGCCTCCTGAGACATCTCAGAAACAAAGAACAGCATTGCCCAATTCAAGTCAGTCAAGCTGTGACAAATTCAGCTGACCAGGGGTCACTCTTCTGGACTAGAGCCTCCTATAGGGCATCCACTGGCATCACAAAGCCACCCAGCAGCATCACAAAGTGATCTGTCCCACTGAACAGAGCTTAAGGCTCTTGCCTGGTCTGCTTCTGTGACTGTAAACACAAAGCAAAGTACTTCAGATGAAGTCCAGAGGGGAGTTAGGCTTTTTAGGAGGCCTAGCACCGCTAAGAACCTGGCATACCACCACAGGCTGACCCTATAGTCTTCTGAGAATTAGTTAAATAATTCCTTCTGATGGAAGTAGAGGTTGAACTACCCCTCAAAAACTTGTTCAAAGATGGTAATAAGTGGTCTCCATGCCTCCACACTAACCTATCCTTCAGGATATTATTACTTTGAAAGGTATCTCCCTTTCATTCCACTAGTCCTTGCTGAAAAGTTTAACTTGCACCATTTGCCTCAGACACTTAAAAATTTCGTAATTTTGTTCTTCAAGCTTAACCACCTAAGAATCCTGAGAAAGCAGTAATATGTCTGACTTCTATAGCCAGCTGTGTTTTCAGAGTTCCTCTTTGATTCATTTGTTTTTAACTCCAAAATTCCTGGGACAACAGTGTTCATGGTGCCACAGCCTTGTTTTGAACAGTGACCATTAAAAAGAAGAGGATAAAACCTTCAGAAGAGATGCCAAGATTAAATATTTAGTTTTCCAAAGAAGCCAGGCAAAACAACTGAGATAGTGAGTGAAAGATGCTCCCAGTTCTATGTTGGCTGACATAACCTGCCATTGGCAAGCCTAAGAGGGTTCCAGCTCAGTGAGCTATTACATAATAGCACATTTTCACTTAATTAACTGGTCAGAAATGTAGGTGCAGGTAAAACAGCTGCCTGCTGTTCCTACTCCATGCAGGCATCCTGGTGGGGTCAGCAAGGATATTTGCACAGGACAGGCTCCCAACTTAGGGAGCCTGCTAGGGAACAAAAACTGAGGAGTCAAACTCAGCAGCTCCTCCCCAGGCAAGGGAGGGAGAGAGTGAGGAAGACACAATAAGGAAACGAAGAGATAGAAAACACAGCAGAGAAGAAACAAATAAGGGGAACAAAAAAGAAAGTGGCAGCACAAAGAGGTACCTGAGAGACTCTGGTGGCTTCTGCTAAGAACTTCTTCATTTCTTCTTCAGTGAATACTACATTCATTGCAGACCCACTGTGAGAACAGGAAAGAAGAGAACCAAGGTCAGTTTGCCTTGTGGATTCAAGGGAGAGATCAGTGTTAGGCACCAGGGCACAGGGTGCACAAGGTTACCAACTACCTCTGTATGACAGGCTAGCCAAGGAAGCTCCTGACTGCAGCCATTTGCTCTGCTCTTGACTCAGAGAGAGGCAGAGGTGATACTCAATTACTTCCCATCATCCTTCCCAGAGAAGACAGGAGATCTCCAGAACCACAGTGGAGAAATTAAGAAAGAACTGTATTTTCATATCCTTAGCACTGTTGCCAAATCCCCTTCCTGAGCCAAGCCTTTGAAGGTCCCCCTAAGCTGGGGGAGATGGCTCCTCAGCCACCCAGCCCCAGTAAGGCCCAGACTTTCCCCCTGGGGCAGGTGAGCTGAGAGCTCAGGACAAACACACTTGGCTCACTTTAGCCCAACTGCTCCTCAGAGGCAGCTGAAGTGAGTCACTGGCAATGGCTGTGACAGTGCAAATCCAGATGGAAATGTCTGTTCTTTGCTGGCCATTTCACTGTGCTTCTCCCCTGACATCTCAGTCCTTAAGGGAGTAGACACAGTATAGCAGATACCTGAAAGCTGCTTTAATTGTAACTGCCAGTAAAATCAGAGAAGGGGATCTGGGAGAACATGGGTCCAGAGTAAGTGATTTAAGTCTCTTTTAAAGACAAAAATCTTATAAAAAAAGATGTTACATTTCCCATTTCTACCACCGATGCCCAACTTCCCCTTTGCTTTGTTGGGCAAGCCCACAGAGGCTATGGGGAAAAGTGGAAGAAGGATCTACCCCACAAATCAGTCACCTTATCCCAAAATAAATAGACACAGGTACTTAGGTGATTATATTTACCTCTACAGCTGATATAAATCAATAGAGTTCAATAAATCCATGAACTTTTGTCAGCACTACCACTGAGGATGTGAGCTGGTGTACACAATACATAACTGGTGGGGAAAGGCATTTAGTTTCCCAAGGAAACTGGCCAATATTAAAGGTCACATCTGTTCAGAGGATGAAGAAATCTAGCTGTGGACTGCTGCTGTTCTGCAGAGGCCAGGCAGAGGGCTGTGCTAGGGTTTTTCATACTCTTGCTCCTCAAGTTTTACATCCAGTTCCATCTTTCTGCCTGGAGTCCCCCTACCCTGCACTAACACACATTAGCAAAAACTTAACACTGAAAGGGCCTATAATGGTTTTAATACAGATAGAAACAAGAGGCTAAAAGAAATGTTCCCTAAAAGTCTGGCAAATTACATCAGAAACAGTTTTTACCTTACACTTAACTACATTCAACTTTACATCTGACAGGAGGGCTGTTTTCTAACTTTGCTTGAAACCTTGTTTCAAATCTTAGAGACCAGATAGAAAAGTCACATTCAGGATTCTCCTCTTCAAGGCTTCAGTTGCTTCAAGGCTGAAGAAACCTTCTCCTTGTCTTCTTTTAAAATAAAAATGTTCTTGTCCCCAGCCCTGAAATCTGGTATTGAGCTTCTTCATTTTGATATGTGTGTCTTTCATATGGAAAGGATCCTGTCTCCAATTTATTTTCACTTGTAAACTGTGCCCAGCAAACTGTCTCTCTATGCTGAGTCACCCAGCTATGAAGAAACTTCTCACAGAGAAGAGCAATCAGTCAGAATTTGTGAGTTTGCTGTGTGCATGTGCTGGTTTAACCTCCTCAAAAAGTCTGGCTGGCTGTTGGAAATGAGGGACTGTGTACAATATCTGTTTAATGAGAAGCAGCTGCCACCGTGTAGGGACATAAAACATGCCTGTAAGCAGAGATGCTTGGCAAATAAGAAGCTGAATTCAAAAGATGCACTGTCATTTTCTGAAAACAGATGCCCATCTCAATAAACAGCCTCAGCAGGTTCCCTTCTATTTTTCCTGGTGGCAAACAGTCTCTGAGTTAATTGTACAGGTAACAGTCTCAGGAACCTGAAAGAATATCCCAGATGGTTGTGGTTTTGGCCTTGAGATATGCAAAAGGTAATACAGCTGAACAGACATGATTATGTTCTAGCTTTGATCTGTGCCTGATGGACTTTATTAATTGGTTTGAGCAGTTGTCTCATGGGCAGCTTAATGCCACATACACAGAGCTTCCCACACATCCCCTGAAAGTGCTCTCCCTTGTCTCAGAGAGGTTTTTGGATTTCAGACCTCACCTTGCTGAGCTCTGACAGCTGAGCCTTACCTCAGAACATAGGAGGGCCTCAGCAAACATGGATAACTCACAGACCTTGCAAATTCAACTGCGTCTCTCTAAAGAAAGGGAGGAAAAACATGCTGTGAACAAGAAAATATTTTAAAGTCATTCAAAAAATTCAAGTTCTAACTGCATTTGCACTTTACTAGCAATTAAGATGAGGGGAAAGAAGTTGGGGACTGCAGCCTCCACTGAATGTAACACACAGCTTCCTGGTTTCAGAGCTGTCACCTCCAAACATTCCCTGTCCATAGTTTCACTGGGGGAAAAGAGCAATGCCAACATATTTCTCTATTCCTTTGCAATCTCCACCTGCTAGAACAGATCTCAAGCCCAGCAGGATATCTAGACTAGCTGGGTATATACCCCAGCTTGTGTGATTTCAAGATACTTCCAGTTTCCACTCAGTGCCAGGTGCCACAGTGCTGCTGTGGCATCACTTTAGAGGGACCAAAAAGTTCTTCAACGTGGGTAGTAAAAAACTGTCAAATGCTTCAAAATCTTGAAATGTATCTGTGACTCAGTCCTTCCTGAGCAGATGCACATCCCATTCAGCACTTTCCCAGATGTACATCCCAACTTACCAGCGTGCTGACTGCCTTCCAGGGAGCCTGGGCCACCTGCAGCTCATCCAGGACAGCTGAGAAGGTGGAGCGATCTTCTGCCTGGTCAATCTTTAAAGGATTTGTGCCAAGAATCTTCACTCCACTCTGGTGCAATGGTACTGCCAGGTTATTGGGAATCTGCCCACCTACAGAAATAATGCAGCCACTGCATCCCTGTTGGAAGACAGAAAGGAGCATGATCATGTCCAGGTTACCTTCACAGGAAGAGCTGTCACAACAAAAATCCAGTATTTAGATTATGTCCCTTTTCAGGTTGCTGTGAACAAAGACAGATCATAGGGCCACAAAGACGATCAGAGAGCTGGAATACCTCTCCTACAAAGAAAGGCTGAGACAGGGTTGTTCAGCCTGGAGAAACTCCAGGAAGACCTTATTGCAGTCTTCCAGAGCCTAAAGAGAATTTATTAAAAAAAAGGAGAGTGACTTCTTACATGGGCAGATAGTGAAAAGACAAGGATGAATGGTTTTAAACTGGAAAAAGAGAGATTTAGGTCAGATATGAGGAAGAAATTCTTTACTCTGAGGGTGGTGAGGCCCTGGCACAGATTGCCCAGAGAAGCTGTGGCTGTTCCATCCCTGGAAGTGTCCAAGGCCAGGTTGGATGGGGCTTGGAGCAACCTGGGATAGTGGAAGTTGTTCCTGCCCACAACAAGGTGCTGGAACTAGATGATCTTTAAGGTCCCTTCCAATTTAAACCAATCTGTGATTTTCTCATAATTGTGCTGATCTAGAGGCACCTAGGCTGCAAAGTGTGATTTGCAGTGTGTATCCTTCCTAAACCAGCAATATCCTCCTCAATATCACTCAAAACCCAGCAATAACTGGAGGTCAAATTCCCTAGGAAGCCAGAGAAATTTGCAGCTTCCACATCAACCCACGATTCTGTAAATCCTGCTTCATCCACAAGCTGTTACTTTGTTTGCTTTTTTATTTGGTTGGTTTTGGGTTTTTTTGTTACTTTGCATGTTTAAGTGTTCCCGCTTTCCCAGTGAGGTTAAAGCACTGAGCTGATACATGTTGCCTTGCTTTCCAGAGGAACAGGACATGAGGATTCTCACTACAACAGAGCCTCTCCTGCTTGCTGTGTCCTTGGGCCCAGCAGTATGAACAAACAAGATCCTGAGGTCTTTTTCTTTTTCAGTCTAGCTCTTGGAGGAAACAGCCTCTCCCATGCTCATGGTCAGAGATTTTCAGAGGAGCAGGCACTCATGCAAAATCTATTTTTACTCCAGAGATGCAAGGCAGCAACCTCAAGCAGAGAGGCAATGGGAAACAACTGGAATAGGGTTCTTTTTCTTCTAGCACTGCTACCCAATGAGCAACCTACCCTTCCTAGCCCCAGAAGCCAGTCTTTAAGGAGTGTAACAAAGCTAAGCAGGGCCTAAATCAACAGAGCCCAACACATCATAGAGTCTGAAAAGCTAAGGATACACTTAGCCCTTTATTTTAACCAATGTTCTTTATTCCTGACTAGCTCCTCATTTCTGGTAGTGCCCTGGATGGTAGCAAGTATTTCAGAAAACTGTCATAGGTGTTCATTTCCATACAGGTTATTTGTAAGCACTCCATTTCCAGAGGCAGATGGGGCAGAACAGGTGGCACAGCATCCTCCAGCCACAGTGGAGCGTTTCACGTCTGTCACGGGGCAGCATTGCATTTCAAGTGAGAAAATAATAAACAGTCAATAACAAGAGACAGGTGATCTTGCTTGCTAACACACACCTTTCTACAGGTGCAAATATGGGCTTTTTTTCTTTTTACATAGAACCCCTAATGCTTTCAAGCACAATCTAGTCAGGTGTGAAAATTTTCAACAGAAGAAAAGGCCTTAGAGTACCTACAACAAAGAGCACTTTACTTTCAAGTTAAAGATGGTGAAACTTTGTCCAAAGGACAAGCTGGCCCACAGAACAGCTCCAGTGAAGGGTTCTTTTGAATTTTTGAAGCAAATGTGTTTTACAGATTTACCCACTTCTAACAAACAAGAAACATACATCAAGAGACCCATGGTTTGGCTCTAAAAGATAGAGGAACAGTGTTCTTTTAATTAACAAGTGTGTTTTCCCTGAGGAAGGTCAATCTCACTGGCCTTCCTGGAAGCAGAATTCCTTCATCAGGGATTTAAAGTGGCAAAAGTGGCAAATCAGGGATTTGGAGTGGCAAAACTGTAAACTGAGAGCAGGATGGACTATAAGTGACTGGGCAAAAACAGATGATAAATGCCAGGACAGCCCCCATTCAGCTTTGATGTGGTAATTTCCTACCATAATCCAACAGTCTGGCATTTAAGCAGCACTTACTATCCCAATATTATTTGCTCAGCAGGCTAATATACAGCATGAAATGATTATTTTTCACAATGCAGTCACCTATGGGATGTCATGATGCTGCTGGCCAACAGCAACTATCTGAAAGAGCTTAGGACAGGCAGTGAAAAAGGACAGGGCCTTGGTTTATGCCCAAAAGTGGTTGTCCCATGACATCAGAGCTCACCATCTCCAGCCTGGAGGAGAAATCTTTGCCTTAGTGCTTCCAGACCCATTCAAAACAGTGTAACTCCCTCTAGTCCCTGGGCCCTTTTATCATCCCACATGGATAAAAACCAGAGTGTGAATAAGCAAACCCCTCCTTGCAGCTTGGATTGAGGGTAACAAGTCAAAGTAGCTTTGCTACCAAGGTCAACCAACATCTTAATGTATCCTTGACTTATGTGAAATGTGAAGTATCCCAGCTAACAGCTTCTCCTCAGCTGCTGCTCATCTCTGCCTTTAAAACAGTTCTAGTTACTGAGCATCTAAAATCCAAATACTGCCTACATCAAAGCTGGGATAGAATTAGGGACCTCAACCCTAAGGAGACAGAGGAGATTTCTTATTCAAGCAGATAGCCAAGAAACATATACTCATTTTCACTCAAGAAGAACCATAAATTAAATCTATCTGCTGCTTACTTCTTACTTTAAAATTCTGCTGTTGTTTCCCAAAGCATGTTCCCATCCAAAGAGCAACCACTGTCCTGACAGGGAACATGACTGAGAAATGTGGGCAGGCAGGAAGGGACCCCTCTGCATATCACTTTGTCATCAGCCATATTTTAATTATAAAGAAAATTAATAACATCCTTGCCATTAGATATCGTTAAAATATATGGAATACATAATCTAGTGAAAGAAGCCTAGAGAGAACTATTTTCCCCTTTATAACAAAAATTACTCTTTTTATTACTACCTTGCTGTTATGTCATTAGTAATAGAGCTGGGGTTTCTTTTTCCCTGAGTTTGAAAACAAATTAGACCATTAAAATTGTACCTAGGAGCCTCCTTTACTTTTATGAATTGTTTCAGAATAATCTCTGAAACAGAAAAAAGAATCAGTAGAGGCCCTCAAGCAGATAGATATTAAAATAAAAAGGGAACATCTTCTCTGGAAACAAAAAGCCAATAAATCTGAGGGAAGGAATTTTTTTTTTAAATTATTGTCCTCACAGACTACCACCTAACTGCATATTCACAGCAAATTAAACTTTCCTCCAATGAACAGCTCTGTTATGCAGAGCTCAGACTCTGGTGAGCCACTGCAGCTGTGAATGTCAACTGGAGGTGAAAGAGGACACAAGGAAGTGAAATAGGGGGGACAGCTGAGTACATCCCTGGGAGAGGGCTGTGTAAAGCTGTGTGCATTTCTTGGTGGGCAGCTTCCAGCTGTCTCAGTCCTGTTGGTAAACTCACTCCTTGATGCAGCTTAAATTATCTCATCAGCAAAGTGGGGACAAATCAGCGCACCAATTCACTTCGGCTCAACAGCTGCCCGAGCTCTGGTGCTAATCCTAATGTTTAGGGAGCTGAAATATCATCTCTACTAAGGGCTCAGGGTTGTGTCCATTGTTTGCTGATGTTTTTACATACAGTTTGTCAATGATCCATGACTTTTCAGTTATATCCAACAGTCCACTGTCCATTGAAACACCAGAGGAGGCAAATGACCAGGAAAGGTTAAAAGAACAGCCTGAAATCTTGACACTGTTCATGCTTTGTATATGAAGCTGGGAGAGGTGACTGTCTACAGGTTTGGTGAAAGATCTCAGAATCAGAATAATTTTTAACTTGATCTTTTTCTTAGGGACTGAATTCCAACTGCATTTGCCTGAATAAGTATTCTGTTAACAGGACATTAGCATTTGGCTCACTCATTTTTCTGAATTTTTACATTTTTCTACATTTTTTCTTTTCTTCTTTTTGTCATTTCATAAATCACATATAACAAATAATGGCTCTTAAACTGCACTTTGCTGGAGGTCTGGGCCATGTCTCCAGCTATTCCCAGGTTCTTTTTTGTTTCTCTGTGCAGGCCTATCTACTCCTCAGTTTCCCTATTTGCAAATTAGGCACAATAATACCATTACCTTATGTCGCTGCTGAAGAAAATGGTTTCACTATTTGTATTTACTATTCACCTTGGGAATTATTAGTACAACACTGATTTGGGATGTTTAGGCTTGGATTCTGATGGCTTTCACACCTATGCTAGAGTAGCAGAATCCTCTGCAAACTCTGGGTATGACAGGATGCTGCTATTAGACCTGGAGATTTGCATTGCCTCCCATCAAACTGGCCAAGCCTTGCTCTGACAAGCAAGTTTCAGTATGTATTCAGTATTCTTTTCACATACTTTTCTTACCCAACTTGCTAATTACTAGCACTCCATGTGGAAATGAGCTCCCTCATCACCTATCTCTACCTTCTCTTTGATCCTGCAGTAATTAGATGTTGTATTTCATCAGAGTTATTTGTCTGACAAACTGTCACACCAGTTTCCTCCACGCCCCTGCTCAGAAGTTCAGTTCTGTTAAGTAAACAAGAGTTCAGTGCTTTTAGAGCTGAGCCTCATGGATAATCTTAAAGCATTCAAAAATAAGCCTTTAGGAGTCCAGAGAGCCACCAGAGTCTTTGGGCCTCTTGAAAATCGTTGTTTTCCAGTAGTAGTCTCTGTTTATACAAAAATTTAAAGAAGTGGTAAAACAATCTGTACAAACAGGAAAGTATGAACGTGCAATTTAAAAATGATCATAGACAGAAATTTGCAAGTGGCTGAAGAACAGAGCCTAGAGTCTGGGACTTGATTTCTGATGTGCTTTGGCCTGGTTCCAAACTTGGGAATGATCAAAAAATGGCCAGATTATAAAACCATGTTAGAAAATGGCACCCATTCATAAAGGAGATGAGCTCAGATGCTCATATATGAGGAAAAGGAGTCAAAAAAGATCACAACTTCAACACGATCCAGGTTCTGCAAAGTTCCTTCAGCAAGTTATGTGGCCAACTCATGCTGAATTTCAGGGCAGATGAAGTTCCTGAAAGCACCTTTAAAAGCCTCAGTAACAAATCCAAGACGGGTGTGTTATCTGCTAGAAATCAACATTTTCAATATTGGGGGCAACTGTTTACATTATATACCCCCTTATTATCAAATACATCTGGGACTCTCCTCCATCTCTTAGGTCAGCACTTCTGAACACTTGAAAACTGCCAAGATACCAGTGCAATGTCTGAATCAGGAGCTGGAACATTTTATGGTTTGATGGCAATTCCAGTACCCCTCCCTGATCTGCCTGACTGTATGCTGGACCACATCCACTTGCCAACTGTACTGCAAGGCCTGCAAGTTCTTGAGCACACCCTGGTGTGATGCACAGAACTCCTTCAAGTGCTCCAGGTGGAGGACATGTGCTTCAAATCAAGGGTGTGCTTAACTGCTAAAGGCCAGCAGTGCAAGGGCAGAAGAGTTTGTGTGATAAATGTCTGTGCAGCAAATTAAGCCTGCTTGTAAATATTGCACAATATGGCATCTTGCAAAATAATTTCATATTTATTTGGCATTCTTTACTGAGCAGCCTGCTAGCAGCATCAGTGATGTGTAAAATGCAACACTGGGATCCAAAGCAAACAGCTTTTGCTCTCTCCCCTCACCCCCAGCTGCTTTGTGAGCTAGTGACAGGAATTTTGAAAAGTTTGGGTTGCTTCATGGCTTTTTATAGTGCTTCTGCTTTTCTTTACCTCATATTGGTAGATGTCCAGGATCCTTTCCAGTGACAGCTCCTCAAAGTACAGTCTGTCACACTCATCAAAATCTGTGCTTACTGTCTCTGGGTTGCAATTCACGACCACGGTCTTGTTGCCAAGCTGACGCAGCGTGCGGATACTGGAGACAGCACACCAATCAAACTCCACACTGCTGCCTGCCAGGAGACAGAAAAGTGGGCAAGCAAAGGAAGGATGCAGAGAAGAAAACATAAGTAGATACTCACAGCACTCAAGCTGAAAGAAGAAAAAAACAAAAACAAAAACAAAAACAAAAACAAAAACAAAAACAAAAACAAAAACAAAAACAAATCAGCATTGCCTCCTGTCAGCTCAGAGCCAGAAATGTAATTGTCCTCCTATGGAAATTAATCATCCACAAAACGTGAACCTCCAAGCACATCAGGTATGCTCAGCTGCTCAGGAGCGACAGACCTCTCTAACATGTCTGTCATCCTGTGCTCATAAACACTTCAGTGTGCTCTTGTTTTCCATCCAATCACTGCTGCCTCCCAACCATGCATTCTGCAATAAACTAAAGAGTGGGACAAACTAAATTGAGTTCCTGTTATTATGCTGCTTACTCCAGGAAACACAAAGCATTTGCATAGATGTGGTGTGAAGAACAGAAAACTGAGGTGGTTTTTACCTTCCAGAAGAGCTAAACCAACAACAGAAGAATCACATCTCAGTGGGTTTGACATTCCTGTACACTGACTCCAGGTGAGGCAGATCAGTAGAACACCTGTACAGCCACTCTGTGATCCTTTGATCTTGCTTTGAAGGCTACAGTGCCTACGGCAACAGTGTGGGATGAGTACATCCTACTGTCCCAAACCCTGAGTAAGCACTGTGGCCATCTTGAAAAGAAAGAGGCACAGAGAGGGCTTGGGTGAGCACCAGGACTTGGTGCCTGGCAGCTCTCAGAACTTGGGCAATGGTCCAGGGAACGCTTGAATTGAGACTTGTGTGAACAGCTACTACCCCATACATTCCTAAGCTCAAACATCTAAGACAGGTACCACAAAGAGAGAATGATGCATATTGCAGAACATCATTAAATGGTTATGCTTACAGTCTACAAGAAAACCTTGGCCTCATCATGCTGCATTCATAGTCATTACATGATTGTTAAACACTGATATCACTTTTATATATAACTGTGTGACAAAATATGTTAGAAATTCAGTCTGTGCTTCATTGCTGCCCCCACTACCTAGTCACAAACTGGTGGCTAGCATAGGTCACACAAGTTGTTTCCCCACTTCTGTCAAACAAGAACCTCAAAACATGCCTAAGCTTCAGTTAAAGCTCCACAGAAAAGAGGATAATCAAATCTGAACCTGGATGTTTCCCAGAAGGGACACCAGATGCTCATTCAGTTTTTGTATTCCACTTCCATTACACAGGTATTTTTATATGCATAAGAAACCTCAACTTTGGAACACAATGGTCATCTGGAGCCTTCATCTGACTGCTTCAGATACAACCCGGGAAAACAACTTTTAAGTGTATTCCAGGCACATATTCAACATTTTCCTGCTATATATTTTCAACTATTTTCAAATAAAATTCCTAAGTGCTGTTTTGTTTCTATTTAAACTAAAACTTAGGAAAGGAAATAAAGGAAATTATTTCACAAAGGAAATAAAAATAATGTCACATGTTTCACTTCCATCCAAATTATTTAGCCTTTTCTAACCTGGAAGAGAAGACTGAGTTGATCCCATTGAATTCTGATTACAATACTGAAAGCATAGAGGAAAAGCACACTGCTTACTTGCCTTCAAAGGACGAGGAAAGAAAAAAAAACCCAACTTGGCTATTGCACTTAGGAAAAAATATTTTACAGGTAGAAGTATTGGTTTCCTATTGCAGCTTTTATATAGTTACAACCTTTTCCAAAGATGGTCTTGATGGATCTAATCAAAGCTGCAGAGCAGATGAGACCAAGAACAGAGCTGCAGAGTCTATTCTGAGCAATGAGGAGTTTTAGGTGAACAGTGAAAACCTATTCACATACATTCAACCAACTTATGAAATAACACTGCCATCCTTTTCATTTTCTCTAGCCATGCCACACAGCCTGTTGAACAGCAGAATCATTCACAAAAAATAAGCCAGATCATGGAGCATTGCTCCTGATTTCAGTCATCTCAACATTCACACTGGAAACTGGAGTTCAAAAAGTCACATCCTACAAACAGCAACAGGAGTGCAGAATATGATCTCTCCAATCCAAGCAAAACAAATGGATGTAGTTTTCAATTCCAGTTTTCATAACCTATCACCAGTTCTGGGAGATGCAGAGCAGAAATATTTCTGAATAACAAGCAAATTTCCCCATGTCAATAATTGCAAGCTATTTGGAGAGATCCATAGAAAGAAAAAGTGAAAGTAATCACATACAGAATTCAGCAGTCTGCCTACCCAATACTCACAGCCACGAGGAAACTGTTACTCTGTATAATGATCTGAGTGGGTTGAAAGAAAAAACAACACACAGAGAATTGCTTATACAAAAGCAGCTGAAGAAATCAAAATATTTTCAGAGTCACCTACACTAACAGCTGTAAAATGCAGTGTCAGTATCATCATGAGCTGGCAGTAAACATATGAGACAGGTATGGGAGCAACAAACTTCTATATAAGGTATGAGTTTCTCAAGACTTTTACATGGGAAAAAAGATTTTTAAAAATTCTGTAAAACTATGTGGGAATCACAACTAACTACCAAGAATAAAATTCTCCTGCTTTTTTCCAAGGCATGAAATGAAATCTCCAGGCAAGTATAAAATGCAAACCTTCTGTTAGGAATTGACATCTTGTGCACTGTGCTCTGGAGAGTTTTTTTTCACCACATGAGAAGAGGAACAAAGGAACCACAAGAATATCTCAAGAAGGTTTGAGGGGACAAGGAGAACAGAGGAGCTGTAAGAAAGATTTACCTATGTGATATGGTCCACAGCCCAACACCATCACTCCACAGTCATCAAATTTTACATCGTGTTCCTGGGAAGGGAGACAAAAAAGTCATTGGGATCTGTACTCCACAGCACTAACTCCATGCTTTTCAGAATAAACAGTTTCTGGTATTCAGCCCAAATCCAACAATCTGATCCTTCAGGGCTCCAGTCTGATCTTGCTCTCTGCAGTGTAAATCAGGCTCAGCTCTCCCAGGATTAGCAGTGCTGCACCCAGACCAGAAGAGAAACAGCACCTCTAATATGGCTGTTCAAGCAGCCTAAGGACCTGTGAAGTTTCATATAAAAATAATGTTAGGATAAGGGAAATGCAGCTTCTGCATTCCCAGCACCTACCTGTGCAGGTACAGGTGATACATGACAGGCTCTTAACACAGGGGCATTAACAGTAAATGCACTGGATCAGGATTGGAGTGAGAGAAAGTTCCAGGCCTGCTGTAAGGGGATTATATGTAAAACCATCCAAAAGAATTGCTATGGAGACCAAGGCATCTGTAAGATTTCCAGAAATAACATGACACAGGGAAAAGAGATCAAACCAGACAGCAATGAGACTGCTGTTTCTGAGGGTGCCTACCTGCCCATTGTATGTGACATAGAGGTAATTAGTCACCGCTGGATATTCTGCTGCCAGGGTGTCAATCTGTACAAGAAAAAAAAGGGGATTGTGACTTGGCCAGTGCAAGATCTTTCCTACCTGCAGATTTTCAGATTCTTTTCTTTTGCCTCTTTCTCTTTCTACTGCTGTTTCACTCCTATTATCTCTCCACCATATCTTTCCTAATAAGGAGGTGACCTGAACTGTCCTGTGCTGCTAACATAGCATGTGCCTGGCCTTGCCCCAACCCTACAATTCAGCCAACACAACACTCTACCATTTCTTTCTAAGCTGCAGTTTTAGCTCTACACCTCTTTGGTGAAACACCTACATAGCCCAGGAACTTCACCCTATTTGCCAAGGCCCTCATTCTCTAGTTTGTTCAACAGACTACAAAGATTCCTCCAGGTCTTCTGTCCTTTATAACTAGGCTGTCTAGAATCTTCAGACTCTGCTCTTGACCCCATTGTACTCCCATGCTGAGTACAAACACACACACAATATCACTTAAAAATCTTGTGGAGTGGCAGCACAATTATCATGTGTTTATGTTACAATATAACTCATGCTTTGATAATTAAATGGCACACGAAGCAAGAGGGATTTTAAACCACCCTTTATATGTAGTTGTCAACAATTTCTTATGCAATTAGTCACCAGAGAGCCCAGAAGAATAATTTACCCATGAGGGTGTTCACAAACTATTTGTGTCAACTACTCATGGCATGTTATACTTGGTAACCATCCGGGTCACCAGTGACTGCTGAAGTTTCCTGAATGAACACCTACAATTCTACAGAGAATACTGAACAGGGAACAATATGAAAGCAGTCTTGACATTAATTTTTATATGCTATACCATTTAAAAATCTGTCCAAACTTCAAGCACTTCCAGGAATCCCCACTGGCTTTCCAAATCCTTGTGAATCATGGAGAATCTGACCTTACATCATTAGCACCGTGTGTCTGCTGCTCATTACTGTTGCTAATACTGTGACTTGTACTTCATGGCTCAAGAAGAAACATATGCTTTGAAGGCACACAGGCAGGCACAAGTAGAATGACCTTATTAAGTGCACCTTGGCACACAAATCAATCCAGCACTGCAGTGCCATACGGAGCTGAAAGAACACAGAGCAAGACCAGGCAAGTTTCTGCAGCCAGGTGAGATGCAGAAGAAAAACAGCAGCTGGTGAACAGAAGACTTGGGCCTGAGGTTACAGATGAACTCTTTCAGAAATATTCAGTAGTTTGGGTAGGTTTTTTTACCCTATTTAAGGACAGAAAACCAGCTGGTGGCCGTTTAATACCAACACACCTTAAATGCAACAGCCTAGTTGCACCTAGTGACACTGCCATGAATACCAGATGAGCTCATTAGGCTCACGCTATCACAGTGAATAGCAAATGAACCTATGACAATTGCACACTTCAAATAAAGTATTAGCCTGTAAAAATTTACTACCAAGAGAGAAGAGAGGGCTCTTCATGGTCCTACCATGGTGGGCCAACATTTTCAATCTTTTCCTGAAGCCACATGTGTTCCCCCCTCAGCCACAAAGAGTATGAACAAGAATATTCTGAGTTTCTCTTTTAGAATGTTCATGGCATTATATTGATACCTGCAGAGCAGAAGGAACAGCTACATAGCTAAACTGTGTTCTCCTCACGTCAGCATCTAAATTCCTGAGGATGCTAACAGAGACAGGGGTTTCTAAAGACACAGAGGTCTCCTGCCACTCTTGGAAGCCCTCACCAGCCCCAGTGATGTTTCTCACATACCTGTTTCACCCAGGGCACTACATTCTTCCTCAGTCTCAGCTGACGGCACTGGACTTCAGTCAGCCTCAGGCATTTCCCAATCTGCTTGTCAGAGAACCCCATCTGTTTGGCTCTCCTCAGTGTCTCTTCTGGAATTGTTTTGCTGGGATGAAATAAGAAAAACACCTCTGCATGAGGCTTTACAGGAATAACTAGAAGATAGCATGAATGCTTTTGTCTCTACACTGCATAGAGTTGCTATAGGATCGTCCATGTGAAGGCGAGAAAAGGAAGAAGGCTTGAACATAAAACATATTTTTTACCCTTGGTGCCCCATAAAAACACCTCTGTGATAAAGTTTGCAGGCAGAGTGCAAGCAGTAGGAAGTAAAACACTTCCTTTCCCTGCATTTTTGAGACAGGAATCAGTGACTCATGATGAGATCCATCAGGCTAGTACAAGCTGACTGTACCCATGTGTTAGTTTAACACAACTTGGTTTTTAGTGAGGGAGGAGTAAGCCACAGAGGCTGCTTCTGAGAGAGAAGTTCCTCCAAATTTCTACAATGTGCAGCAGAGGTAATCCCTCAAGGTTCTGAGGATTGACATATTGGCTGGCCCAATTAGAAAAGTTAGCAACACCTCTGTGATGACCTAATTAAGAATGAAAAAACACGCGCAATTCCTCTTTCTTCCTCCCCTCTGAGGGGTAGTGTGGAGTCACCAGGACCCTTCCCAGCACAGCTGCTGGGTCCATGCTTTCAGGGAAGCCATCCTGGCACCACGAGGAGCCCCGTGGCTGAGGCCAGGAGCAGCTGGGGCCAGGAGTGGCCGTGTGGCCATGGCCATCCCAGCACCAGGAGTGGCCATCGCTGCCATCTCGTCATGGCTCTCAATGAACTTCACTTGCTTGGCCACATTTAGCCAGCCATGCTGAGAACAGAAGGGCAGAAGCATCAGCAGCAGATTTCCTTTTGGTGGCCTGCATTGTTGGAATGCATGAAATAGAAGTCCCTCAGAGTGAGAAAAAAATGCAGGGATTGAATTGGAGACTTTAGAGAAACTTAAATATTAAGCCACAAAGACATGAAGTAGGAGAGAGTAAGTTTTAGTTTTAAGTAAGTAGAAATACATCTTAAGTGCCTTCAGAGTCTGTGGTAGCTAGTAAAAAACTCTAAAGCCTAGTTTAAAGTTCAGTAGTGTTACCTTTTACAAGATTAACTTAGCTCCAGACATAACAAAAACATAGTAAAACATTGCTTGCATTTCTAGATAGAACAGATAGAGCTATCTATGCATAGATTTTGGGAAAGAACTGACACTACTTTAGCATATTAGAATTAAGCTCAGATTGCTGTAGAAAGAATATTTTAGAATAGTGGTTTTTAGCTGATTGGATGACTTATGAATATAAACCCCTTGTATAGGAGTGAATCATCACCATCACCATCACAAAGAAAGAAAAAAGAAGAAGAAGCTGCTGCTTCTGCTCAGAACATCGGGACTTTATGCCAGAAAGCTTTTAGCACAGACTTTAGAGCTCTGAACTCCTTGCCTTTGAGAGTGATGTATTCATGCAATAAACAACTTTACAACAAGCAACAGCTGCTCTTCTCTCTTTGAGACCCACAAGAAACTCAGCATTGTGTGAGGAGAGGTGCTGAGTGGAGCCCATGGCCAGCAACATGACCAGCAGCCAGAGGCATGGCAAGCAATTCCCTGATGCAGAGGGGATCAACCTCTCAGTGCTGCAGAACTCTATGAAAACTTTTCAACTGATAAAATTTGAGATCAAACAAACCTACAGACACCAATTCTTTCCTGAGTCAGAGAAAATGGAAAGGTGAAGATGTGTGAGTAGAACAACATAGTGACAATGAGGTCAGCGCAAAGGATGGAAGGAGAGGAGGAGGTGCTCCAGGCATTCGAGCTGAGATTCTTCTGCAAGCTTTGGTGAGGACTATAATAGAACAAACTGGCTTTCCCTGGAATTCATAAAGTGAATGGGAGGATGTAGAGGTCCACCCACAGCCCATGAGAAAAGATATGCTAGAGCATGTGGATGCTGAAAACCTGTAATCTAATGAAAAACTTAAACAGAAAGAGAAGACCCTCGCTTCCAAAGTAGAGCAGCTCATCGTTAAAAGACTACACCCCATGAACTAAAGATCCATGACAAAAGAAACAGTTGTGGAAACATTGCTTTGCCTGTGGGAGGGACTCACATTGTAGCAGATTGGGCAGGACTTGTAAAAACTAGAACCACATTGAAGAACCACTAGAACCACAGAGAACTGTCTCCTGTGGGGAAAACCCCATGACATAACACAAGAGACTCCCCTCCCTAATCAAACCGAAGAATGATTTTTTTTAAAAGTGACAAAATGACTAAAAACCCCATGTTTTGTCTCCTTGTGCTGTCAGTGAACAAAAAAGAAGGGCTGGAGGGCGGAGGGAGAAAGGTGTTCTAAAGGTTTCTTTTGGGTCTCATTGTCCTCTTTTAATTCTGTTTATAAATTTTTCTTTATACTTTTTAAGTTTTCTGCCTGTTTTGCCTTTAGAATGTTTTGTCCTAATCCTTATCTCACCCCATGAGCCACTTAGTTTTTCTTTCCCCTTCCTCTGCTCAACTATAGCAGAGGAGAATAAGTGAATGGTTTTTCATGGGTGCCTGGCTTCTAGCTAGTGTCAAAAGCTTCAAATCCAGCACAAAAACTGTATGATCATTTACCATTTCAGCCTCCACAGAGAACCTAAAGTGATTCCTTTTTTGGATTCAGTATCCCTACAATTTTATGCCCAAACTTTAACTTAGTAGCTCCCTTACACTCTTCCCCTGAGTCTAAATTTCCAACCCAGGCCTCACTAGACTGGGCTGGACCAATCATTATGTATGAGTTCCCATCTCCTCCCTCTCATTGCAGCTGCCCATCCACTCAAAGGCATGAAATTCTTAAAGCTCTGGGATGAGCTATTCAGAGGCATAACTGTGCCCTGACCCTGTGACCAGTGTGCTGAGCTGGGAGACATGCCTATAATTTGTCCCAATCAAGTTTTCTTTCTGTTGTTGAAGATCTTCTGCCTACCTTCTGAAGTAGCCAGTCTTTGGAAAAAGCATCTCACTTCAGAGATCCCGAGCAGAAATGACCTTCAGAGGCTCACACACAAGGTAGGATTTTTCTTGTAACAATCTCAATTTACCCTTTTCCATATCTTAGTCCTGCTTCTTGCATTAAGAAAATGAAGAGGGGGAATTGACCAGGTAAAGCAGAGGTACCTTTTTGATTTCATATTAACAATCAGGGTCTCTCAGTACTTCCATACATTCTTGCTCTCTTGGTTTTGCTTTTCAGAAGTCCTAGTTTTTGCTGTTTATTTCAAACACATTGCTTCCCCTGTGATTTCTGAAGATCAGCATTTTCCTGTCCATTTTGCTCTTCGTTTTTTTTTATCTTCTCCATTTCCTCTTCATTCACTCTATGCTTTTCTCTCCTACTCTTCAACTCACTTATGTTTTTACTGCACCCTTACAGTTTCTGCCTCCCTCTCTTTCTAAGCTACCTTTTCTAAGCTTAGCTTTTGCAAAACCATAAAAACAGCCTGTATTTTTATCAGCACTTCTGCTTTACATCTTCATTGCCAAGAGCATTCTTGACCGCCCAATAAATCAATATTTTATGAGCAAGCAAGTTCTGAATAAGGAAAAATGAATTATTAACAAACAAGCAATTTTCCTAAATCGGAGTTTTTGAATTATGTCCTTTGCTTGATGGTATTTTAAAATAAATACTATTATTTTATTTGTGTGGGAGAGGAGGGGTAAGACCATTTTATTGGAATGTGTCAGGAGGCTGAAGCACGAAAGAGTCATTGGACTGAATTTCCCACTCTGGCTTAGGCACAGAGAAGCTCTGAGGCCCTCAGTCAAGTCAGGCTAGTGTGAAATAGGTGAAAGTCACACAAGTGTTAAAGCAGCTGTTCTGAGAGCAGAACTGGGAACCAGAAACTCTTGAGTTCAGTTCCCTGGATAAGACAGGATTTGCCCTATGAATTTCCCAATGCCACCTCCCTCCTTGCCATGGAGTATGAGAAGAGAGCACGCCACCTTCCTGCAACAGCACAGGAGAAAGGGAAAACTGGTGAGAATTCTGCAGGAAAGAAACACTCACAGTATTTTCTCTCCTCTTTGCTGTGTCCCAGCTTGGCCCCACAAACAGCCTGCTCTACCCTCAGGGGACTCCAAGCAAGAGCACCACCTACATCCTGGATCTTCTCTACAACCTGCACCACATCACCACCCCAGCAAAGCTTCCTCTTAGTGCCAGAAGGGAAATTTTGGCTGCCACATCCCTGGAAGTGTTCAAGGCCAGGATGGACAGGCCTCAGAGTAAACTGGACAGGTGGAAAGTGTTCCTTCCCATGGCAGAGGGTGAAATGAGATGAGCTTTAAGATCTTTTTCAACCCAAACCATTCTATGATTTGGTGAAAAAGTCCTGCCTAATCCAGAAGGCTGAGCTTCCAGGTTTTGGGTTTCCCGAAGTAAGAGCCACTTTGTGGCACTACACTGTCCTAAACCTCATGGTTTCCGTGCTCCAATACCTCCACCAGAAACTCCTCTGCTTCTCTTCAACCCATTCTGCTTTCTGATCTCAGTTCAGAGGCAGGACTCACACAAAGCATGAACACCAGAACTGAAGGCATGGATGTGTGTTTTACAGAAACAAATACAGCAAACTCCACCAATTCTCTGTCAAAACTGATGCTAGCAGTCACCGGCTATTAAGGACTCAGCCTCCTTAGAAGGAGTGAGTAGACCTGATGACCCCAAAAAAATGAGCCTCTTTCAGAGCAGTTTACTCCCTTGCCCTCCCTCCCTTCTGCCTCAGGAACACACATAGCTGGCTGTCATTTGATTACTGTCAGAGACAGCAAATTGCCTTCATTTGCAGCTTGTTTTCATTCCATTTCTTGTATCTCATTATAACAATATCATTCACTGTCACCCTCCCTCCCAGCTGGGAGGGTAGAACAAAAGCAGTGATTATTTTGCACCATGATTCATTTGCCTTGGGCTAGCAGCTTAAATTAGGTTAGGCCACTTACTAATCCATGCAGAAAGGTAACTAGTTTTTTACAGGAAAACCAGCATGGAAAAGAGAAAAGACAAGTTCCTAGAGGGGAAATGGAACCATGCACTTTTTCCATGTACATTTTTGCTCTGCTGCTCCTAAAGCATGATAGAAAAAACCAGCAGAATTGGTCCACCACGTTTAATGGGAACTGAATCAGAGAATTGCAAATCCTCAGCACTGGTATGGAAATCAGGCTGCCTCTCTACATGCACTGGACACACATTTTCATAACTGAATAATTTCCACTTACTAATCATGATAATTTTTACCATTTATATCTCAACTTTCATGGAAATAATATAAAGAAGCATGCAAACAGTATTGTAGGGTGATGCTTATCTTGCAAATAGCATAAGAGACATGCAGAGGTTAAGGAGTGACAATTTTTAAGGGGCAATTCCCACTGCCTTTCCTCAGAGACAGTCCTTTAAACAAGCCAGAGACACCAAAGCCAGAAGTGTGGAATCAGGCTGATCTCTGAATACTTGAGAGCAACTAACCCCTCAAGCTCAACATAAATCCAGGACCAAAAGACAAGATAAAAATTCTCCATCCTGGATCCACCAAATCACATGACCCAGTCTTACATCATTGCCTCCCACTTTCCCCTAGAGCATCACTTACTTTTCCTACATAAAAAATCTTCCTAAGAATAAACCCCTTCACTGGCTTAGAATCAATTCTGAAACAACAACAATTATTTCAGACTTCTATAATGCTCCTCTTCCTAATGTTTGCCTTTACAAAATGAAAATCAGTAGCTTAAAATCTTCAAATCCAGGCAATTAGACTTTTGCACACTGCCATGATTATTAAATGGTTGGTCACCTCCTCAGGAAGCTGAAGTCCCCTGCTCATTTTGCAGTTTATAAACAAAACAAGCCTTTCCCCAACCTTGCTTGTGACTCTATTTCAGCTCCAGTGTTGATTTGTAGTTGCTTTTAGGTTAAAATTCCACTCTGTCATCTTTGGAACTCCATTCACTCACTTCTTCAATAAGAAACGATAAGAGAAAATGGAATAAATTCTGCTTAATGAGGAAATTTTCACCTGGCACAGAGAACTTGGAGAAATCTATTAACTGACTGGAGGAATGCTGACAGGACTGAAATTATCAGGAGACCCTGCTCACTCCAGCAGAGCCCTCTCTTCCACTTGACCAGCTTTCATCTGAGCCACCAATAAAGATGCCAGCAGAAGATTTCTTGTCTCCCAAATCAGGCTCTGCTTCTTTTTAGCTATGTTGTCAAGCTCATGGCCATCCTCATGCAAACAGATCTTGATCAAAAGGATCAGGAATATTTTGTGAACTGAGCCACAGCCTGAGCTGGGAGTATTTGGGATACTCCCAAATCAGTTCAGTGTCCCAGTTAACATGTGCCCTGTAAGCTCACAGGCTCATCATCCCTGTACCATCACCTCTGCCTCATCCCAGAAGTTACAAATGTGGCTTGGATACGCACAGAGGAGCTGCAAAGGTAAGCACATTCCAGCTCAGCCCAAAGGCCTTGAACTCAGCTCCTCCCAAGTCTGAAGTGATTTAAACCCAGACTAAACTTTAAGCCCAGTTTCACTATGGTAAGCAAAGTGGAGCAAAATTAAGAAGTGCGGGAAGCAAAATGCATTATGCCCAGTCCTGACAGAGCTCCTCCTTTCTCTGTAGCCATAGGCCTGCAGGATTTCAAAAGTCTGCTGAATGTCAAGCTGAATTATGTACAAAAGCATATTCTTTCTCTTTTCCTCACTGTCCTGCTCTGCTTCAAGGCTCCTAGGGGTTACCTTGATTACTTCTGATGTTTTACAAGATTTTGAACATGCTACAATTTAAAATAATGAGATCATGGTATAAATTCTCTCCCCGCTCCTCTTCTCAAGGAGACAAGATTGTTACCAGTTTTCCCCTCCAAAGAAACTCATGAGATGACTGACAAGAAGCCGTCAAAGGAGCATTTAAGGAAGCAGGAGCTGTAAACAAACAAATCTCACTCACAGAGCAATTGTCACTCCAGCTCTCTTCACCTTTAGCATTCTGGTCCCTGAGCTAATAAATCTCATTGTGGACATCTTGATTTAAGTAATATGAACCTCACAGTATGCCCTAAGACCCGAATGACTCACTCACAAGATTAAGTGAGCTAAAGCAGCAACTCACACCAAAAACACAGCCAAGAAATGGGTTGTAGATGTTTCCTGAAAGCCTGTTTTCTACCCTGGGTAAAAGAGAGCTTTGAGATATTTGCAGGGATGCCATGGTACAAACTGCTCTGCTCCTAGCATTGTACATGCTGGTTACAGAGACTCCCCAAGGGCTTTTTAAGGCAATGCCTGTATATCCTCAGCATCAAGGAAAACATACATATTGCATTTTCACAAATGTACAGATGCTTTGAAAGAAAATACAGCTGTGAAATTATTACCAGTGGCTCTATGAGACACATAGAAAGTCTCTTATGTTGGATCCACACAAAGCACAAACTACAGTGCCGAATAGCTGCTTGTATTTCATTCTCCTCATGTACTGCATTCCAAACTTGTTCCCAAGCCTTTCCTGCCCTACAGTTCACAAAGAAGACAAAAGTAATCTTTCCAGTTAGCTAGAGAGGAGCACTACAAATATGTCAGTGACAACTCCTCAAATGGCATACATCAGCACAGCCTATTTACCATCCCTGGATCTGGTCTACTTGAGGCCCACACAAGACCTGTGTGACACACTCTGACCTGTCCCAAAAGCACAGGGGTAAGCAGAAACTGCTGCTGAGAAAAGTGGAGGTGCAGCAGGCCCTGTCAAAGAGCACATGTTATTGATGGCCCATCTGAGTTTCCCTCCTTGCAGTGCTTCCCAAGCTCACCTGTTGGTGCCAGGTTTTCATTCCAGCACCTGTGGAATCTGTGCCTACTCCACCACAGTCATGCTTCCAACAAAAAGCTTTCAAAGCACACCTTGCAGGTACCCAGGGACATGGGCTCCCAAAAGGCCTTTGCAATAAACAACTTCTCCCATGGGCAACTGAGCAGAGCATCCAGCTACAAAGTGAGTCTGCACCCTCTCACTTTTTGTCTTTTCCCTTTATTAACCCACATCTCTTTGGGAACAGCAAGAATAAGAGTCAGGACTGCACTTACTCCTTTCAAGCACACAACAGGCCAGGAGGTGTTTTCTCACAACATCCACACAGCAAGGACATATTTTCCTTCAAAACAAAGCTCCAAAGTATAAAATTATCAAAATTTGATTAGTGTCATCATTTCCCACTGTTAGCAGGCTGGCTAGTTCAGTGTCTGCCAAAAAGATGATCTGCTGTTTCCATTAAGGTTAATTTGAAGAGTTGAGATTTCAGGTGTCAGAGTTCAAGTCACTGCACTGCCAGACTGTCATTGAGAGTTTGGGCGAGCACACTATCTCTGTGCTTAGCTCTTCACAATGGTGGTTTATTATGCTTCTCTTTCCTCAATTGAATTCTACTTTACAGCCTTTAATCAATATTGAAAGGTTCCTCTTTGAGCAGTACACTCACACTTCTGTCTGCTGCAAGATGGCTTTCCTGGGTTTTCCTCAGATTTTCTCCAGCAGTGAACTTGACCCTACTACCTCAACTTTTCCCCCATTCCTGTGAGTTCTCAAGCAATGGAAAATCAGTTGCAGGTTTCATTGCTACAGAAATACTTAAGTGACTTAGGAACACAAATCCTATTGATTTTCAATAAGGCTTTTGTCCCCATGTCACTTGGGCCCAAGTGATGATTTCACTGTAGCTGCCTACCTCTTTAATCATGTTTGTTGTACATTCTCCTTGCATACAGCCACTGTTTCCAGGAATCCCAACATCAGGAACAAATAAAAATAATCACAGCTACATACAAACAAATCTTCACTACAAACAGCCAAAGAATAGATGTAAATTCCAAAAGAGGTTTTCCCTTGCACCCAGGCCTACTCAAGAATGCCTTAGATGTTATTTTTAAACCTGGGTTTCAGCTGTCCTCCTGAAGGTGCTTGGTGTCACTGGACCCTGCTTCAAATCTGACATGCTCAGTACTGGGTCCAGAGCCCTGGCCCAAAGTGGCATCTCACTCCTTGCTGCCTCAGACAGCTGGACATGACTTGCCAAAACTTCCACCTCCTTCATGAGCTGTCAGTGGGATGAAAAGCCAGCAGGGTCTCTCCAGGCTCTTCTTCCTATTTTCACTTATGGGACTGGCAAGGCCAAATCTAGGAAAATATTTCCCAGATAACAACACATCCTATTGCACTGCCATTGCTTCATACACCATCACCTATTCATGGACTGACAGCATGGATGGTGCTTCCTTATTCCATGTGAGCATTTAGAAATGGTTTCATTTGTGCATGTGCATGTGTCTGGTGGGGAAAGTTGAAGGTACAGTTACACTCCAGGTATAAAGGTAATTAGTTAAACAGCAACAAAATGTAATTTTTAATGTAATGTAATTAATTTTAAATGTAAATGTAATTAAGCAACCCCCTCAAACATAAGTTTCCAAAATAAAAAGCATGCAAGGTCACAGGAGAAACAGCAGAGGCACGTGTTTGACAAGTACACTCAAAATGGCTTTCATTTCCCAGTTCAAGTCAGGCCATTTGCTTTCCTGCAGACACATCACACATCTTAAACATCTGCATCCTAGGGGGGCCAGAGGAAGAGTCAAATGGAACCACTGCTGCAGCATCACAAAGCTATACAGTCCCACCCAGCACCAGGTCCAATCATCCTTAGAAAAAAGTGCAGTGGCACAAAGGTAAATGGAGCAGAGGGTGCCCTTCCCAGTCCCTACTGTCTCTGCAGATGGCTTTCCTGCCTCTACACCACAGAGAATGCACAAACATTATAGGTCAGGAAGTTTTTCCCTCAGCACTGCATTGTCCCACACAGCCCTTCACACGTGTAAGCAGATCTGCTGCCTCTATCAGTGAGACCTTCTGCTCACCTCTGAATTGCTGCATGTGGCAAGGATGCAAGGCAGTATGTGGTGTGTGAGAGCTGCTTCCTGAACTGCTCTCAAAGGCCTCCACCTGCCTCTGATGCCCCTTCCCCATCTGTCAGTCACACTCACTTGCTCTAACTCTTAATTTCCTCTTGGCAGAGACCATCTCCTTGTTACCAGTCTCTCACAACAGCTCTGCAGGGCCCAAATCAAGACCCTTGTTATTCCAACTGCAACCAAAACTGTAAAGAACTCCCAAACTGACACAGAGACAAAAAGGAAGGGGTGGATTCATCCAAACAGTCTGCAACCAGCAAGAGTGCCCAGGAACAGGGCAACTACTTCTGCTTCTGGTAACTGTACTCTAACAACAGAAAGATTTAAAGCACTGATGGCATCACCTCCCATTCTTTTGAACTGGAAATTATCCTGTAGCACAGGTAGAACTCATGCCAGGCATGCTGGGGACTGGAAACAGCTGGCTGTAGGAAGAGCACATGTGTGCCAAGTCTCATCTGCACCACTCAATTAGCCTTCCCTTGGCTATGGCAGAGATACGTTTCCTGATGTGGCTCACTGGACTAGCCTCTTAGTTCAAGTCCCAAGTGTTTTTCCCTGGCTCTCTGCCTTTGTGCCTTCAATGTAATGCAGCTGGACAGTCCATCCCCTCCCTCCAGTGCTGGCTGGGAGGTAAGACAGTTCTATTGCAAAAGTGTGAGCAGTTATAGTGGAGTGAAAATCTGCACTGATAGTGGAGTGAAAATCTGCAGTGGTAAGTGGAGGAGGGTAAGATAATTTATATGTTCAGCCTGCAAAAGAGAAAGCTTTGGGGTGACCTAACTGTGGCCTTCCAATATCTTAAGAGAGCTGACAAGAAAGATGGAGAGACATTGTTTTAAAGACCATGGAGTGACAGTGATGCCAAATTGACTTTTTGCCTTTTTTTCTTTTAAATATTTTCTATATTCTTTACACATATATTTATAGCTCTGTAGCCTATTGTAGTATTTGTAGCTAGCATTTTACCTACTCTGTTAGAAAGACAAAATAAATTCCCCAGTGGCTCCAAGCTGTGCGTCCAAGGTTAGATTCTCTGAAAAGCCACAGCTGAAACCAGTTCCCTGAGACACATTTTCATAAACAAAGTGTAGTTTCTATCTAAAAGAGGGGGAATTCAAAGAGGGTTGAAGCAGGGGGGAATAACCTCACTACTTATGTCTCTAACTGGAGATTCTTTTCAGATATGCTAATTTGTTAAACATAAACATTTAATATGCATTATGCTATATGTGCATCTTTGGTGTTTTCCACCTGGTGAACTGTGCACTGAAGGATCCTTATAAAGGTCACCCCTTTTATCACCTAAGTGAGTCTGGGTCATGATTTTAGGACCATCTAAAAGGCATCAACAGGACAAGGGGGAACATGTTCATACTGACAGAGAGAAGATTTAGATTAGCTATTAAGAAAAAAATTGTTCCCTGTGAGGGTGGGGAGACCCTGGCACAGAGTGCCCAGAGAAATTGTGGCTGCCCCTGGATCCCTGGAAGTATCCAAGACCAGGCTGCCCAGGGCTTGGTGTCCCTGACCATAGCAGGGGGTTAGAACTAGATGATCTTTAAGGACCCTTCCAACCCAAATCATTCTGTGATTCTATGATACCACCCATGATCTGATTTGAACTGCAAGAATCTACTTCCAAGGGACACAACATTGCTTGTGTCTGATAAAAGTGCAAGGCTGGATACTGTGTAAGGGCTCTCTGTAGCAAGCTGCCTGTACAGCCTGCTGTCTGGGCACCACAAGGATGAAAAGCTCTGTAGGGTGCTATCAGCTACTGATCATTTGTCATATAATCCCTGCCATTTACTGCAGAGAAAGGGAAAGCAACCTCAGGGATACAGGAGGGTTCAGGAAGATTGGCCTCTGCGGAGTGATGCTGGATTTATACCAGCTGAGGATGTGGCCAACCTCTGGGGCCTCATTCCACAGCATGCCACTTCAACAGTGACAAGCTCAAACTGATTCTGGGTATGTTGGGGTTTTTTTCCCTCAGGAGCTGCACATATATGTTTAAGAGGCCAGATACAAATGGAATGTGACACAGATGTTAGAGGACAAAAACTTCCGCAGCCAAACAACAGATTTCGGCAAATAATCAAGCTACTCCTTCTCTTCCACATATCTCTCCACGTTTATTTTTGTTTAGCTCCAACTCCCGCTTGTTCCAGGTGCAAGGGAGAGCGAGAGCTGCTCAATTAAAAGCGCGCAGCTGGTCAAAAAGCAGAGATGACGCAGGTGAGCTGAAGAGCGGCTCAGAGCTCAGCGCCTCCGCTGCGCTCCCAGTGCCATCGTGTGGTGACACCTGTGAGCACACCGGGTACCCCGGGCAGAAAAGCCAGCAACACTCGGCCAATAACTCAGCAAGGAGGCTCTCCCAGACTCGTAAAACATGAAGGGAAAGCTCAAGTCAGCAAGAGTCTGAACTGAAATATAGCCCACTCCTTTAATTTACTGCTATCTTTCCTGTTGGCTTTTATATGGTCATTTTTCTTGAAGGAAGAAGATTTATATTTAAATGTGTCTGGAACCACAGATGTTTGAAAGCGTGGTACAGTAGTGCATAATCACAGCAAAGCAGAAAAGCTTGAAAATCAATAGTCCAGGCTGGAAATAAAATGCAGTGTATGTGACCCTCAGGTGCAGCAAGTCAGGACAAGTCCAGTGTTGAGTTTGAAAGGTAACTGTCCTAGGAACATGAATTATTCATCACAGTCCATCCACACTCCCAGTCTTAGTCTCAGAGATAGTGAGGATTTTCCAAAATAAAATGTAACTTCCATAATCCAAGGAATTATTTTACCAAAAAGAGTGTGCTCAAAAATTTCTGCTGACTGAGACAGTGAACTGGGTTTTGAGACAACACTGTTTATTCTAAGCACTTGAACAAACTTCTCAGCATTGACCGCATCTGTGCTTACCATAGGTTTCCAAGCAGGATTCCCAGAAGAATTGTTGTGTCCTAGGACAAGGCTTTTTTACCTGTTCATTTCCTTTAGGATCTTCTCCATGTTGGCAATTCTGTGCATCTTATACAGGAACCACTTGTCAATGGCTGTGAGTTTGTGAATGGCATCCACGGGGACTTCATTATCCAAGGCCTGCCAAAAACAGGACAGCACCAAACAGCCCCTTTAACACACGCTGCACAAATACAGATCTAGTCTGCAAACAGGTAGCAGCAAGTATGTATCATAAAGAAAGAAGTTTTGTATATCAAGCTGTGCAAGTCAAATGTCCATCTACCTCCTGGCACTGTCTCCTGCAGCAAAAGAAACTGTGCCCCATCAGGAGCTCAAGGAGGCACCAACCGCTTCCCCCTGTGCTCTGGTTCCAAAAGCTGGCCTCTGTTTCAGTGAGAGAGGTAATCTGCTTTTCACAGAGCCAGCAGCCACACAAGCCGATGACAACTAGGCTGGGTGGCCACAGAGAACAGGCTCAGCTAACTACAGGGAGCCAAATTCAGGCTGCAGTGACCCTCATCTGCACCTCTTACCACTCAAGTTGCCTAAATCTCAGCCCCACTGCCAACTTTCTAGCTGCAAATGTAAAACAGGAAGCTCTGGATTCTCAGCTGTGAAGAAACGTTTTGCTTTGGAGCATAAATCCTGATATACCCTTGAAATGCCGGGCTGGATCAAAGCTTGTGGTTTTGCATTACATCTGAGGCAAGTGAAAATTCAGCTAAAGCATAGCTCTAACTTCTCTCACTCTACCTCATGATAATATTAAGACCATTCAAATTTCCCTTTTTTCTTGCTGGAGTTGTTGATGGGGTTTTTTCAAAATGAATTATTTACACCCATGGGGTAGGTAAAAAGGAACCCCACAGAAGTATTAGTCATAAGACAATGGGTTACAAAACATCATAATATTAAAAAAAAACCCAGTACCTCAGAGAGCCCTCAGTATGATGTATTTTCTATCAATGCAATTTCTTGGGTCTCACCAGTGGTGTACAGTTACAACTCTCCTGACAAAGCAACTATAATCAACCATAATGATAATGCCAGCACAGTATCTTTGCTGAGCTAAAGTAATCAGGCTCATTAATTTCTTACCATGCTTAATTGTTTTCTTGCAGGGCAGCATCCCTGGAACAAAGCCAGAGCAATGCTATTGAAGAAAATTCCAGAATTAATCCAGGAATGAGCTTGGTCCACTGCACCCCAGCATTATTCCTCGGAGTTACAAAACTTGGGCACAATGTTGGGATCATCACCATGTGCTTCAGCAATGGGGAGACCTTCTGCCAGCTCAGAGAAATGGGTCACTTCAGGGAGGCACCACCCACATGAACAAGGGATGGGTGGCAGCTCTGCAAAAAACTGACACCACCTTCATCCTTTTCTAAAGAATTCCCAGACAGCCTGCCTGTATCTCCCTCTTGCAATTATCCTGTTGTTCTGAGAGGTAACAACTGCTCACTGGAATATCCCATGTGCTCACAAGCAGTGGTAAAAACCTCTAACACATATTTTGCTCCTTTAGAGTACCCAGTCACATACCAAGTCTCTGGCTCATGCTTGGCACCCTACTGCCACTGCTCTTCCCAATGCCTGCAGTGAGAAGCCTGGGGCCCTCACAGCAGTCCCTGAGCACTGGCAGTGACAAAGCTGGGCTTCTCAAACATTTCTGGGCTCACTGCTGGTATGAGACAACTGGTAATCCCATCCTGAATCTTTAGTGCTTGGAGGGTGAAGTCACGTTGCCACATTAGTGGGATGTGAGCAGTTCTTTTCTTCTGTCCATCTATTTTTACAAAACACATGCAGACTTGCACGTCTTCAGGATCTCCAATTCTCAGTCAATGGTCCCTGAGCCACATACACACACAGGTAGCATGATCACATACTCTTAAGCTGGTTAGGACACTTTATTTAAAGTCCCAGATATCTTCAAAGGAAACTGAAAAAAAATGTATCCCTTCCACTCATTCATTGGGGAGAGACAGAGAAAATCAACCATCTTCATCCCTGTCACATAAATCTGGAGACTGGGAGAGAAAAATGAGTTTGCAGACATTTCTTGCTCCCTATCCCCACACTCTAGGGGCAAATCATGTTTCCAGGCAATCATATAGAATTTGTTCAGGGAGGCCCTGAACTCCAATGGTTTTCCCCTCTTTAAACCTGCATGAAGGAGTACAGCCAGAACACACCATGGAAGCAGGAGGAAAGAGACATAGCAGGACAGTGTGACTTTAGAGCCCTGCTCAACTTCAGAAGCATCCCATCCATTAGGGACTGGTCCACACTGGGCAGCCAAGGGGTTTACAGGATTGCCTTCACACCAAGAGCCAGGGAGCAAGCCTGGCCTCCAGGCCAACCAACAGAGGGCAGCTCAGCTGCCTATGCCTTCTCTATGGCCAGCACCCTTGTTCCTTCAGTTCCATCCTGACTCCTCACCAAAGAAAGTATTTAGCTGCCTATGGACAACAACACAAAGTGCACACTGACACATCTGTAGTTTGGACAGCTAGTGTGAAACAGAGAGTGCAGTGACTCCACAGCCTAAGCCTTCTGAGGCCACTTGTACACAACCGTAAGAGGAGCAGAAAACACCTGACACAACCTGAACATCCCTGCTCATCAGGCTGTTCCATCCTTGCAGCACTCCCACTCTAGCCAAGGAACAAGTCTCATCTATGTCAGCCTCTCTCCTGTGCCTTCTTTTACATGACAACAGGGAGCCCCATTACAACAGCAATAGCTCTGAAAGGCAGATGAACTCCCTTTCCTTGCACCTGAACAGTTGCTGTTGTCATCATCCAACAGGCAAAGGAGAGAGAAAAAGTAAAAAGCCTTGGAGGGGCTGACTAGTGGGATTGGAGGGGGGAGAAGACATATAAAATATAACAAAGGTCCATCCTGTTTCAAACAGAGCTGATGGCTAATGGGAGCTTTTAAATGTCAACAAGCTGGGAAGGGATTTTCATGCAGACAGCCCCAACTGCCAGAAGCACCTCTTACTGATACTGCTTGCCTCAGTTAATAATGAGGATGAATTAGTGCACTGTGTTGGGCAGAGGCAACTCGTTATAAGGAGAGACTAAGAGTTTGTTCTTGCTCTTTCTAACAGATCTCAGTGAAAATACCAGCAGCTGGGAGCACCCAGTGTTCAGTGGGATGTAAACTCACCTTCATATCTCCAGATTCCCTGTGCTAACATGAGTCTAATTTTAATCTTTCAGAAAATCTCTCTGAACCACTCAGAGACTCAAGATTTTTCTCTCAGTCACAAGAAAAAGACTGTAATAAAGACCAAACACAGCTGCTGAAGGATGAAGACATACACTTCCCCAGCTTGAAAAGCAAGAGAGAACAGCTGGACAAGCCACACATTTATAAAACACATTGTGATTTTTTCTTCGGGCCATTTATAAGAGGAACAGCTATGTGAAAACCTTTTAACTAACACAGCACAGGCTCAGCTCCTCATTCATGTGGAGGTGTAACACATGGGCACAAAGGGCTTAAAGACTCCACCACGCAAAGTCAGGGGCACAAAAAAAGAGTAATTGGGCATTCCCTGCCAGGAAGGTTTGCAATCTTAAAAAAATCAAACCAACAGGTAAGCAGGAGCTGTAAAAGAAAGCTATGCCCTACCCTTCAATAGAGGGTATGGACAGATGGACATGACCTGCAGCAAAACCAAAGTGTGAAATTGCACCTACCTTCTAAAGTAACTAACCCCACATTTACCACATGATATACACAGGCAAACACTGAGAAGATGAAGGAAGAAATAAATTCACACCCTAGTCCCCTTACAATAACACTCCCTGTTACACAGACACCTTCAAGGCTGAAGTGATTTGACCAGTGTGACAGAGAGGGGTCATAAGGATGCTACAGGAAGCTAAGCCAGTTTTGAAGAACAGGGGATTTCTTGTCTGTGAAATTTAACATAGAGTTGTGTAGTTCTTTTAGTTTCAAGCCCATGCCAGTGCAACCATTGCAAGTACACAGTGCTCTCTCACACTGCAGCTTGTCATTCTTTATCATCCTTTGTTTCATTTCTCTTCTTCATCCTTTTCTTCATTTATTCCTTTGTAATCTGCAAAACTGACCAATTCTGACTGGCACTTACACTAATGTAAATCAAGGCTGAACACCAGCCAATGTTTAGCAAATACAGTCTTACAGGAGAGGAAAGTAATCCAGGTGTCCACCAGCACTCAGCTACAAAGTAAAGTAACAGGACACCAGAATGCACCTGATGCTGAATGAAATGAGCCCAGGCTAAGATCGTACCAACAAAAGGCTCATGCCTGAGTATGAAAGATGCAGAAAGCATAAGCAAGAGTCCTACTCAAAGCACTCCCAGTGAACTTGACAGAGGAAAGCAAGAGAATGAAGAATGCTCAGCTTTTGTCACCTCAATCCAGCAGCTCCAATTCAAGGGATGTGGTCTTTCTATCTTTTGTTACCTTGGCTATTGCATATATCCGAGTGCTGGATGGCTCAGAGAGCTCCTTCTGGAGATCTACAACAGCTGGCCAGGCTTTATTCATAGGCAGATGTGAAACAAAGCCATCTACTGAGGGGTGGCACATCCTCAGGGCCTTTTGGAAGCTCTCTTCAAAGGTGCGTCCGACAGCCATGACCTGTAAGGGAGAGCACATCCACATGAGCTACAGTGAGCCAAGCCTGGCTGTGCCCTGAGTCACAGAGAGGGCAGAATCCCAGCCACAAAGACAAGCACACAGAGAGGTGGCAGCCTTTGGGCTCCTCCCTAAGATAGTCCTGCTGGCTGTAAGGTGCTGCTGACTGAGCCTTGGTGGCCCCACTTCGAGATCTGATTCTGTTCGTGGTATCAGTGGGGAGTTCCAGACAAGTGACTGCTTTTGGTTTCCATCTGTTGCATGTCTGTAACACACAGGAGGATGCTGCTCTCCTCTGTAAATTGCTTTAAGGGAAGAGCTGTGGTAAAGGGAAGTATTATGCAGCCACATGGGTATAGTAATATAAAAGAATATTTCTGTTTAACAGTCTGTTAGAGATAGAAACTCACAGTGTGAATTTTAGGGTGCAGGAGAAATCTGCTTCTCTTCCTTTAAATTACATTTAACAGTACCTCTCCCCTGTGAGGGTTCTCTTGAATGATTACTCCTCCTTGGTGTAGCAGCACTGGGGTTTCCCTCCTTCAGTCTCAACATCAGATCTAATTAGAAAACAAGCCTTTCTGTCTAGAAATCTGTGAGGTAACAGAGCCCTTTCTCAAACTTTTACATTTTCATTTTCCAGTGCAGTGAGACCTTAACAGCATAAAAATCTTCTCAAACACAATGCTGAAAAACGTCAAAAGGGAAAATAAAATTGCTTTCTCTGTTCTCACAGCTCCAGGCCCACTGCCCAGCACAACAGAGCTCAGAAAAAGCCAGGCCAGACCAGACTATTCAATTAATAAAAATGCAGTAGGTGCTGCAATCTGGCCTCAAGTTCAGGCCTGGGGAGATGACTGTGCCATACTAATAGAGACACAGTGGCAAAAAACTCTTTGCTTCTAAGACTCCATCTGCTACCCACAGGTCCTGCAGATTAATCTTCTTGCTCAGTACTCCCACCAGGTGCAAACTGCATCCCTTGGGCTTCTCCATCCTGCTCACCTTTTAGAGCACTGACTCTCCCTGTATCTCTGCCCTGCCTTTGCCCAGAATCCTGCCTGGAAAAGGACACATGTTCAGGCACTTCTGTGACATATGAACACTGGAAGGACTAAACATCTCCTTCTGCAAATGTGTGTGGCCAGGAAGTTCCACAGCTGATGGTGCAACTGTATTTAGAAACCCCAGTTCTACAGAACATTCCCAAAGCCCCCAAGCAGAGAGGGTTAATATCAGGAAGCATCACCTCACTGAGAACAAAAATCCCACCTCATTACCATTAAAAGCCAAAACTGCCAATGAAAGATCAAATTCTAATTAATATTTCCAGTTCTGATGAAGGCTTCTTGTTCAATGACAACAATGATATTAGGAAAATCTTGCATGTCAAAATAATTTAATAAAATAGCTGTTTGAAAAGGCAACCAAAAAAATACACAAATAATTATTTTGCTTCAGTAGTTGATATACAATTAACTAATTAAGTGGGTAATTTACCAATTTTGCTTCATTTCCCCCTTCTTAAAACATGATCTGAAAATACTGTTACAGTCCAAACATCTTAAAATCTGATATAAGCAACTTCATCTGTGAAAGAAGTCAAAACCTGAGAGCAGGATGACAATTTGTGTTGGATTTCAAGAGAAGAAATAGCCAGAGATCTGGCATATGGTTTTAACACAGAGGACAAATACCTTAGGAAGAACTGAAAGCTGTGGCTCATGGGCACCACTAAAAATCTTAACACACTACTACTGGTGAAATTATACTGTAATTAGCCACCATTACAGAACCTCAAACTAAAAAATAACCCTGAGAGCCCTGGAGTGAGTGTTAAGAATGAAGCCAACCCCAACTGATCCACAGTGACCTCTTCCTTTGGGAGTAATACCATTTATAAATCCACTGTGATATCCAGCATCACACGGTCCTAATCTCCATTAATTATAGTACTGGATAAAAATCATTTGAGCAAAATATATATTTTCACATTAGGTCCTTGAAGATAGATATTCTGAGGGTATCCAAGTAGGAGAAATGGCTTTCCCAAGTGGTGGAATGGAAGGTGAGAGTCTTGCACTCACCTCTCCCACACTCTTCATGGAGCTCCCAATCTGGCTGGAAGTGTGCTGAAAACGGTCCAGGTCCCAGCGGGGTATCTTGGTCACAATGTAATCCAGGCTGGGCTCAAAGCAAGCAGAGGTTTTTCCTGTCACCACATTCTTGATTTCTGGCAAGGGAATCCCCAAGGCAATTTTGGCAGCAATGAATGCTAATGGATACCTGTCATAGAGGAGAAGTAGAGAACAGTTGAGTGGAAAGAACTTTGTGTTTGCAAATCTCAGCAGTGCCTCCTGTTAAACAGATGGGAGGTGATCATCTCTCCTCAACACAATAGAAGGTTCCTGTGCTCAAGCACACCAGGACACATCCAGTCTCCTACCTCAATACATTGCAGAGCTACCTCTCTAGATCTGGGACTTGCTTTTTTATCCACCTTTCAGTAGCTGTCACATCCACAGTGAGGCCACTCTAACAGATATGTTTAGCTGTAAGTCTGTCATTCAAAAAGAAAGCAATCAAACACCCACTGTCCAAGAAAATGGCTTATCTCCAGCCTGCTATGGCTCTTAAATAACCATAAGAGTTGATGAGAACTGCAAATTAGAGATTAATTTGTGCCTCTCAACAGCATCTGCAAAGTGCAATTAAGAAGCCAATTTTTAAACAGCCTGCGTTGACCATCCTTATCTTGATTAGTTTATGATTAGCCAACAAAACAAAGGCAGCTAGCAATGCCATTTGCATCAATCTGACAGACAGCTCATTAATAACTGTGCCCTCTGGGTCCCAGAGATGATTTGCAACCAACATATGGATACAGTGGATGTGCTTTGTAAGGATTAGGCTCCCACACATGTTACTCCTGGGAGTTTTTCCATTTGTAGTAACAGCATCAGCATGCTGGAATGACCTGGAGGGATCACTAACCCCACCCTCCATCTCCCAGCAGGACCAGCTCTCCAAGGGTCAAACCTAACAGATGCTGACAAGAGCTGTTCTTAGAAGCTTCTCATGCAGAAATCTGTACCTTACTGACCTGACTGCTCCAGAATTCTCTCAAACAGCCATCTTCAGTCCTCCCTGATGAAAATGTGAGCTACAACTCCATGTTTTAGCTACATGGAAGGCAGATATCAGAACTTGTTTTCCTTGTGGCTGTCATCAACTTATTTAAATAACACCATGAGCCAAATCCCTTCTTCTCTTTTTCTGTTCTGCTCTCCTCAATTTTTTGTTGATTCATTCTTTTTTTTCTGTAACATTTTGGTTTTATAAAATAATCTTACCCTGTTGCCTTGGAGGCCAAAGCTGAACTTCTTGAGAGCCTGGCATTAACTTCAATGATGTAGTACTCCAGGGAAGTTGGATGCAGAGCAAACTGGATATTACACTCTCCCACAATGCCCAAATGTCGGACAACTTTGATGGCACGATCCCTCAGCATCTGAAACTCCTCATTATTAAGTGTTTGGCTTGGAGCCACTACAACAGAATCTCCTGTTTGTCACAAGGTAGCAGAGAAGGAAAATAAGAAGCAACTCAGCAGCAGTAAATTGTGGCCACACAAGTCACTGTGTTTGCTAAACTACTACTAGTAATGACATTACCAGAGATTACAGCTTGTGCATGCAGCACAGCTGATGAAAAGCACAGATAGTCAGAAGCCCAGAGTTGGAGACAGGCTAGGGAATCATGGAAAACACAACCACAGGTGTAGGTTTAGTCTTCTCACGCCCTATCTGGTTGTATTCAGGACCTGAACAGCATTTTTCTAGCCAACTTCATCAATCACAAAGCTCTGTCAGTAACACCAGGCAGAAGTGCACTGCATAAAAGAAGTCATTGAGCCACCCTGTGCCCAAGCCTACCTGTGTGGACTCCCATAGGATCAATGTTTTCCATGTTGCACACAGCAATACAGTTATCAGCAGCATCTCTCACAACTTCATATTCTATCTCCTTCCAGCCAACAACTGACTTTTCCACCAGAATTTGGTTAGTCATTGCAAATGCCTGGGAATAGGTTAGGGAAAATAAACACCAAAAAAACCCCACAACACCCCCTCAAAAACCCTCACCAAACTCCTTATTAGACCATATTGCACATTTAAGACTTTTGTGACTTTTCTCCAGACATCCCAGACCAAATGAAGGAGGCAAATTAGTAAAGTTCATAACACTGATAACAAGAACTTTCTATTTCTCTTTCTTTCATTCTTTCTTTCTTCAAAAATTGCTTTACTGTGATTTTAAAGGCACTTTTGAAAATATTTATGTGATATGATGGGGAAAAAAGGGTTGGGCATGTGTGCTTGCAACAGCATATAAATAACAAATAGGAATATAAAAACATCTAAGGCTTCAGTCATGCAACAGACATGCTTCTATGTGGGCAGCTCCAAGGACTTCAGTAGGAGAATGCTGCAAAAAGCAAAATGACTGAGTGATGGGAGTGTAGGTGCCAGCAAACACTATGTAATTAATAGCATTAATAATGCTTCTTGTCATTGGCATACTAACCAGAGGCAAGGGTCATGATTTATTCTTAAAATGATCTTGAAAGTATTCCTCAGCACATGAGGCAAAAATGAAAAATACAATTTGTTGGTAAATGAGCATAATCTAAGTGAATACATGGCCTTCATATTAGCAGATAGAAAATATTAATCAGTACTCGCTTCAAACCCTAGCAAGTGATGGACACATTATCAATCCATCCTTGAGTAAAGCTTCTTGTTATAATGCTGCCCATGAATTGGGTCTTCAGTCTGGTCCCATCTGTCATTAACTCAAGCTGTTACTTAAACGTTGTCCTTAGCTCAGCTGCCAAAAATCACACATAAAAAAAAGAAACAAAAAAAGATTTGAGGAATGGCACTTCACATCTGGCCCAAGCAGGCACTGACTTGGTGGGGGTGTAGCAGGAACACCTAAGCAGTCCTGCAAACCAGTCCTGGATGCTCCTGTATCTGGTGTCTTCTCTCACTCAATGAGCAGACTCAGGAGACACAATCTCAAGGCCAGGTTACCTGACCTAGCTGTGCTATCAAACACCCAGTGTCCAGTTATCTGAATTATAAACAGTTCAGTCCAGTGCCTGAAAAGCCAGCTCACTGAATTACTACAGATCATCTTCAGAACTGCTAGGCTGTGGAAATGAGCATCTGAATTTGAGTTAATTCAAGAAGACCCAAATTAGTTTTCACTGTAAATTTTGATATGTCAGTACTGAACAGGGAGGTGCTGTAGACTCTCTGAGGGACAGGAGGCCTTGCAGAGAGATCCAGATCAATTTTAGCATTAAGCCATGATTAATGGGATGACATTTAACAAGTAGAAATGCCAGACTTCAGACTTAGGATGAAGTACCACCTGGCAGAAGTAGTAACTGGGAATAGCCCTGCAGACAGGAATCTGAGGGTGCTGGTAGGCAGCAGGCTTACTTTTTCAAAAAAAACCACAATGTGCTGATCAAAGTCAGATTCTCTTGCTGAAAAACCAGGGTTTTCCTACTGAAAAATATGATAGAAATCTGATTTTGATATAAATCTGTCAGACAGCTGCATAGTGTAGCTGTTTATGGGTGAATTTCTTCTTCCTGTAAACACAGCCCACGAGTGAGCCTGAGTAAGCAGCATTGTTTCCAGCCTCACCATGGATCTGTAAGGTGGAGTTCCTGCCCCCTGCCTCCTCCCCAGCATGTGCCTGTCCTGTCCCCTGAGCCTCCCACAGATGACATTGCCCAAGCAGTGTTTGTTCAGCACTGAACACACCAGACCCAAACTCTGTTTGCATGACAGCAGAGGTGAGGAACACAAAGAAGTCATTTGCACATACAGCTCATAGTGACACCTGCAGTATTTCTTTTTAGAGATAAGTGAAAGATTAAGAGGCTCAGCAAATCAGGGAAAGACAGACCCAAGAATTCTAGAGACCCATAGGGATGGAGTTTTATTTCCTGAAATTCTGCATTTTTGACAAGGGAAAAAGCTTTCTATTTGTTTTTCCCAATTATCTGTTTACTTTTCACAGCAAATGTTTGAACAATCCCAGATTTTCTATAGAAAAATAGCTGTCTTCATAGCCAGTGACAGCTGGTAGTTGTCAAATTATGAAGTATCACGCTGCTAAATGAGCTTTTGACCTAGGAAAATTCCCATAGAAGAGGCCCAAGCCTCCCAGGTCTTCTGTCCCTTAGACCACATTATTACTCAGCATTTCAAATGTTTCAATTTCCTTGCCACTGTTCATAAGCATTTACTCTTGAAAGTAGGTAGATATAGGCCAAGATGTTTCTTTCCAGGCCAAAACTGCTGAAAAACTTGCTCAAATTGTGACTTGTTTGTCATGAATTGAAGAAATTTGTCACTGAGCCATTTTCATTACCTGTCAGCAAGAATTATGAAAAGAGGGCAGTTCCTAACCAGGGCAACATTTTACAGAACAGATGAATTGCAAGGTATGTACAATTCCAGTGTCTATGACATTAGAATAGCATTTAAGAAAATCAGATGTTCAGGTCTATTCCTTGAGTTTGCAGTTCCAGACATACCTTTGTACCAAGGTCCAGCAAACTTTCCCTGTCAGGACATATGCCAGACCCCAAACCACCAAGGGCATAGGCAGAACGTATCATGACAGGGTAGCAAATCTTTTCAGCTGCCTTCAGAGCATCTTCAACCTTAAAGTAGAGGGGAGTACATTTCAGAAATAGAGAGCAATTCAGATGAATAAAGCCTTCAGCTCTGGTTACAAGGTTAACTGGAAATCCCATCAGTAAGACACTAAACTGTCTGAAGATAAAATGAAGATAAAAGTTCACTTTATAATATTCCCTTTTTCTGCTAAACAGCAGAAAACTGGAACATGCACTCAAGGAGGTGACTTCTGTCCTTAGCTGTATGTGGACTTCCTTGCTGACCTGCCATGGACAATGTCCTTACATGATCTGTCCTCAGAGACTTCAGCATGAAATAACCCTTCCTAAAGACATCTCAGTTTAAGATCTGTTCGATTTCCTCCAAACTTGAACACACCTTCCCACCAAACTGAATTTTATGTTTCCATACTCCCATCCTCATGAAAGATTTCAATACTGCTGATTTTGGGGACCTCAAATCCTAACTCTAAATGGCTTGTATATGATTTAAGAAAAACACCCCTTACATGTCACATACTTTTGTGCTGCAGCACAGGAGTCACCCCAATATATATATATTTATGTATAATTTACTTTTTTTGTCAATTGGTAAATTAGGTTAGGTTTTCAAAGAGCTTAATTCCATTTTCACTCATTTTAAATCATGGTGACCCAGCATCAATTACCAAGGAGTGTTGTACACACAGTTGCATTCAGCTTTCACTCTACAAAACAAGAAATATTTTTACTGAGTCAAATGGGCAATAGTAATAGCAATCACATCTTCAAATTTATCTGATTTACCGATTCCACTGCAAGGCTAGGAGCAATCTTTTCATTTAGCTCAGTTAGCTTATCAGAAAAAAGCTTCCTATCCTCTGTAGCCATGATGGATTCAACTGAGGTACCAAGGACCTTCACACCATACTGCTGCAGTACTCCTTGCTTGAAGAGTTCCACTCCTGCAGAGTAAACAAAGACACAGTTCTGAGGATTGGCAGTAGATGAAGAATCATAGAATTAGAGAAGGACAGAATGGTTTAGGTTGGAAGAAACATATAAACAATAAAGCCCATCTCATTCAACACCTTCCACGAAACCAAGCTGCTCCAAACCCAATCCAACTTGGCTTTGAACACTTCCAGGGATGGGGCAGCTACAGCTTCTCTGGGCAACCTGTGTGAGGGTTGAACCCCACCCTCAAAGGGAAGAATTTCGAAAATTTTAAAAAAAGAAAGTATTCAAAAGATATCTGATTAGCTGATAACTTGTCTGGCCTCATCCACAGCTAATTCAATATTTTTGTCAGAACTCATAACCATAACATGAAATTTTCCATCCTCAAATCTATGGAACCTAGGATAATTACAGTTACAGTTTGGCCATCATCTGCACCACAGAGCAAAGCAGCACATATGAATATTGGTGCAAGAAGTTATATGAAGGTAACTTTTCCTTTTGACCTCTGCCTCAAGGTAGTCAAAATATTCCAAATCCAACTATGATAACTAATATTAAAGATGAAGATCAGGACATATTAATTATTTTAAAGTACCAAACCCAGCAATTAGATGTTAAATTCACAGCCTAGGAATGACTCACTCCCCCATGGTTGGTCTCTCTGCCTCTATCCCTCAGTAACCTGGCCAATGTGTGAGGTATGTGGGGCTTGGATGCCTGCACAAATAAAATCTCCAGACCATGTGGTAGAATCATAGAATCATCCAGGTTGGAGAAGATCTCTAAGATCAACAAGCCCAATGCTAACCTGGCAGCATTGTGTACACCATTAAATCATGTCCCCAAGTGTCACAACCACATACCTTTTGAGCACTCCCAGGCTGTTTCAATGCCTGACCATCCTTTCAGCAAAGACATTTCTCCTAATACCCAATCTAAACCTCCCCTGGTGCAACTGGAGGTCATTTCCTTTGGTCCTGTCCTTTATTACTTTACTTGTTATGTGGTAAAAACCATGATTCTGCCTGCATGGAGTGCCATGGCACCTGTGTCACACTCACCACAGTTGAGAGCAGTCTGGCCACCCATGCCCAGAATTAATCCATCAGGACGCTCTGCCTTGATGACCTCAATGACAAACTGTGGAGTGATGGGGAGGAAGTAGACAGCATCAGCCTGCTTTAAGCCAGTCTCATTGGTCTGCACTGAAGCAATATTGGGATTCATGAGGACAATTTTCACATTTTCTTCCTGAAAAAGTGAAATCTGTGTTAAAAATAGACACGTGGGAAAAAGCTTCCGTCTCTTTTAGTTTTTTATAAACATACAGAACTCTGTGTAATGGCCACCTATCCTGATGGAGATATTTGTTTCAACTTAATTAAAGCAAGAAATTAGTAATACTCCAGGAGGGCTCCACTTCTCTTTTTGTGTAATATCCACCTGTATTCAGCTGAGTTGGGATAATCCCCACAGAAAGTTATCCAGAAGAAGGTGACCACAAGCTAGTCTGTTCACACATGCTTCCAGGCCTTGCTCTTCCTGCCTTTGATGAGTATTTTTTCAGATACAGATTTACTGCCTGTGGAAGTCCCATCTCCTCAAGACTTTTTGGTCTTTAAAAGAAGCACCCATTTAACTGTCCAGGACTGAATACTAGTATCAGCACCTTCTTATAATGAATCAGCATCCAAGAGCCAAGCAAGAGCAGAAGCACACAGCAGAATGAATCGGAACATTGGCATTGAGAATCAGTGTTGGTTCACAACAAAAAATAAAACAAAATTAAGAACTCTAAGGGGGAGATAAATTTCTCCTGTCTCCTGTTAACGGTCTGTTCTCTCCCAGCCATGTTCTGCAGCTTTCCCTGGCAGGGCTGACCAGCCACTCCTCTCTCACATGCAGCCCTAAATGCCTCTGCCAGAGGCAAGGTCAGGAAGGGCAAGCTCTGTCTCTGGCATGGCTGATCAGCCTACAGATCACAGCAGCTCTTGGCTGGCCATGTGAAGGGGAAGGATTCTGTGGGAAGTCAAGCTGGAGAGATTTATCATTAAAAAAACCCACTTTCTTCCACAATCCCAAGATGAGTTGAAAGGATAAAAGAGGAAAAAAGAAAAAAAGAGAGATACCTCCTTTCCAATTAGGTCATTATTGACACTCCCCAACTCTGGGATCCTCCACTCCTGGCTTGTACTTGTCTCTTGATGATGTGGTCAGTTTGAACTAGCAGCCAGCAACAGCAATACAGTACACAAACACACGCAATACAAGATGTGTTGCAACATGGGGATGAACCAGAGCACCCCAGATTATATTCAACATTACTAAAACTGATTTTTTTGTTCCTTCACTCCAGGGTCAGCAGAGGAATAGAATATTCATGATGTCAGGACAGCCTCAGAACCACTCACAACCATCACCTCATCTGAAGGCAGCTGCTACTTCTGCCTTGACTCTGTCAGGCCTCTGCAAGCTCCCTCTTCCTTCTTCTCATGAGGTTAGACATGAACTTGGGGCCTGGGTAACTCTTATACTACCAATAATAACCCCATCACAGGACATTCTATCCTTCTACACCCTGTCCTAGCATGAACTTTCGCCCTAATAACCTTTCTAGGAACTGTTCTGGAAGCAAAACTTACATATATGACCTTTAATAAGTTCATCCCATTTAAAATAAATACCATTTAGAAAACCTGCCTTGATGAGGGGTTCCTTTGTATAGCAGTAGCCAACTATTCAGCTGTTATTGGTAGACTACTTTGCAGTGTGTTGACATACCATGAAAGTTCTGGATTTTCAGCTTAGGTGCATCTGATCATACTCCTCCTTCTCCTCCATTTCCATTCAGTTTAACAAGCCTGGAGCAACCAGGCACACATCACACACAAATAACAAACTGCTTGAAGACTGCGATGGAAACCCCAAGAACATCTCTCTTTGAAAGATAATTCTGAGTGGTTAACTCACATCACTCAACTAGGAAGTTCACCAACAAAAATTGCTACTTCTCCCTATGGTCATTTATCCTCACCAGCTTCCCTGCTCCAGTTGGACACAGTTGGAGGATCAGTTTAGCTGTATGAAGGGAAAGATGAGGTTAGTATTTTCACAGTATCTCCTCACCTTCAAGGCTTTCACAGCCTGTGATCCAGAGTAATCAAATTCCCCTGCCTGACCAATTGACAGACCCCCGGATCCTAGGATGAGAACTTTGGAGACCTGCAAGTGGCAAAAGACATGGAAACAATCAGTCCCAGTGTAGTGGATGTTGAAATGAATAGAGACTGTGCAGCACTGAACAGTCTTAAATTACAGAACTTAAGTTTTTAAAAGAGAAGTAGTCACTTTCAAAATCACCTCAGTTTTACTCCTGGAGTTTTTATATATAATTAGTATATAATTCCAGTATATACTGGGATTCTCCCATGTATCTCCATTTAGAGAAACATGGGACTCATGGGTACACAATAAACATGTTAATTGTATTATGTGCTTATAGACAACCATGCCTCACTTTGGCTACTCACAAAATCCTGCTGCCTTGAAGACAGCAAAACTGTATGAAATTCAACTCACGTTAGGAATTTCAGACTTATTTGCTAAGCAACCAAGCATCAACATTATACTGCTGGCACAAAATCTCATGGCCAGATTATCCCAGGGCACCTCATTCTGCTGCTATGAGAGTACACTTCTCAGGAGAACTGCAAAGAAAATACATGAAACACCAGAACTTAAAATTCTTTCAAAGAAAACAGAGTTAATAACACAAGAGAGACCAGATGACTGTGAGATAAAAAGCTGTCAGGACTTTTATAAGAGAAGACTCCTTTGACTTCCATGTGCTATTTTGTGCCATGGGTTCAGTAGGAATTAACTAGCTCCCAGCCTCACTGACAGGCATGAAAATATCTGTACACTGACCTCCACTCTAGAAGCTGTCACTCCAGCCTTGGGAAGGACCAAGGGAATGGTGGTGCCTTTCCCTCTCTTAACCAAGGAAATAAATGAATCGAATAGGAACTAGGAAAAACAAACACATGTATTTACTGCCAAAGTTGGACTAAATATATACCAAGCAAAGAAGGAAGAACCAGGCCATTTGTGAACTCATGCAATCAGCTCTGCTCTGCTGCTTTTGGCAGGCAGATTTACACCATCTCAGAAGAGGAGATCATTATTTGAAATTTATATAACAACTTTGACATATCTGACAAAGCTGCATTCGATAAAGTGAGGTCATAATCAGGAAGAAAACACACATCAATCATGTCTGTGTGCTCTGTTTCTATGTGGCTGCCTGTGCAACGAGTGAACGTGCATCAAAAGCTAAAACACACAAGAGCATACACTGAACCAGCTCAGGGATCATCTGAAATGAAGCCTACTACAGAGCAGGGCTCTGAGCAGGGATAGCTAAACATCAGTTGTACAAAATCAGTGCTGTCCTTCCAGAAGAGGTCCCAGGGCAGCTATTAGAAAAGTGCTTTCCAACCAGGCAGGCAGGCAGGCAGCAGGACCCTCATTGGAATCAGGCAGCTACAGGCAGTGGGACAGGCTCCCCACCCTGCCAGGCTGGTGCCACACAGCCCCTGAGGCTGCCTGATTGCTGGGAATTACCTGTGGAAGGAGTATGGATGGGTCCTGCAAGCCTATCAGGATAGGCACTATGTTATCAAACCATCCCAGCAGTGAGTGCACAGACTTGGAAAAGACACACAGCTGAGTTTTTTGAGTTCTCTGATATATGCTAGTCAATCAGATTGCTATGAAAGTTCCTGATATCAAGAGATTTACTTGCAGATTTAATCAACACCATCAAATTAAGATTAAAATAAGCATTTCTAGGTATTCTTCCATCTTTGTCTCTCAGGAAATGCTAAATAGTTTATTTATGTTCAGACATGCTTCCTCTGCCTTCCACATCCCCTGATGCTGCTTAGTCATATTGTGTGACTACGCAACCAGTTGTTACAGAATTTGTGTGAAGTCACAGATGGGGGATTAAAATTTCATTTCACTTAGGAGAACCAGAGTGAGAAAGTATGAATCCATTTACATAACTCTACAGTAATTATAAAATTTGAAAGTGGAACTAAAGTGTATTAGAAAGTTAATGATTTTATTACAAAGCATCTGGCTAGTATTTTTTTACTGTTAAGAAAAAATTCTATTCATTTTGCAGTCTCTTTTGCAAGAGATTTGACCCTGATCCTGCAAAGATTTAAGCACTTTAGTAACTTCCAACACAAAGATAATCCCATCAGGACTCAATACATACCCATGATCTGAATGGAATCACTGATCCAAAGCACTAAGCAGTCAATAGACCTCTTGCTGCTGATTGTAATTAGCTCCAGATCAAGCTAAGCAGACACAAGCCTATGCATGACAGGGCCCTTTGCTAGGATCCTGACACTTCCAGACCCAGCATTCAGGACCATCACCAACTGGTACAGCAGCTGATAAACATCTGCACTCATGAGGCCATCTGAAAGCAAGCCCAGATGAGCCCTAATACATTACCTCTGTGTCCCTTGGCCCAGGATTTGCATCTGGATAGAACTGCGCTGTGAAAATCGATCTGGTCTCATGCATAATTCCCTGCAGGAATAAAAGCAACTCATTCAGACACCTCCTGACAAGCAAGGGAACAGAAAGCCACACCTTATCCATGCAAGCACTGAAGGCCAAAGGACTGATGTGTTTCTAGGGGCTGTCGAATAGACACCCATTTCATTCCCAGTCTCTTGCTCTGCTGTTGACCCTCCAGGCCCTCAGCTGTCCATGGACCAAGGGCCACAGTGGAGACATAGATTTCACTGCAACACCAAACACTGATAAGCTGTAAGCATCTGACAGAGCAGGTGCACAGGGCTCCCTGCCGAGACAGTCCTGGGACTGGGCAAAGATAAACATATCTGGCAAGAAAAGATTCCCTGGGACAAGGCTGTTATGGAATGAATGGTTTAATCCTCCCAAGCTGATTGGTTCTGCCATAGAAAAAAATGGATTTTTGTCACACTCTTGATTTCCATAATTCACTTTAAATGCTGATACAGGGCCTTGATCTCTGTCCAACCCAGGGCAGAGTGATGAAGTGGACCACTGCTATGGACAAACAGCTATAGGACCTAAACAGAGTTTAGAGACAGTGCTTGTAGTTTCAGTTGGAGCCAGGAAAAAATGATTTCTCACTGAGTGGCCTGATACAACCCAGAAGCATGATCCACTGGGAGACTACTCCACAGTCATTGCTCATGGTCCTCCAACTCTAGATAGGGGTAGAGAAGTTCCTCAAGAGGAAATTCAAGGAAAAGTAGTCCTGATACAACCTGCTTCTCTTAGGAATAGACAAAGGAGACCAAACAGTCTCACATAGAGCCACAGTGCCATCCAGAGCTTCAGGGTGGGATGTCAGGATAGGACAGGGATTAGAGATGAGCTACTGACCACAGCATTATGGTATGAATTTCTCATTTACTCTCAGAGTAAAGAATTCCATCAGTCTGGCACATTTTCCCTGAATACTCATGTTCCTTGTAATTAAATACAGATATCTTTTAAAAATGTTCATTCCATGTCTTGTCAGTATTTGGAAGCCTGTGCTGGCCCTGTCCAACTGTGATAGGTCAGGTCAGTCATAAGAAATGCTTTTTCTTTTTCAAGCAGAGGAATGCAACAGACTGCACACAACAGACTATCCAGCCCTGATCCTGTTTGTGCATGCTAAACCAACACAGTCCTTGTCTCTCTCCATCTCTGAAGGTTTAGGAGACTGTTGCTGCTTTGGGGCTCACAGAAATGTTTTTGTAGCTCACATGAAAGGACATCATTCTACTAGATTCAGAAGACTCATGTCCAACCTTATCACCTTTGGCTCCAAATTCCAGCTAAAGCAAAGATAAAAGGCCTGGGAATGAACAGGTTTAGTTTGTCAACACAGCAAAACTAAACGCATTTCAAAAATTGAGCTGAACAGCTGTAAATTTTTTTGTACCAATGTTTTGTTTGGTAAAATTTGTCTACGTTTAGATATCCTTCTGTGTTTAGATATCCTTCCATAAGGATACAGAAAACAACAAATGACAAACCAATCTTATTTTAAAACCATCAGATGGGTAGCTCAGAACAGCACTGTTCAATCTGACAGATTTGATATTGGGCATTCATACAAAGAAAGAGGCATATTTCTGTGAGGGAAACTGCTTTTGAAAATACCTTCTTTTCATTGATTTCCTGACAATTAACAAGATTTCACTAACTTGCATGACATTAGACATTATAGAAAAGATTTGATATGGGCAATTACAAGCCTGAAATCTTAAATATGGATGTCACTTGACACTGGACTTCTATCTTAAATTATGTAAGCTATTCTCTAGGGGCAGCCCCTCTTCCTCATGACTTCAGTCTTTGGACTTTAGTCATTGGAATGACATTTACAATAACACACCAGATTAGATGGCAATGATATTCCTTTTCTCTGCTGGACAACACAGAACCAACACAACAAACTGGTGACACAGGCTTGCACTGCTGTGGCACAAACCCAAAGAGAATGGTAGCTAAGTGAGCAACACCAGCAGTGGGGAAATCATGGAAATTAATAAGGCTTCTGTTCAGGGAAATGATAAAGTCACTGTTGCAATCCAGTGCAGTGGGACTGGTATAATGGGGAACCCATCTTACCCTAGCTGTAAAGCAGGGCTCCAAGTAAAGCAGATGGTCAAATCAACAAATTTAGCCTTGATAATGAGAGAGCAGGCTTACAGAAGGTGAAATAAAGCTTACAGGAGGTGAAATAGAGGTTTGTCTGTGCTGAGCTCACCTCATTTGTGTGGTCATTGGCATTCACAAAGAGAGGCTTCCAGCCAGGAGGGAGGGCAGAGCTATCGATGGCATAGCCGTGGTTCTGAGCAGTGATGACAGCTTGTCCATTTACTGCATTCAGGACAGGCTGGTTCTGGCCTCTGCAAGGAAAAGGGATCAAAGGACAGAAGTGCCAAATGTGTTCAAGTGCCACAATTAAGAGGAGCTGATAACTGTGGGGCTATACATAACAGTTCAATAGTCGCAGTAAAACACTGGCAGCCAGTATCAAAAGGATAAACTTTGCTAGAAACTTTGCTGTTCTTCAGTTTGACAGGGATAAATTACATCAAATACTTTCAAAAACACTCAAAAATAGTAGAGCATGATATGGCAATTTAAATTAAAGGCAAGGAGAATGGCTGGGGTGAAGGAGCAATGTTACTGAGATGCCAGCTGCTCCTAAGGCAGTTCAGCAGCAGAGCACTGCTGTTCCATAGCTCTTTGCAATGCTGAGCTCTGTCTGGGAAGAAGAGCTGTTGCACCTGTTGGCCATCTGCATCTTGTAGGAAGTAGCTCCAGCTGCTATTCCAGTGATTAGATGCCCCATGCTAATTCCAAACAGGGGCTCTGGGCGATTGCTCTCCAAGACCTAAAATGAAAAGGTTTTCAACAGATATTGGAGTGTCTCTGTCCAGCAATTCCAGCATAAACCATGCTAATTCCCTCACAGACTTGGGAAAAATTTCAATGCCAGAGTGGCAACAGCCACTATGAAGGAAAGTTTCCTCATTTCCTCTGGTTCAGAGAGAAGCCTCAGATTACATCTTGGTGCCAGACTACTTGCAGGGAATAAGCAATGACACTGTGTTACAGACATTTAGTGTGTGACATTATTCCAAGTGGGAGCTCTGAAATGAGTGCTGTTTTTTCTTGAGGTCACAGAGGACCTGAAAGAGCACAGGGTATTTCAAAGCACTGGTATGGTAAGTATGGTCATCATGTTTGCCATGTATTGTTCACCAAGGTCTATAAAGCCTTGTTGTAACTATTGAGCTGAAGACAAATCCCACCAGACCAACATGAGGAATATTCCAGGCAGCTGAAATTTCTGAACAGTGTTTGGCCCATAACAGGTTAATACAACCAACTGCTACTTCAGGCACTTTAAAAGTATAATCAGCCTATAGGCATTGCACTGTACCTTTCTGACATTCTGAATCACTTCCTGGGCCTTCATGGGATCCCCTGGACCTCCAGAAATTATGAGTCCATCATAATCCATGTCAGTGAAATCATGGTCCCATGGAACCAAATGCACTTCTGCACCCCTCTATTAAAAAAAAAAAAAAAAGGAAAAAAAAGAGACTAAGACAAACGCCCACAGTAATTAAAAAATTGAATCAGGGAAATCCTGTGCACCTACAGAATATGAGAATCTAGAGGCCTTCTGTCCTCCTCCTGGGTGGCTAAAGAGGCAAGAATTGCTACATCACTGTGCTAAAAATAGGAAAAGCTTTTCACAGAATTCTACAAAGAATTTCTTGGGATGCATGAGCCTCATGATGTCACCAGGTCCAATCCCTGCACAAAGCAGGGGTAATTTCCACTTTAAGGCAGGTTACTGAGGGCTGGGGGATGCTGTGGTTTTTAATATCTTCAATGATGAACATTCCACAAGTACTTTGGGCCTGTTTCAACCATTTACCCCCATCATTGCATTTTTCTCCCCCCATTAATTTGTTTTTAACAATGTTGGGTTGACCTTCCTTCATTGCTCTTTAGAGAAGTTGTGCCTCATCTTTTTGAAAACTCATCTTTTGAGGTTCTTCCTATGGCTGAGAACCTGCTGTACAGTTCCTCTTCCTTATCCCCTCAATACACTGTACCAAGTGCAGAAAACACCTCCCAGTGCACAAAAACTGTGCTTCACTTTAGGAAGGCAACTTTAAAATGCATGTGTCCAGGTGGAAGGAAGGCTTGTGAGTACAGGTGAGGCTCTTGCCAAAGCAAAACAAATGACAAGGCACATCAAGCACTGACCTACCTTTACCAGCAGACGGATAATGTTGTGCTTCAACCCACAGTCAACAGCTACAACTTTAATTGGATTCCCTCTGCCATAAACCTTGACTTCCTATAAAAAGACCATGTTGTAAATGAGAGATCATGCCCTGTCCCCAAAACACAGAGAAGATGGGTAGCAGAGTAACTTTTCACCAAAAGTGAAACTGGTACTTAACAATCAATTTATGTGGAAATCTCCAGAATACTGCAGACATTAGTGCTTCCTTCATCTTTCTGTGAAAGCAGAGGTTATAATGCTGTTTTATATACTGTTGATTACTGCAGTAATGCAATTCCTAAGCAATCACTCATTTCCATAGCTAATGATGAGCTTTTTTCCTGTGTGTCACCTCATTAGCAGTGAAGCAAAAAGCCAGTTCTCACAGATTATTGCAGCCCAAGAGAAACAGGCCAGATACCCAGTGAGAGATTTTCAGCTAAAGTGCAGTCATCCTGCAGATGCCAGTGAAGCAACAAGGCTGTTTCACACCAGCTACAGATCCATCACATGAAACACCACACCAACCCTCCATTCCCAGTAAGAGCAAAGCAGAGCACAGCTGGGGAGAGCCTGTAGTGACCTTCTGTGCACCATGGCAGCACAGACCAGGCCAGCCTGTCACCAAGCATGGCCTATGTTTGTATGGACCTGGCAGTTTCATCTCACACCTTCTCCTCCTCTAGCCTCTGTTCCTTAACCCATTCCACAAACTAAATTGTCACCAGTCCCAAATCTGAACCATCATGCTTTGTACACCCAGTTATCTATTGGTCACAGCCAGAATGGAAGAAAGTAAAGTCAAACCACTGTATATGGCCTTGATACTGTGCTGTTGCAGCCTCACTGTCAGACAGCTCTAGCACTGATGTAAGGTTATTTATGGACAGCTTCTTTCTGAAGATTGCTGAATTTTACTTGCTACATGACTGCAGGTAGCAGTTATTGATGTTATTCATCAGTAAGCACATAAGGCTGACTTCTTCCTCCTAAAAACCAAACTCTGTGCTTACCTTCAGTTACACTCAGCTTCTGAAAGCTGATATTGACAAATGTATTATACCCAAAGTGGCTTTTCTCTTGGGTATCATGGGAAAAACAAGCATTTTTCTTCTTTTTTATTTTTTTCTCTTTTAGACTAAGTAACTCCCTTTTAATCAGCTTCCCTGGCATCCATATTTCACATCTGAGCCTCCTTATGAAAAGATACTCACATTCATGTCCAATGTGGCCGGTGCAGGGTGACAAACTGAATTTTTTAAAAGAGAAATATGGCCAGCCAGAAGGAAAGACATCCCATCAGCAGATAATTCAAGATGAAGTTTGTTAGCAGAATATTGCAACTCCTCCCTGTGTGTTGCCCTAACTCAGTTCTTGTTTGAACTTTTATCTTTGCAGAGATTGAAATGCAGAGGTTTCTAGTGATGCCTTAGGATTTGGTTTTTATTTTTCAGATCCTGTCCTGCTTTAGTGTATAACTCTAAAACTCCATAGCCTGTCAGCTACTGTTCTCCCATTTTATTCAGACAAAACAATTCCTCTCTAGGCCTGAAACTCAATCAGACCTTGAAAACCATAAACAAAAGTGAGTTGCAGGGAAGTATATGATTTCATTACCTGAGGCTGTAGTTGGAGAATTAGCCCCTGATATGTAAATGGACCCAATCTGTAGGAAAAACTCGTGACCATCATCCACCTTGGGCAGCCTCTCAGAGGCTTCTGACTGCCCAGGGTGTACCTATTGAAGGCCTTTAATAAATACCTGCTTTTATTCTTTTAATCTCATCTAGCCTCTGTTCCAGATAGCCACTAGAATGTTCCAGGCATCACTAGAATGCAAGAGTATGTCCTCTGTGAGAACAGCTCTGATCAGTCAGGAGAGACTGATTTCCATGCCAGGAGCAAGAGATGGAGTACAAGGAGCACCTCCAGTCTCCAAACCTCCAAATATACAATCTCCAAAGACATGGAGTACCAGAGCACTACAAGGCTTCAAGCTGCTGCACATGAATCACAATGGTCCCTCCTCCACCTCTGAGGATGTGACTCAGCCTGAGCCAATAGTGCTGCCACTGCTGCTGTGACTCCCAATGCACAAGAATGGAGGTTTTTGTGTGGGAACACATCTTGTAGCTCACATTACATAAGCAGATGGCAAAGTATCCTACAACCCTTTTCAGAATGAGTAGAATCAAACTGAACCTGGATCTTGTTAGATCATTTCAGGCTTCTGATAAGAAGCTGTGCCTGATAACATAAAATAGTGTCTTCACAGTTACTGATCCACAAGTGGATTCAGGTTCCAACAGTCCATGGTGGAACTGGATCACTGCACAGGAATTTTATGGGTCTTTTACCTGCTGTCCTTCAAGCTTCTGGGTGGTGGGTTTCAGTGTCCTGTGCCAGAGACCCTAAGAAAAACTCACTGTCCTTTTCAAAAAGGGCTTTTGAAGATTTCTCAGTTTCTCATAATATCCATACTTTAAAAAATAAGAAAATACGAAGCAAAGACCTCCTTCAAAGGTTCTCCTTAGCTGTTCTCATGACCAAAGGGAGTTGTGGGGCAACACTACTTCAAGGCACTTTAATTAACCTTACTTTCAAAACTTTCCACTCAAATTAATTAGCTGTTATCTCCTTCAGCAGCAAGACTGATTTTAGATGTTCCTTTTTCCACAACCCACTTGTCACACTGTGTCCTGCAGAGATCTGATCTGCCCCCTGCATCTGGCTAAGAGTGTGTTTAGACAGAAACTAGACTGGGAGCTGGATCAGAGAACTGTTAAAATACATGCTTTCTAAAGCCAGAGGATTCCCCTCACCTGTTCATAGGTGAACATAAAAAACTGTCCCAGCCTGAAAGGATTATTTGGGAAAGCTGCAAACTTGTGGTTAGGGAGAGTAAAAGCTCCTGCTGGTACTACTGCTAAGAACAAAAACAGTACATGGGCCTGCATGTGTGGAGAGATGTGACCTTTTAGCTTGGACTACTTAACTATCTGTCATTTGCTCTGTGATCCTGGCCATCACACACACCAAACAAAAAATCTCCAACAAGAGTACTTGCAGAATACAGGCAGTTTACCACACTCCTTGCCCTGGATAGGCAACATTAGCAAGCACAGTCTATATCACTAGCATTTAATCAAGGTGGCAGGGGGTGGGTAGGATATAATAAGAAAATCAATCACTCCTAGTGTACAATAGATAAGCAGATTCTGGATCATACTGTATGCTGATTTACATGAAAATCACCGTTTGGCAACAGATAGATGATCATGTCCAGTAATTACCAACATTAAACAGCTTACCTCATTTACAGCTTTATATGTGATGTTGTTTTTAGGCCTATAAAATGAAGTTATAAACATAACGAGACCACCAAAGTGCTGTTAATCTTATTCTATCTCCCTTTAAGAAGCTATTTTCAGCACCCTTACAGTAATTCTGTCTTAGCAATTGCAGAGTTTAGCATCAGCAATCTTACCTGTTTCTGAAATGGCTCCACCTGGACCTTGCAATCCTAGATCACAACCTCAGTAAGCAATTGCCATTCTTCTGTGTAGCAACAAGGCCCTGACTCAAAACAGTGGAGGTGTTGGCACAAGCTGGGGAGATCCCCATAGTGAGATTTGCATGGCAGCCTTCATATTGCAATGGCATCCCAGGATGCCAGTTACCACTGTAAATCCAAACTTGGATGGAGAGTGCTTCAAACTCCCCCTTGCTCACCCATCAGTCTGTTCAGGACTGCTTTTCACCCTCACCATGAACACACTAGCTGGTGTGCAGAACAGTACACAAGCAACTCTATTTGCAGAGCTCTTCCAGACTTGAAGGAAGTGCAAAGAGCATAGCAAGAATGGAATTTGCAAAAGGGACTCACACACTCTCTTCTCACTTCAGTCAGTGGGATTAAGCATCCAGGGCACTCTTTATCCCCCAATTAAATCCCAGAGGGGCCACAACTTAAGACATTTGGCCCTGCATTGGTACAAGAATAGTTACTTTTTTTACTATGGGCCTAGTTTCCTACATCCCCATGATTTCTAATGTTCTTCTCAGCTTGTAGTTGAACATGGTTTGCATGTCCAGCAAGTAAAACCTTCACTTCTGGTCTGTTCAGATCTCTGGGCATGGCAGCTAATTCCAGTTATATCAGGTGAAAGGGGATTCCTAATTTGGTCCAGTTTTGACATCCAGAAGTCTCTTCTGGAATTACCCCACCAAAATCACACCTGAACACAGATCATCAAATGGTATTGTGATGATGCCTACAATTTTTTTAAGGAAAGCAACCATTCTTTTTATTAATTCTTTTTATTAATTCTTTTTATTAATTCTTTTTATGTTTGAAAACATCTACCATATACCAGGTCTAACTGTATCCCAAATACTTCTCTGGAACACACAATCCTCTGTTCAGAGTGTGGTTCAGACCACATTAAACTCAACACAACCATTTTTATCCCCAACACTGCACCTAGGGAGCCATGGGGATATTGTGAAAACAGTCCATCAAAGGTCTAGAAAGGTGCATGGTTTAGAAAAGGTCTCCAAATTGTTTGTTTAGAAAAACTGGTTGAGCAAATGAGGAGCACTTACTACCTGGAGTGTACAGCCCTAATACTATGGAAGAAGTTCTCACCTTTGTTGAAACTTCTGCAATTAAGTTTTGCTTATTTGGGTCTGCAAACGCCACAGGTTGACCTTCAAATTCAATCTTCCCAAGTACTGTACCCTGTGGAAATACACCAAAAAAAACCAAAGCATGAGCAAAGGAGAAGCTGTGAACATTGGGATGAGGTGTTGACAGGCTCAGCTACTGGAACAGCTCTTTAAAGATGTTTTTTTAGCAGTTTATAAGCATTATTAGCATTTTCAGAAGTTTATGAGCTTTCCTCAGTATGAAAAAACTATTTAAACTTCTTCATTCAGGGGAGAGACATTATCAGCAGTAATATTTTTTAATAGGAAGTCTGGCAAGCTGTGTTGTGAAATGAAATTGAGTTGTCTTCCAAGAAGATAAGAACTCAGATCCCCACATAACTGTCATGTAGATCTGGTAGTAATCTGCAAAGCAGTTTGAAGATTTTTTGCTTTTGGAAACCCACTGTGAGGTTTTCAGCTGCCTCCTGTGGACAGCCACAAGGCAGCAGAACGGGTGTAAGGCAAACCTATGTAGGAGGCAGGTCAGCCCAGCTGTTTCCTGAATAAGCTGTTAAAAATAAAAATCACCTCTAGCAAGCTCTACTCTATATTGCTGTTACCACCTGGCAGAAGCTAGGACACTCTTGTTCTGCCAGCAGCATATCCTTCTTCTCACTGAAGTTCTCAGTGGAAAAAAAAGTCCCTGCTTTGGCTTTGCCCCACTACTGGAGTAAGTGGGATTAATCTAGGGTTAACCTCTTCTCAGCATGGGAACAGGGTGTGCATTACAGAACTTTTCAAGGATGGCAGGGGAAAGTAAAACAGAGGAAGTCAAGGTTTTGTGGTAAATTTATCACATCCCACTTTCATGATCCAACATGTTAAACTTAGCTTGCTCTGTGGATATTACACCAGTTCACACTGGGATTGCTCCTTGGATTTAGTGATTCTTCTTTGAGATACTTCCCTGGCTTCCCAAACCTGAAGTATTCCCTTGGGCATACCTTGACATTTCTCTAGGGCAAGCAACTGCCAATATCTTGCACTGCCATGCACACTAATAAGGGCAAGTCTTATGGACAGAGTTTTGCTCCTAACAGTGGCTGACATCCTATGTCTCCTTGAGTAGCAACTTACACTGAAAGCTGCTTCACATGAACTAGAAGATAATCATCATCTTCAACAAGTCCTGTTCTTGGAAATGAGGGTCCTGAGTGGTGCTTGAGAGCCATGGTTCTGAGTGCCACCATGCACTGAGTTCCATGAATGCTGATGACAAAGCTCTTGAAGCCCTCATTCTCAGCCAAATGGTGCCCTGCATTTACTTTTAGTCCAGTTTAACAAGTCATTGCTTATTTCTGCATTTATCATAAGGAAGCCCTGTTCTCACCTCCAATTTTTATAGAGGCAGGGAGTGAAATACTAAGTAGTTTTCTGCAGTCTGAGAAAACTGGGTTAAAGAGGTGACATTATGCACTTTTTTAAAAGCCATAAACCAATACCACTCAAAATCATGGTATAATGGGACTCACTACTATACACTGCTAAGTTACAGGACAAACACTGAAAGCATTAGCTTTGGATAAAAGGAATGGTGATCTATTATGTCTTAAGAAAGCAGAAAACATATTGCCATTTTCCATTGTACTAAACTGTACTTGTATGCTTTCTGTAAGAGCAGGACAATGTCAAATCTTTCTACAAGAATTCATTTCTACAAATATTTCTCTATTCAAGCTTGACCATTCCTGTTTTGTTCTGTGGAATGAAAAGGGGAGATAGGGTTTGGCTGCAGACTGAAAATTGGTTACCTAAATAACAGCTTCATATAATCCATTAGAAAAGAAGAGCCTCCAAGGCAAATTTACATTCAGACTGGCTTTGATCACTATTTCAGCCAGTGAGAAGTGTAACTTCACATTAACCTTGTCTCCATAACATGACCTTCACTCTACCCATGACCTTCAATTGTTAGCTCTTGGAAAACAGAGAAAAGTAATGAATACTGAAAATAATAGCAGGCTTCAGCCAAAGAAAGCCAGGTTAGGAATTCATCTTAGATTACTGTAGGCATTCCTTTGTCTCAGAGGAGCAGGACAATTTTCATTGACCAAATGTGCCATTGTCTGTGAATGAATAGCCACAATATCTCACAGACTTGCTGTTCCCTTTGACAGTTTCTGAGTAAAGATGTGCTTGATACTACCACCTATTGTGTCTGACACTACATGAGGACTTTCATTTACATCACCTTGTGCTGGCTCACTTATATAGGACAGGAAATCCAGAGCAGAGCCAGGGAGAGGGGGTTCCTTGGGATCAGAGCATTGCCCAGCACTACAGAAGCCCTTGGAAAAGCATATGGACCTGAGTAGCATCTGAAGTCAGGGCTTCAGTACCATTGCTATTCCAGGTTTGCTGAAGCTGGAAAGGGCCCAGCCTTAGCAAGGTTAATGCAACTGGCTCGAGGGAAGCAGATCCTACCTTGTCACGAATTAATTTGGACAACATTCTGGTATCAATCCCATACAGTGCAGGTACCTGAAGAAAACCCAAGGATAGGTTAGAGAACAAGCAGCTAAAAAAATGGAAAGAAGACAGCAGCCAGATCACTTTTATGAGAACATGTTACAGAATCATAGAAAGGTATGGTTTGGCAGACACCTTAAAGCTCATCTCATTCCAACCCCTGCCATGGACAGGGACACCTTCCACTAGACCAGGCTGCTCACAGCCCCATCCAGCCTGGCCTTGTGTTAAGAGCTCAGGCTCTCAGCAGCAGTCTTACCAAAGCTGCTTCACTGCAGTTCTTCACTCCTCCTTATTCCCACTCATAAATAGCTGAGTTGCTCAAATCTAGTTTCTGCTCCAAAAAGCACAAAATAAAGAGCTCATCTTTCCACTCAGGTCAGTTCTTATTGTGTTGTTACATCTAGATTGCTCACCTGCTCTTCTTGCAACCACTCCCCCAGGCTCCTAGTAGCCTGCCAGTGGCTGTACTCATGGCTGTAATCCAGCACCAGTAAGCCTGAAACCTGTAGAAAGAAGAAATATCATTTTTTACTGTAGGACCACCTTTGTACTTATCTGGTAGCTTCAATTTTCACTATTCATTCACCATAAACCATATCATGGACAGACTTCAGGCTACCTCATGACTGTACCTAGGCATTTTGACTAGGAAATCCATAGAAGAATGTGGCTTGGTAACCAAAGCTGCAAATAGCACTGAGCTGACAAAACACTTCTTGTCAAAAGAAAGAAAACAGAAATTTAAGACAAGACAAAATTTTTTATTTTGATTCTTTATTTTTTTTAATAAGAAGACTTTTCACTTTCAAATAACACTTCATTTCAAAAGTCAGCTCCATTTTTCAATGGAGTTAAGGTAAAAACCAGTCATTTCACCTCAGAACAGATACTTCCAGAAGGCATATGGCTTAGTACAGAAATCAAGATGAAGTATTTTTTGCCACCATTCCTCTAAAGAACAATATCCAGAAGAAGAAAAACAAAAAAGTTGAGTATCACTGACTACTTCTACAAGGGAGCCAGTAAACTCTTACATACTCAGCCTTCTGGGCAAAATCCTTTGATCAGCACTGCTTCTCCCACTATTACCTTGATCCCATCAGACTCCAGAAATCTTCTAAGGCCCATTTCGTCCAAAGCAGCTGTGTCAGGCACTCCACCATTCCCAACTATGGGGTTAGCCAGGGTAAGAATCTGTCCTTTGTAGCTGGGATCTGTCAAGGCTTCGGTGTATCTAGTAGAAGAAAGGTACATTGGTCTGGAGTCAAAAGGAAAGACAGACCCAGTGAAAACAAGACAGGTCTGAATTCCCATATGACAAAAGGGAAAAAATGGTGTTATGTAAAGATATTCTCAGAATAAAAGCAAACACATCTGTGAATATGCCCTGACTTTGTCATTTGTGGTTAAACATTTGACATGGAGAAGAAGGAAAGACTTTGGCTTCCCATGTTTCATTTAAGAAAAGCACAGAAGCAATCAAGAGTCCTTCGATTTAACGTGAGAAACAAGTACAGAGAGGGCAGGGATATCTCAGCCCTGCACCCTCTGATAACAGCTTGGCCTGGCTGAGCACACCCCTGGGCAGTGCTTTGCCCTTGCTGCTCCCTGCCCTCCCTGCACTGTAAGAGGGCATTTTTTTGCCCTCTTTTTCCTCCGAATGGAAAAGAAGGCTTTCTCCTCTCAGTGGTATCAGAAAGCTCCAACTGAAAAGCCAGGAGACAACAGAGATGTTTGCCCTGGCTTTGTCCCTTCCACACTCTGGATTTTGCACATCTTGGGATGCTCAGGGCTGTAACTGCTCTTTTTGTGGGGGAGGACATAGACAAGTCCTTGGGATTCCTCATCACTACTCCGGGTCCTTCTCTCCAACTTAATCTGTCAACAAACCCTGCCATGGTCCCACCTCTCCAGTTTCTCCTAGCAGAGCCCTGGTATCTTGTAGGCAATCTCCATGTTCTCACCCACAGAACACCATTCATTTCACATGACAAGACTCCTAAGTGCTTGGAAGCTGGTTTGTGCATCCCTGAGGAAGGTAAGTTGAAGACAATGCTCTGGGATTCAGCATTCCAACACTGGTCACAAGGCCCCAGAGCATGTCCTATCATTAGCCCAGATCACCATTCCTTTTATCCAAAGCTAATGCTTTCAGTGTTTGTCCTGTAACTTAGCAGTGTATAGTAGTGAGTCCCATTATACCATGATTTTGAGTTTATGGTTTTTAAAAAAGTGCATAATGCCACCTCTTTACCCAGTTTTCTCAAGGACAGATCTAAAAGCACATTGGAACATTCTTCTGCAGCACAGGACGAAACCTAGGATTTCATGAAGTATCATCTCTGGACCTAGATCAGTCTCACTTCAAGCACATATAGGGGGACAGGGTAAATGTGGTCTAAATGATCCTATTGTTCAGCTTCAAATTGACAGTCCTTCACTTTCTCCCTTATACTGTAGTATACTGTTGCAAATATCCCTTAAAGTGTTACTGTCTTTCATCACAAAACCAGCTGCAATTTAGCAACAGATAAAGTTATCCCCATAAATATTGAGTCAAATGCATAAAGACACTTCAGGATGAATCTGCTCTATACAGAATATAATTTATTATTGTCATTACTGTTTCAACACTTAATTGGCAACTCCAGCCATCTACCAGATATCAGCAAGTCACAAGAGACATTTTTAAGGAACACCAGACTTACTTCCAGTAGATTAATTGTCAAATATTGGGAAACTCTTCACAAAAGCAGGACTGGCTGCTGGCAGATAAAGACAACACAGCACACCAGCCTGCTCTGAGAAATGACATGTCAAATAAATAATGGCCAGGAAATATTTTCAGGTAAGCCTCTCCTGATCTTCAAATCCGTATTTGCTGCTGCAGGTAACCAACACAAAGTGCAGTGTGATCCCAAAACTGCAGTAGGTACCAGGCACGTGGCACATGCATGCTTGGCATTGTTCTCTCCTTCTGAGCTAATTGGTTATGCTTCCAAAGGCTCCTTGTTGCTGACAAAGCTGATGTAATTAACCTTTGCATGTCATTTGTAATTAGCAAAGGACAGAGAGCCACTGGGTCTGAGTGGAGTGTGCAGGCAGAGCTCGGACAATGACCTTTAAGCAGGAACAATGCCTTGTGGAGCACAGAGGAGCAGATGAAAACACCAGCTCCAAATGTGCTGCAAGGTCTAATCCTTGCTGTGCCTGCCCAAAGGTCTGTCTGATTTCAGTGAACTCCTGTCAACTCATTCTTCTCACTAGACTGTCATGAGAAACACACACATTTATTAGAGGTAAACACCTTCATGGAGCCATTTCAAACATGGGACATTTTATGGGTTGTAACTCTTCTTCTTTCTTAATTGGAGATCTCCTCTTTTTGTTCCTTTACCAAACAGATGGCTGTAACTGTAGGGGTTTTTTTTCAGCAAATGCTTCTGCAAAGTTAATCCTCAAGCCTTTCTATCAAAAATTCAACATTTCACTCCCAAAAGAGTGCTCTTGGCCTTCTATATCACAGTAATATGTCACCATTTCAGCAAGTTTCAGCTACTTCAAGCCTGAGAGCTGTATGCACATAAAGTGCTTTGCCTCCCATTTCTAGAACATGAATCAGAACATGGGAGCCCAGATGAGGAGACATGGGGCAGAGCAGCCTATTAATCACCCCAGGACAGAGCCCATGCTGACCCCACTCAGCACCTGGGAACACCCACTTCACAGAAAGCAGGTCTGAGGCTTATCAGCCCCCCTGCACTAACCTCTTGCTCCCTGTAGTGACAAACTGCTGCGTGCCCCAGCAGCCTGGGCACCTCCTTCATCCTGGCACAGCCTCTTCCTGTGTCAGGGAGCAGGGACAGCTGGGTTCCTCTGGATACACAGATCTTGATCTCTGTGATCAGGAGCAAGAGGTACAGCCACAGGGTTCCTTTCAATGGACAGCAACCCCAGGACTGGTAGGAAATCAACTTTTTATTCTGCAACAATGCTGCAAACTCTTATCTTCCATTTCTCTGAATCAATCAAGGTCGTGTTCTGTACAGAGGGCTCTGAAGATACCACCTTACATTTTGAATGTTTTTCTCCTAGCTCATATGCTCCCCATCACAGAAGAGATCTCTGTCACAGCATCCTCTCCAAATGATTAGACAATGAACAAACACAACTTCTACTGCCACAGCAACATGTGGAGAGGAAATTAATCCTTCAGGTCCTCCTTGACTTTTGTGATGTGCCAGGATTGATGGCCCATAATCTATCAATGAGAAGCGAACTCTGGTGCCCTCCATCATTCTGATCCATATTAAACAGTGGCTTGTTGGCAGGTATATTAACACAGACAGTAATTAGTGCTGTCAAAATGCTTAAATAATTGTCTCCTAATGCAAAACTGCAAACTGATTCTCCTCTGCAGCAATTTAACATTCTCAGCAACGATATCATTTAAGAACCCATCCTGTGAGTACTGAGGTCTCCAGAGGAGAGCAGAATTTGGGGAACACAATGCAGATGAGCAAAGACAACTTCAGAGATGTCTTATCTCCCCAAGGACATGCCTCTGTGCTTACCAAAAGCCCCATTCCTCTGGCTAGATTCCCTCTAGCTCAAGCAGTCCAACAAAAGCACTGGCAGCATTTGGCTGCCAACCTAAGTCAGCCATAGGCTTCTACCACTCAAGAGGACAGAGAATCATGCTAGGCATTAATCTGATCCTGCCCTTTAGCTGGAAAGGGCACAGAATGCAAAAGCCCTGTGGTATGAGCCAACAAATTACGTAACAGATGGGTCATAAAGGTGACCAACCTGGGGTTTAAACATTTTGCATTCAGAAGCCAAGTTCCATTACCAAGAAGGCTGCAGATGCTTCAAACCTCCACAGCTGACCTGGACACTGGAGAACAGATAGCTTCTCTGCTCTGACTCAGCAATTCAGAACCCTATGTATCTCATCATCATCCCTAGATTAATCTTTAAAGGTGCTTATCACCTCAAATGTTTTGGCACAAGTGGTCTGCCTGAGACGTCTTCATTAATTCTCTCTCTCTCTCTCTCTGGACTACAATGTAGCACTACATAGAAAACTACCTGCTTGGATTAGGACCCTAAGAGCTTAGAAAAAGCAGCTTTCACAATTCACAAAGCTTCCAAAGAAGTATTGTTGCTTGTTTGTCATTTGCTGTCGCCTTACCCAGAGATCCCTGTGTTGAATACGACTTCCCCTGCCGTGGAAGCTGGGTAGCCAAAAGAATAGCCCTTCATCTTCATCCCATCTTCCAGCACCAAGGTCGCTGTCTGCACCTAGAGAAAGGCACATGAAGAGACTCACACATGAAGAAAAGCTTGATGTTTATACAGGTAACACCTAGGGTACCTGCTGTGCATGCCTAACACTCTAAGTATTCCTGCCCTTCTCCCACTCCCAGCTGCCAAGACACCATCTTTTTTACTAGTCTGATGCCTTTTTTTCTTTCCAACACTTAGGAAACATTGTTATCCTAGTGTGTTCCTAACCATCACTGCAAGCAGAGCATGTGCTGCTGTTACTGTGGGATTATCTCAACCCCTAGTTCGTTTTCTCCACATATGACATCTTACAATTTACCATCATAACCCTGTAGGGAAAGGATCAGTTGCCTCCTCAGTATTTGCTCAAGGCCTGCTGCTGACTTTCACCCAGCTCTGACCTTTGATAGGTGATTAACTTCTGGTGCCACCATACAGCAATGCCACTAAAAATAAGTATTTTGTTGAACTGGTGTCAGAAAACAAAATGCAAAATACAAGTATATTCTTCTGTAGGACACTAGACCAGAGGAGTTCATGGATCAGATGGACACTCATGGTCACAGCTACCTCAGGGGTAGGCATAAATTGTCCCAGAAGAAGCAGCTATGAAACAAGCAGCCTAGAGGAACCCATACCTCTTCCAGGGAGTGTTTAGCAGAACTGAGTCCCACACTAACTGTGGGATCCCTTAGAGGCTTCATCACTATTTTACAGCCAAGGCAAATGGGACAATGAGTTTTACAGAAGTCCTTAACAGTCATTGTCACAACTGGGTCTTTGCATTATATGACTAATGTACCACCCTCTTTGACCCCACTTGGAAAATAAACCTTTCTTACCCTGTTGAGGCACTGGATGGGAAACTGCCAGAGAATTCCACCTTCTAATAAATAAATAAAGACTACCTTATTTATTTCTGCACAGCAAAAATGACAAAATGAACTGGGAGATTCCCTCCAACAACAGGATCACTGGCGACATGCAGAGGAAGAGTAAGCAAAGCTGTAACTAGATTTGCCAATGAATTCCTGGGCTTGAAATAATTTGGACTATGAACTTGCAAGACCCTGAAAAACCTCCACTTATGGGAGGCAAGCGCAGCTGTCTCCTAGGCACAGGCAGAGTGACCACCAGTGCAAAAATCCCAGTGGTCTGTGCCACAGGAAATGTGCCAAGCCTGTCCACAGGAAGCAGCTCTCACTGTGATTTAGCTTCATATTGGTTTCTTTTACAGAGTTATTCCTCTTACTGGGATTTTTAAAAGAAAAATCAAGATCAATTTGCTGCAGAAGGGAGCTGGAGAGCTACTTTCCATTAGCTGTAAATCAGATGAACAATCACAGCAAGGAGAAATTTCATTCTCACTATTGAACATTTTGTAATCATCATGACAAACATTCATTTAGGGCCCCTCTGCAGTTACAAATACCACACAGATCAATTACTAATGTACTGAAAAATACACTAAAAATCAAACTGCGCTGCCAAGTAATTGAATTCTGTGCATCTGGGATGCTTTTAGCCTTGCCAGTTTTTCCTCATTAATGTCAAACACTCAGTCATTCTCCAAAGATTTAGCCATAAGTTTTGGAACCTTCCCACACCACTGGACAGTTTAGTCAGAAACACCAAAATCTCCTCCCTCCCCAGCAATAAACAGAATTTTTGTGGCTAAATCCCCTAGGTCTAGGCCAAATTAAAATGACAGTTTGGTGGGTTCCCTAATCTCCCTGTGCCACTCACTTCAGAGAGCTGCCAGCCACTCAAAGCACTGCCTAGCACAGATGTGGTGTGGGTGCCTCTGACTGGGCTTTGGACAAGACCTCTGCCCTTTCTGAAGCCCAGTGAAAGCCCAACCTACCCTGCCCACATGGCACACTGACTTCTGGATACAGTTTCTCCCAGCCTTGGTGTTAAAGGCTGGATCTCTTCCCCCAGCAGCACACAAATAGCAACTCCAAGTGTGCCCCACCACTGGCACTTGCCTGAACTGTGGTCCTGCCACCAACCCTGTCAGAATCCTTCGGGAAACAATAGTGGGATAAGCAGAACATTTAAGATTCATGCAAGTGCCGAAGGCCAAAGCCCAGAGCAATCACTGTGAGCTTCAGAGCCTCACCCTCAGTGTAGTACTTGGCAGGGATCTGCATGGCCTTCTTCCCACCACAGCCCACCTCCTTTCTATACCAGACAGCACAGAAATCATTTCTGTTGAACAGAAGCCCTTATTATACTATTAGAGCCCCTGTACAGTGTTCAAGTAATGCAGAAAAAATGTCCCTGAGCAACCATAACTTGCCTGCAAGTTCAGCTATAGCAGGGGATAGATGTTCAAATGTTTCCCTCCCTTTCTTGATTTATTATTCTTAATTAAGTGGTTGGTTCATTGAGCATTCTCAAAGCAATTATTCTTGCTTACATTTCCAGTGGAGGTGTTATCCCTAAGCTTCCAGCCTACCTTGTTTTTTCAGTTTTGTTTTTGAGGTGAAAAGTGATTTACAGGCTATAGAGAAGGCCTCTTGGCTCAATCCGAGATAAGTTGGGAGGAATACTTACTTTCGAGAAAAGAACAAGCAAGAAATAAACAACCCCCCAGAGCTTCCATTAGATCCTTTTGTCTTCACCCTTCTCAAAAGCATCCCCACATAGCCTCAGATAAATTTCTGTTGTAATCTCAACTAAATTGTTTCTGCCACACACCCCCAACATAAAATGTGCCACTTGCAATCTGATTTCTTCTTCCTACACATCAGTGGCTTCACCTTTAGCAGAGGGCCCTGTGCTCTAGAGAGGCTGCAGTACTCTTCAAGAGCTTTGAGGATGAAGATGGCTAAGAGAAAGGGTCATGCTGTTGATAGATTTTGTGTACTTTGTCAAAGCAGCCTGAAGAGTCAACTAGTTCAGGTCCCACTTCACCAAGTACTTCACACATCAAGTAAAGAAAGCACTTAAGAAGTTAAAAGAAAAAAAAACTAAATCCAGTAAGAAAGTAAGAAAGCAGATAAAATTAGTTCCAGTTAGTTCCCTGCTGTAGCACCCCTTCCCATCTAAAAAGTGGATGATGAAGATCTGCAAAATCTCAAAAGATCTACAGTACAATTCCACACAGCACAACAGTCTCTGCCACATTGGCTCACAGATGGCTGGCTACAGAACATAACAGAAGCAGAGAAGAATTCAAAAGTTCAAAGATTCCTTCTACTATAAAAAGCTGGTGCCAGGACTGAGCTACATTTCACTCTCCCAAGATCAAATAGCCAGCAACAAAGGAGAAAAATCAAACTGATTCTTACTCTTCTTATAAGTACTATGCCATCACAGGTTGGAAATCTGTCTGGACATGGCTAACAGTTAAGATTTCCTTTGCCAACCCTGTGTACATATATCTATATCTATCTGATTTTGCTCTGGCACATTTCTATCTGGCTAACATTGAGAGAAGAAGGCAGGGCAAGAAAAAAGAATGAGTAAAAGTGAGTGTCTTGGGATACACCAAAGAAGCTTCACACTTAGGATATTTTTAGGGAGAAGCACTGAATTAACTCCTTTATCATCCAAGACAAACCCAAAGAAAAGCAACACAGGTACCATGGTAGAAAAGTCACAGTTCCTACAACTTCAACTCTTCTCAAGGCTGTTCACAACAATGCCTCAAATATTTGTCCATCACAAAACCCAAAGGAGAAGAGTGAACCAAGCCAGATGAGGTACCTAGCACAAGTCACTGAGGATCCATGGAAATGAGCATCCCTTCCTCCCCAAGAGGACCAGTTCACTAAGTTCCCCCCATCCCTATGGGAATGGGCCCCATTTAACATCCCCTTCACCTCCAAAACAAGGAGTAGAGTACCTTGTGACTCATCTTTAACTTCCTCACCATCTCTCTACTCTCCTTGCAGTCCCTGTCCCATTTCTTTCCACCTGCCTCAAATATATTTGAAGAGTCCTTTCACAGTAATCTGAAATAGTTTCTACAGCCAGCACTCTACAAAATTTTCCTCATCTCCCTCTCATTTCTGACTACATTTTTAGCTCATTCCTGGTGGTTTTTATAGCTGTCCCAAACCTCTCCTTACTGAGGCAGCTATACTGTGACAAGCCACCTATTTATTGCTCGTACTACTTTTACATGCCCATTTAACTACATTGGCCTCAGAAGAGCATTTACAATAAGAGCTTCAAGCTGCATTTTCTCTGCCTACTCCTGAATTTTTAACAGTCTTGATTAACCCAAAACCAGTGATGCTGAACATCCCTGCTGAGAGCTCTGAGGGGTCTCTGGTCTGCTCTCTGCCCCTCTTTCACTCATGGATGACCATTTCTTCTTTAGATTGGAAGGGATGGGATTCAATAGGGAAATATGGACCTGTGAGTCCCCACATCTAACAGTGCTCGCCTATGATGGTGTTTCCCCACACAGGGTGAGTTAAACTGGACAGAATAACATACCTGGGAGAAGCATTATTAGGCATTCTGAACTATCACCTCTCCCTCATGTTGTCTAATACTTAACTTATACATAGGTTAGATGTCTTCATTGTATTTTGTTATGTTTCCTAAAATACCCCAGTGAGAAAAAGCAATTAAAGGCAACTTAAGGCTCATTTAAGCCTGCAATAATGCACTAGTACTGCCATTAGTCTACACACAGCATTATGGATCATAGAATGTCCTGAGTTGGAAAGGATCCACAAGGCTTATCAAGTTCATCCAACTCCTGTCCCTGCACAGGACAACCCCAAGAATCCCACCATGTGCCTGAGAGTATTGTCCAAACATTTCTTGAACTCTAGCATGCTTGGGGCCATGACTTTACTTGTGTTACATTTCACTCTTTCCTCAAATTTTTAATGAACATCCATTTCCTTTAATGCTGCTTGGAACACCAAACCCAGACATAAGTCACTACTGGGTCACAACTAGCCTCACAACTAGACTTAATTTCCATACTCTGATGCAAAGAAACTGGGAACTCACATGTTGAAGGAAGACATATAAACAGGAACACTTCTTGCCTTATCCTGAATTCCTCTGAAGAGGAATTTCTATTTTTAAAGCATCATAGAATCACAGAATGGATTGAGTTGGAAGGGACCTTAAAGAACACTGTTTCAATCCCTTGCCATGAGCAGGGACACCTTCCACTGGAAGGCTGCTCAGAGCCCTGTGCAACTTGGTCTTGAACACCTTCAGAGATGTGGCAGCCACAGCTTCTCTGAGCACCCTGTTTCCAGTGCCTCACCACCCTCAGAGTGAAGAACTTTTTTGCTAATATCTAATCTAAATATTCTCTGTCAGTTTGAATCCATTCCCCCCTTTTGTCCTGTCAAGTAACAGGTCTGTTGCAAGGAGCTCAGAGAACTCCTGAAAAATGAGTGGCTGTGGGACAGGTAAGAGAAGTGCTCAGTGGACAGAAGTGATACTGATCAGCCCTCTAGACCATCCTGCCAGGTAAGGCAGCACCTGCATTCCAAGTCTCTTGATGCTTTCCCCTACCACTCTCTGAAACCCCATTCCTCCAGTTGCTAATTCTATTGCATTCTTCATCCAGCACAAAACCTGTGCAAAAGTGACTTTTCAATGCAAAGTGCATGCTGACAGAACTCGCACAGCACTCCATTGGTACAGAACTCCCACTGAAAGTCTCATTTCAGCCATTTATTCCAGTTCCTGTAGCAAAGAGCACTAGAAAACTGGGGAAATCAGCTGAGTGGTCAAGCCCCAGTAAATCAAGAGGTGATACACTGATGCATTCACAAGAGTTGTCTGACTGTCTAATTAATCTCAGAGCCATTATAGCTTCTAATACATTGAAAATGGATTCTGTATGGACTCAATAGGATTAATTATATGCCTTAAGTGATGCATGATTTTAAATATTCAGCCAATTCATCTGGTATGGACTGAAAATCTGTTCTGTCAGCTATCAGTCCTATAGAAAGGTAAAGTGTTTCTAAAGAAAATACCATATAGTAATTAACTGAAACCCTGAACTTCCACCTTTTGGTCTAATTTACCCTATAACTTCCATTCCAGACTAGACAAAAAGTGTGTTTGCTTAGCTAATAAAACCATTTAGCCAAGCAAGCCCCTTGCTTAGGGTTCAGACAAATTTCCTGTGGTTCGTGCCTCTAGGTAAGCCCTGTTATCTGCAGCAAGTTATCTCTGCATGCCAAACACATCTATTAAACAACAGCAGTTCAGTCACTGTTACCTTGATGCTCAACAGTCTGGTGCCTGTCCTTGAGAAACTCCAGTGATCAGCAGACACATTGCAAAACTTCAATCTGCCTTTTAAAGTCTTCACCACTTTGCAAGCTGTCAAAATTCTTGTCATCTTGAAAGCTGCCAATGGGTAACTAAAGTTTAAAGAACAAAAAAGAAAACAAAAATCTACTTGTATGTATTTCTTCAAGATTTGGTGCTGACAATACACTCTTGTAGATCACAGGGGAAGAGAACAGAGACACAGCAAGCACACTGAACTGACTGTACAGCACTGCCCTCCACCTTCCCATTTATTCTGCCATTGAAGGTCCCAGGTGCAGCCCCACCTCCTCCCACCCCTCCTCACAAGGGTGCTTGCTTAGGCACCCTTGCAACACCGCTCCTCAGGCTGTCTCTGAGCTCTGTCACAAGGGTTTTAACACAGGCCAGACACCATCTGGAAGACAGCAAAGCCTGAAAGAGCCAAGAATACAAGAGCATGTAGTGGCAAGACAAGGAGGAGTAGTTCAAACTGAAAAGAATTCTTTCCTGTAAGCCCTGGCACAGGCTGCCCCAAGAAGCTGGGGCTGCCCCATCCCTGGAAATGTCCAAGGCCACATTGGACAGGGCTTGGAACAACATGGCCTAGTGGAAGGTGTCCCTGCCTGTGGCAGGGGGTGGAACTGGATGATCTTCATCATCCCCTTCCAAACCAAAGCATTCTATGATTCTGAACACACAGGGGCCAGGCTGTTCATAGTGTGGTTTTGAGAGCTCTCAAACATGGGGTCTCCACGCTGGCTGGTGGGACAGCCTGTGGCTGGAACAAGCATACTTGTACTAAAGGATGTGAAGCAGCAAGACCAAATTCCATGGAAAGATCAAATCTTTATTCTGTGTTTGGAGAGCATGCACTAGCATAGGTTTCAAATTGCTGTCTGTCTTCAAATAAATGGAAAAGAAATTTTTCACAACAAAAAATGGTTGCAAAAGAATATATTTTGGCAACATTTCAATGGTGAACAGATGAAATAAGGTGAATTTTTCTACATATTATTTCCTAACTACAGATATTTGTGACTATAATATTTTGCCAGTAACACAACACTCTTCATAAAGAATAATACTCCTCGTTAGCCAGAGATGAAAATGCCTCATTAAGACAAAAGCTGGGGGAGAAGTATGCCCATTTATTATTCTTCAAGAACTAAAAAGAAGAGGCCTCTTTTGAAACCCAGGTGATCAAAGTTTTAATAGGCTTAAAGCAATATATATACACCCAGATTTTTTTGTGCAGCTGGACACATTCTGCCGTAAAGAATTTAGGTGAGTTAATCAGTGGCAGTAATAGTCATAACTTCTTTTTATACAGTGAGATTAGTCTAAGTTGACACCAGTACCACATAAAAATATGAGAAACATTTCCTGTGCAGCTCATTATATATTCACCAACATCATAAAAGAGAGAGAAGAGAGGGCAATGGGTTTGGGTACCCTGCATGACATGAAAAGCTTTTTGGATATTTGAATGAGAAACACATTGAAAAGGCCCAAATCCAGATGAAAAAGACAGACAGAGAGAGGGTAGAACACAGACTGGGTGTAGAGAAGCTCACTGCTTCAATATGGGCTTTACAGGTGCGCAGAGCTGCGAGAACCAAGCCACCAATATTTCCTGATGACTTCACTGTGGCTTAGGACATCATAATTTTTCCTACAAGAAGATATCTGACAATCATTCTGATTCATTGAAGGAGCTTGAGAGACACAGATTTTGCTTTTAGCAAACAAACAAAACCAAATAAATATAGGGGACTGGAAAATGTTTTTGTTAGCTCTTCCTCCATTTGCTTGGCTCTAGTCTGTAGTGATCCAGAAGCCAAAGCCATGCTTATAAGTGACTGGATTGCAAAAACCTATATATTGAAGAAAGGTCATCTTAACATACAAGCACATGTGAGCTCACACAGGCAGTTCAGGAGACAGCTTACTTCCAAAAATCACATTTCACATTATGTTAGCTTTAAACTGCAATGAGTGTAATACACAGCATTTGGAAGGTTATTTTTTATGGCTGTACTGAACAGCCACACCTCATTTTACTCTCTGCCAACATCAGGGAGTGACTTTGGGCCCTGGGATACATGTTTGAACCACAATCAAACCATGCTGGCAGTCTCGGCACCCTAACTGCTAATTCTAACTTCCCTCTGCCACCGTGTTGCAGTAAGGCTGCACCATGAAGCTGATGCATCCACATTAAAAACTCACCCCTTCCTTCCACCACGAGGCTATTCATGAACACAGGACATAAGGAATGAGCAGAAAATGGTCCATGCCTTTTGGCAGAGTGGCATCTTGCAGGTGCAAACAGCTGCATGACCACATATGCACACATACAGACCTAATGTGGCTGCTGCATGTTAAGGATTAAATGCTATATGGGTGAACCACAGGCAAAAAAATAGTTTATCACCTACAGAGCAAGGATGTTCCACCGACTACTGCTTTATATTTGACCCTGCTGTTTATCAAAATTGATTAAGCCCACCTCAGACCTTCTGAGGTTAGAAAGGCTATACCTCCAGTAAAAGAATCTTAAAGGATGAAGGAACTTCCCTCTGCCAAAACCAGGAGAAAATATCCAAGCTATTTGTCTCACTGCCAACATGCTAAAAAAAGGTCACAAACTATTGACACCTTAAGGCCAGAAAGTATATAATGTATTCCCTAAAGAAGCCTCAGCTCTGAAAAACCTGTAAAGATACAAATAAGTCTTCTGTGGTTTGGACAGGCTTTAAGTATGCTCTTCATTTAACATAAAGACCAGAAAAGGCAAAATCACTAAGAGATGAAATCAATAAGGAAAAAGAAAATCAATGGGGAAAAAGAAACCAACCTTAGAATTGTAGAAAAAGAGCAGAGATCCATGGTTTTATGAAAATGCAGCCACACTGCCTAAGCTTAGAACTTGCCACTCGTAGATGACTTGCAATTGTAGGACACCTACAGAAAGAAAGTTTGGGCAGGGGCTCTGGAGGATGTCTCTTAGAGAAATCAGGAATGGCAGAAGATTCACTCAGACAAGAACAGATCAAGTACTGGAGGAGAAAGGTGGGAAATGGCAATTCTGGATTCCTTACCGTGTCTTGGGTGTTTGCAGAAAAGCAGAGTGCCTTTTGCTTCATATTCAGTTACACTATTGTACAGAGAGAGGGACTGGGGGAAGGAGAGCAAAGTGCTCAGTAAAATGAAGAACTTTTTGTTACTATTTACAAGTGGAAAACCCCAGAAACAAAATTCATCACACAGCCCCATTGTACCATAAAAATGATACAAAAATCAGTGGTCTATGGCTTTGCAAATCCCCGGGGACAAGTGATTCAAAGAATGCTAAGTACCTACATTTTTAGAGGTTTAAAAGTGCTTAATCTTAAGAAGAGAAGCACTCAGAGCAGATGAGGCCCTGCTTAGATGGCCCAGAAGGGGTGCCCCAAAATGGAAGCACCTAAACCCATTTGTAACAGCTGGGAAGCTCTGCTTTAAACAACCAAGCTATGCAGGATTTTTCATTTTCAAGTTTTCTGTAAAAAGCACAAAACAGTTCCAGTCTTGCTTGAGAGGCAAGAGATCAGAGACAGTTTGTGAGCCTGTTGGGCCACATCCACATCAGTGCAAGCCCAAAGTAATTGCCATCAGCTCAGTGGAGCTTCAAGTGGCATAAGTCTCCCCAGATTGGGACAAGTGCAACAAGCAGCCCACATGAATTGATTGGACTCTGTTTCTTAAGGATGAGACCAGAGAAAAGATTTTTCCCTCCCTACCTCCTTCAGATACTTTTGGAAATCTCTCCTGCCATATGTCAGATTGTGTCTGATTTCTGCCCACCCTGTCTTGTCTCCATTAAATTACATTTGAAAAATATTGACTGGAAAAGCAGAATAGTTGAAAGTTCCAGCAAAACTGCAATTCTCTGCCGCCACTGGGAAGAAGACAAATATTCTCCTCCACCTCTACAGCTCACAAAATCCCTCAAAGTGATTTTGAAACCCTCTCTTCCATTTCAAGGCAAGCTCCACTTGTTTCCCAAGGAACTTATGATGAAGAGTTTTGAAAGCACCTGAAAAATACTGAGATTTCCCATATATTTCCTAATCAAGTGTTAGTTTATCAAGAGAGATGACTGCAGAACTAGGTAGGAATTTTTGATCAAACCCCATTACCTCAGAGACAAAAACATATCTTTTTTGCAGTATATAGAGGTGGAATAAACAAAGTTATTTTGTTCACATGCAAAATGAATTAACAGCATCCAGACATTCCCCATCACCCTGTCCTCTTGGATTGCTGCAGGAGAGAAAGCTGCTTTGATCCAATCTCAGCTGAAATTAAGCATTTCAAGAAAACCCTGCAATGTTTAGAAAATGGCAAAGCAACACAAGCTGAGAATTTCAAAACTAAGGCTGATCTTCACCTGTGTATATACAGAGAAACTGAAAGGAATAAGAACCAAGTACAAGTCTCATCCCTCAGCTCTCCTGAATTCAGTTGTTTAAGCCACAGCCAGAACATGGGGTTTTTTCCAGGGAGTTTCTTCTGTTTTAGAGGAGGTCTGGAGAAAAGGATATTTTAAATTTTAATGGCAGAGGCTCTTAGCAGATCTTGACATTCAAGTGCTGCTTTTTGATTCAGTCTTACTAACTCACATGATGGTGCCATGAATGATTCAATATAAACTCAGATGAATTTTTGGTTTTATTATTTTTAGATGGAAACAATTACAAGTGGCAAGGCAAGAACAGTAAATAAAAGTGGACTGCCCCTAATTGCCAGCTGTACTTTTGCTTACAGCTTGTTTTCCATCCAACTCAATGCCTTCCTGAGATACAAAGTGCTCAGTCCTCTGCAGTCCCAAGTCCTTTCTACCCCTGAGATCTGGCTTTTTTTCTCTTTGCTTCCTTCCACAGTTTCTCTACATGAGTAACAGTCTCCCAGCTCCCTGATGTGACTTTCCAGCCTGCCACACTCTGAGGATCCTGAGTGCTGCTTTCCCTTGAGCACACTTCACAGGACAGAAGCCACCCTCCAGCCTACACAAGCGCAGTTTGGGACTGCCCCTCATCTAGAAATAGCAAGAATCCTACAAAACCTTACCTATTTCTTGTAGAAGGCAATAATCCATATGAAAACCAATATGAAATCTGGTTTTTAACTGCACAATTTAAACATTATTCCCCAACCTTGCAGTTCTCATTTGCAGAAAACAAGTGTTTCTGGGTAAAGGGGAACACAAAACCTGAGCCCTGAGTCAATGTAAATTTATCAAAAACACAAGGTGCTTTGAACAGGACATGAAAACTTCATGTTGGCAAGGGCTTGAGAAACAGAATTCCAGAATTCAGGCTGTCCTCCTCATGATCCTTGGCTGACAAAGGCCCAGTCTGAAAAGAACATGAATACATTCATAGTTAGGGAAGGAAAACACAGTACCTATAACTCAAAACATCTTCCTAATTCTGTTTGAATGTCTCTTTTTGTTTGGGAGTCCGAACAAACAAAAAAGTAAAAAGAAAGTTTTAAATTGAGTTGCTCAAAATCTGATTTTATTAAGCACTGCAAGTAGGTATTTTCACTACTACAGAACACTTTTTTTAAGAGAGATACTATTTTCCCTCTTTTAAATTAAAAATTCTTCTGTTTGTTTTTTTTTAAACAAAAACCTAAAAGTACATTTCAGTTAGCACAAGAAGTGAAGAGTTTCATTTTGATATTTCAATTGAAATGTCAAAAAGCATCAGAATCAAATGAGATGCCGTGTCATTTTCCTTCAAAAACATTAGCTCGGTCTAGCTGACAGCTAAGAGCAATTCAGTCCTGTGAGGTAAATATTTTGCTCTGGAAGCAGACCCTCATGCCCTATCCACAGTTTCATACAATGAAAAAAACATGCCTCAAAACAACCAAAGTATCCAGGGATGGTAGCAAATCCCACAGGAATTCAGGATACAGATGTGTTTGCAATCACTCAACAGGGCCTGTGACAGTTTCAATTAATATCCTATATGATTGTTTTAAACTAATAAAGACTTTTCATTTAGTAAGGAAAATTAATATAACAACATCACTGAAAATCCCAAACCAGCCCCATGTGAAAGAGCTTTCTAAAAATAGCAAATTTCTTGCTAGTTCTGAATTGCCTAACTTGGCACCTCCCTTCCTTTCCAAATTCTGTCTTTAAGCAAAAATCAAGACAGCCTTTTGATGAGTAAAGGAAGTTTATAAAATGCTTGTCAATAACTATTCCACATTAAAGAAAATCTATTTTCAATGAGATTACAGGTTTTATTAAGGCTTGAACAGCCCAGGGTACACTCCTCTGCCTGGGATACAGAGCCCATGCTTCACCCAAACTTGACAAAGATAAGGCTCTTATCTTCAGCAAGAGAAAAAGAATCAACATCTTGAAAATGGGTCAAATTTCATTGCTGCTGAGATTAGCAGCTCCTCTTAGAACAGCTGACTTAGAAGAAACAGAGAAAACCCTTGCAGTGTCTGGAAAAGACTGACATTACTCCAACAGCTCAATTTCAGAAAGTCCTTAGTCAGCAAAAACGCAGAGCTGGCAGAAGAGCTCTGCCTGAGGGTGATAAGGATAACCCAAAGTGCAGTTTGCTCCCAGAGCCACAACGAGCACCACACCTCAGACACAACTCTTACTGCCATGGTGAGGCACCACAAAAACTCTTAATTCCATGGTGAGACAGGCCCCAGAAATCTCAGAGATACCCAGAAGGTGTCTGCAGTGTTTGACATCAGACCAGAGCCAAACTCCATTTACTGGAGAGAGCAAAATTTCTCATTCCCTGAGATTTTCTAAAAAGACATTTTTACAAATGGGGGCCAGCATTGGCAGTCATCCTTTTTCCCCTGTGATTCCAGAGGCTCATACATTTCACTGGCTTGTTACCATGGTTAATTAAAAAGACCAAACTGGCTTTATGAAAAGGCCTACACAAATCCAGTCTCCCCCATGCTACACATTCTTTACAGACTCTAAAAATAACATGATCTTACAATGCAATATTAGCTACATTTGCTCACGATTCCTGTTACACTTGCTTTCTTCTGTAGCTGTCCTGTCATGGATGAATATGAGATAGGTTATCATACCCCAGTGTGTTTGATGTATCAAAGAAAAACAAAATTGACTTGCTGTTGATTATATTATAAATAAATAGGCTTTTATCTAGGATGAATGCTACAACATACTAGGCTGCTGATTTATGCATATAACTGTTTATGTGCATTTGCACAGGCACATACAGTGTTCATTGGGCAGTTTTGTCTTTTTTCTTTGACTTGATTTCATTCTTTCTCCAGTTATACATAATTTCACTAAAATCAAAAATTCTATGACTGAATCATTTTCATGGACATTTTGACCTGGAACAGACCACTTGCTCCAGCTTTCTTGGTAGGCATGTACAGAGGATCTTGGGTCTATGACCAGGGCAACCCAGAAGGGAAATAAGGAAATAAGTAGAGAAAGCATCCATCAGGAGAGATAAGCACCACAAGAGAAATGTATGTTATAGATATTTATATTTCCTAGAACAAAAGGCACTCAGAGCCAGGCATTCTGAAGCATGATTCACAGGAACTGTCACTGGTAGGACAGCTCCCTGTTGCCTGGACTACAACAAAACCCAGATAAAACAGCCTTCTTCTTCCCAGCACATTAGTGGGTCAGGCCTAAAGCTGCCTTCATTTTAAGGAAAAAAAGCAGCTCCACTGAAATGGTAACACACAATCTGCCTTAATGATTTATGGGCTTGTACCTCAAGTATCTGGGTCCTCTCCCAGCCTTAGCTGAGCAAGAAATACTCTCTCAGTAATATACCCTAAAGTCTCTTTTACCACAACAGATGTCATACCCAGTGACAGGACAGGCTCCAAGCTGCATCTGGGGAGATTCAGTTTTAACATGAAGGAAGCCTTTCTTTACTGAGAGGGTGGTCAAACACTGGAACAGGCTTCCCAGAGGTGGTTGATGCCCCAAGCCTGTCAGTGTTTAAAAGGCACTTAGACAATGCCATTGATATCACACTATAACTTTTGGCCAGCCCTGAAGTGATCAGGCAGTTGGACTGGATGATCCTTGTAGGACCCTGCCAACTGAAGTATGCTATATGAGAAGAAATAGAAGGTTTTCTACAGAAAGCTTCTTTCCTAATTTCCTGAGAATAAAAGTGAATTAATCATCCCTCCAGTATAAATATATTTACCCTTAGGAAAGGATATACACAACATATGTCTCCTTTAGCACCTGTGCAGTGCTAGCTGTCCCCAGTTTTGGTGAGAGGGAGAGTTAACATTTCATAGGAGTTACTTAATGTGGCCTTGGCCTCTCACCTTACATACAGCATCTGTGATCAATCAGCATTTTCCTTGTTGCTTCATGCTCCACATTGGAAGGATTTGCAAAATTTGTTTGTCGTAATCTTTTCCTCACCCCTACTTTTTTTTTTGTTCTTGTGGATACCCTGGGGAGAAAAGATAAAGGTAAAAAGCTTTGACTGTTGCAGACAGGGCTATGCACTGAAGCATTTTCTTTAACTTACACATAGATACCCATTAGGCAGATACACACGTGAGGATGCAGATCTCTCTTCAAACAGCACAGCAATGTGCCAATATAGCACTTGCTATATGGATCTGTAATGCTATTTCAGAAGGGATATGATTTTGGCTGATTAAAAACATTTTTAGGGTTGGAGAGCAATGAGGTTTGAAGAAGTAATTGATGCTGTCAGGTAAGTGTTCAGGACTTCAGCCCCAGAACTCCAGCACAGTCCATCCAGATAGCATTGCTGCAATAGCAAGGGAGCTTTATGAGCTAGTCAGTCATAAGACTGCATCATGCTCCATGGGAATGACAGACACTAGATAAAGGTTTATACCCAGCAATACACAGAATCCCAGGATGGGTCAGGCTGGAAGGGAGTGCACTAGCTTATCTGGTCCAACCTTCCTGCTCAAGCAGAGTCAACCCAGAGCACATGGCACAGGATTGTGTCCAGATGTGTCTGGAGAATCCCCAGAGAGGGAGACTTTCTCTGGCCTCTGTTTGAAAAGTTCTTCCTCCTGTCCAGGTGGAACTTCCTGGGCATCAGTCCCTGCCCATTCTTCGTGTGCCACTGCTGGGCCCCACAGGGCAGAGCCTGGTCCCCTCTGAGCCCTCCCTGCAGGCAGGGACAGACAGGGATGAGGGCCCCTCTCATCTGTGTCTCCTCTTGAGGCTGAATATCCCCAGTTCCCTCAGCCTTTCCTTGTCCAGGAGATGCTCCAGACCCTTCTTCATCTCTGCAGCCTCTACTGGAGCTGCTCCAGGAGTTCCCTGTCCCTCTTGTACCAAGAAGCTGAGAACTGGACACTCCAGATGTGCCTCACCAGAGCTGAGCAGAAGGGCAGGATCATCTCTCTCAGCCTGCTGGCAATGCTCTTCCTAATGGATCCCAGGACTCCTGAGAGCTTCTTGGCCACAGGGGTACACTGCTGGCTCATGGACTCATGTTCACCAGGACACTCAGGTCCTTCTCTGCAGAGCTGCTTTCCAGCCTGTAGAGGTGCATGGGGTTAATGCACTTTGCTGTACTTTAACAAACACAGCATTTTCCTTAACAAAATCCCTGGGAACAGTCTCCTCCCCATAATGACCAGCTGGCTCAAAAAGAACCTGTGCTTTTCAGCAAGGGCTTTGATTGCACATCTTAAAAGAGGGCACTAAGCACTGGCTGACATGTGAGTGCTGAGGCTTGAGATGCAGTTAGGCTGTCCTTCCCCTGAAGATGTTCTGCATTGTATTGTCCCTGTCACCCATTTCACTCTGACACCTGAAAATGTTCAGCATGGTGTAAATCAACCAACCCATGGAATCACTCTACATCCCAAGGCAGCAGGTCCTAATTCTTTGTTCATTTGAAGAAGACAGGATCTCAAATACTGAACGGTTTTGTCTCTTTCAGCTTCAGGAAAGACAAAGGAGGTGATCACTGAGGAAAACTAGGGAGCTCCACACTGAAAAGGCCAAGGGAACACAAAATGCATTTCCTTCTTCCTCAGAGCATACAGACCTCGTCCTCAAACAGCACAGGAACTAACAACAGAGCTGGAGATACAAAAAAGGCCTCTCTGGGTAATGCTCTGACAACTGCGCTCTGAACTTCCTGGATCAAGCTCCTTGCACTGCCAGGTCAGGAGTGTCAACATGGTACAGGACTACCAGAAAAAAACCCAAAATATGCACATCTGTGGATCTGACTTAGCCCCACAACAGTCAAAACTGGGGCCTGAATATATCAAATATATGGGGGGATTTCAAGCCTATTTTGACTAAGAGCTGTAAAGACAGGGTTTCATTTTCAGATAGTTTACTTTGTGAACAGATGTGGTTAAAACAGTATCAGATTTTAGTAAAATGAGAAATCAAATTGTAAAGCAGAATAGTCCAAAGGGAGCTTGTTCACTCTCCTGTACTGATTAAAGTAATTTAAATTCTCACTTTTCCTTTATTCACTGCCATAAATAAACAAAAATCAATTCAATTATTTCCACTTCCTATGGATTCCATCACACTACGATCCATTGTAACCAAAGCAACCATAAACTTCGACATCCAGTCCAATGGGTGTGACAAAAAAATCTGACAAAAATACACAAGAGCTAAGTGCTGCTGGGAAGTTTTCCTTTCCTTACTCTGATCACAGAGATCTCAGCAACAGTGTGCTCTTCAGAGACACTCACAAAGGTGAGGAGTTGATTTATATAGGCCATACATGGTCAAAAAGAACTTCAGTTTGTCATTTCTGACTTGAGGGAGGAAATATGGTTTGAAAAATAAAGAGTACTGGTACAGTGGAAAACGAATATCGGCTGGTAGGAAGGGTGAGTGGAAATGTTGTAGGGGACACAGACCCCAAGAACGCTTTACCCAAGTGTTACCTCTTTCCTCTTCCAGCCAGAGTGTCAGCCAGTCACACACTCCTGCAACCACATTTAACATTAACATTTCCAGAGAGCTGAATTCCCTCGCTCCTTCTCTTCTGCCCCTAACAATCTCCTGCAGCTGTGGCACACTCAGGAGTGTGCTTTGAAGAGTTTAGATGCTCATTTTGGGCAGCTTGGGTCTGATTTCCAGGATCAACAGCAGAAGAAATTGGTCTCAAGCCATGACTTTGGAAAAGGTTTTGAAAAAGACTCAAGCTTTTTATTCTGTTGACTCCTGTGAAGCTTAAAGCCCTTATCCATACAAATTTCTGGCTTTGCCCTAGCCCTTCTCCTCTCCTGACCACTACCACATTACGTTATCCTGGCCAATACAGGATTTTTCATCAGACTCTGACCCTAGTACATTTACCTGTGCAAACCAGCAGGTAGAACAGCAGTGTGGACACATTGTGAATGCTTCCAGTTCTCTGTTTACCACCATCCTCTCATTATCAGCTTCCTGCAACAGATGGACTGTAATTTTACAGGCACTAGAAGAGTCAGTAACTGGGTGGGAGAGGCAGGAAAGGCTGCTGCTTCAGTAGCAAGAAGCCAGAGGGAAAAATAAAGGCAGAATGTTGTGGAAGAAATATGGAGGCCTGTGTTTAAGCATTAGCCCTGTATCAGCCATGAGCATAGCTTCAGCTGGGGCAATTCAGGCTGCCTTGTCTTGCCAGTTCTGCTCTTTTTACAGGGAAATGGGTTCCAAGAGATGCAAATAAAGACATAAATAAATCTGTTTCAAGCTATGTTGTTCCTTTTGCGTGACAGCACCCATTTTGATAGCATCAGCGACAGTCCTCTCTAGTAAAGGTCCCTAACAACAATTTGCATCCATACTTCCAGTCAGCTAACATATAGTCTTTCCAAATTTGGAAAGGATCATGTGGGGAACTGAGATAAAATTTCATCTTTTCATTGCTTGCATCCCCCAGGAAAAGTCACAATGCACTCCTTTTAGGTTTCTCCAAAGGGCAAATAAACAATAACTAAAAATCATCCAAGCAAAATAAAGAATTATAAACTCTATGTTTTGACAGTTGTCAGCTTTCAAGCTCACCACACTGGAAATGCTATTGTGTTATGTATTCCCATTTCCCCTCTCCATGTACCTGTAATAATGCATATGGAAGGTAGGAAGCCATGAGACTGAGAATGTACTGAAGAAACCGCCCCTTTCCTTTGAGAAACGTTTTGAGCTGGAAAAGTATTTTCAATCCCTAATGGCTAAGCTTTAAAAAGCCCTTCTGAAACCAAAAGCAGGGCAAAATACCTCAAATGCAAGAAGAGCAGAAAGCTCTCTGACACACAGCAAGCATTGTTCCTGTGTTTCAGGCAGCGACACATCAAGAGATGTCACTTCCCAGAGAAGAAAGAGTGGTGTTGCGTCCTGGCAGGGCCAGCATGGCTCGTGGCTGAGGGACAGGCAGCTGTGCTGGCCCTGTACCAGTTGGGATGAGCCCTCCTTGCAAAAGCCTCAACACAACAGCTTGCTTTTTTAAGAGAAAAATTAATCCTGTGGGGTTAGGGACATGTCTGAGGTATGGAATAATATTCTCAGATGCATATCCAAGCCTGCCTTTCTGCAGTGCTTTAGACAGGGGCAGTTCTTTTGACAGGGTCAGTGAAGTCTGGCCTCAGCAGAGCTCTCTGAGGGTCATCTGGGAAAAGCCCTGCTGGTCCATTTTCTTTTTGTGCTGTGCCTAAACCTCAGGGAAGAACACAGAAGCACCAAACCCAGAGCCACAGCTGAAGAAGAGGACCTTCATCACACCTGCCTGTTGAGATAGAGATACCCAAGAGCTCCAAAGGCTCCTTTACCACCACTTCCAGTTTTGTTATGTTAATAACTATTAACACTCTAATCCCTGCTTAGTCATAAAACTGCCTACACAATTAAACCTGTGTCAGAAAGGACAGTCTGATCCATCCTCTGCATTCAAGGTAACTCCAAACTCAGCTTCACTCCAAGAAGCAACCAACTGCATCCAGGGCATTGCAGACACCCAAAGTCTTTGCAAAGAGCTGTTCTGAACATCTGAACCATGAGAGAGCTCAGCACAAGCTTACAGCCTCTGGAGTGTTCCACCAGAGATGGGAGTCTGTATGAAATTGGACTCATTACATGGCATCACACATTTATGGGAGCAGGATTTAAAATATTTGGCTGTCACAGGGCATCTGTGCACTGGCACTGTTAATTCCAGCTATTAGTAGCACAGAGGCTGTGTTAGATGATGCTAATGAATGCATACCTGTGTCTTGTAGGTGTGTGACTCACTGCCTACCTGCAGGAGGGGAGAGTGGTTGCAAGGGGACCTGTAAGCTACAGGTTCTAGGATACTAGTTGCAAGGAAACACCTTGGGCTGAAATTGAGCCACAGATTTTATCACAGCCAGTGTCTGTGAAGTGGGAGACTGTGGATTACCTGCTGTGACTGGCTTTGCATCAGAATGTGAATCTCTCCTTCCTCACCAGCTGCCTTCCCTTTGGGATCTAAAGGCTGAAAATGCTGTTTAGGGCTCTGACAGAGGTGAAGAAGTGTCTGGACAATACCCGGGGGCACATGGTGTGGCTCTCAGGGAGAGGGACTAGATGATCCTCACGAGTCTCTTCCAGCTCAGCTTATTCTGTCATTCTGTAATTTCCCTGAAGGAGATGAGAAACTGAATAATTTTCTCCTCAGAGCCATCAACGAATTCCCTCTCCAGTGATGGGAAGAGCCACAGAAACAGAACAGTCAGACAAATCCTAGCAGGAGCAAGGCACAGGAACCAAGGTGAGCAAACTCCATGGAAAATCCAGGAGGAGTGATCTTCTGAGAACTGCCATTACAGGCCCTCTGAGAAATAGCAGATACCTCAAACATACCAGGATGTCAAGCCTAGGACCCGATGACACTTTTTTACTGACCAAGACAAATCTAAACAAAACTATTACCATAAAGGTGGATGTGGATAATAAATATCAAGACACTGGCACAGGTGCCAAATCATTGCTGGATCAGGAGAGACTTTGCAATGCTGCCTGGGTGTACCTATTGTTGATAGTAAAGAAATTTAGGATTGAAGGTCCTTTAAAAACATGACACTCAATATTTTTCCACAAAAAAAAAATTGCACACTCTGAACAATAGCAGGTTCCATTTTAAAGAAGGGGGAAAATGTACCAAATGAAAAATAAGGTCCTCTCAGTGCCCCTCAGAGTCCTTAGAGCACCTGTAAAGCTTAACTGCACTGCTCAGTGTCGCAGCAACCCTGGTCACTGCCCCCCTAAGCTGTCCACACAGCTAAGCAAACAAGTCAACAGTCATATTTACCACAGCTCATCCTGTACATATGCAAAGGTGAATGGAGGCTCAGACAGATGACAAACACAGAGTCAGGGTGAGCAATCAGTCATATCCACACATTGGCAACAACATCCAACCCTCCTGCTGAACTTTAAAGACAGTTTTCAGCATGAAAGTGCCCTGCACAGAACTGCTTTAGTCATTACAGCAAAGCAAAAGAAATCTGGCTTGATGTCAGTCCTGCCCAGGGATCAAATTCTATCAAAGTCTCAACAATCCCTACTATGTTCCAAATTACCTTATCTCCAAAACAAAGTTCTTTATCCAGTATTTAGCAGTTTCCTGACTGGTTTTCTTTGCTCCTGACCATACGTAGCCCTTACTGATCACCTCTTCTCAATCAGGTTTGCTCTCCAACTTCTCTCTTACATTTGCCAAAATAGGGTGGATTCCCACTGCTTTGGGGGATATCGGTATCTTATGGTCCACAATGAGGAGAAAATGATAAAATATCACAGAGGATTGCTACGCGCAGAACCGCGGCCCTCTACTCCTTACACAGCAACTAAGCTCCTCCCGTCCCGCAGTGAGCAGGGCATGGATGCCTTCCCGGTGTGCCCGGTGAGGGCACAGACACACAGGGCTCCTCCAGCTCCTTCCTTGGGGGACAGAGGCATCTAGTGGCTGAGCGCTGAAAGATCGGGTAAAGCCACCACACTCCAATCAAGGCTGTGTTTGTACTCTAAATGCCATGCTGCTGCTGCTGTCGACGCGAACACAGGCTGCTACAAAACTGTTCGGCTGCCGACTGCTCTGCCCAGGTTCACAAGCCCTAAAACAAAATATAAACACATGGCAGCAGGCACAGCAGACCAGAGAAAACCCTCCCAGAGCCCAGGCTGTGTCGGATGCTCAGGCACTGTGCTAGGGAACACACGCAGCCGCAGTGCCCAGCACAGCTGCCAAACTCTCAGAAGTGGGAGGCTCAGCTCTCCCGTGCACAGGCACAGCTGTGTCTTTGTACTTGAGAACCTACCACAGCCCAACAACATAAATCATCTTCACCTCTGAAAGCTGCTGCAGTTGATGCCTGCTAGCTTTGAGAGCCAGTGGGTCACCCTCCCCTGCTCATACTCGTGACACTGCTCCAGACTTTACAGACATCCACTGCAGCCCTTTCCAGCTCTTTTCCAGCCTGAATAGCCCTGGCCTAGCTACTTAGTCCTTGCACCTAAGTCATTCCACACAGCTGGAGGATCTCTATTTTGGCCTTATTAGTCCTGTGACTTGCACCTCCTGCTTCTAGTTCTGCTATCTTGTTTGAGATGAGGTCAGGACATTACACAGCGTGTGAGATGCAGGTGAACCACAGACACATATAACAGCATATAAACATATAAACACATATAAACATAGTTTTGTGCTCTTTTCCCTTCCTACATAATTTTTTTTTCTTTTATCTCGTGAGCAGTGTTTTCACAGAAAGACTTACTATAGCTCTGAGATTTCAGTGGGAACCACTAGCTCAAAGCCCCCCACTGTGTTTGTGCATGGAGTCAGAATTCTCTGTACTGAATGCTTGCTTTAATAACCTGGCCAGAAAAAATACAGGCAGGATACAGGTGAGCTCTGCTCCTCAGAAATACAACCAATAGAATCAACTAGAACTATTCAGGTCAAATTACGTGACCAATACTTTGCCTTTGATCTCTTCATACAAGCTCATAAAAGGAAAAACAATCAATGCCATCTGTAAAATGGAAAAAAATACAATAAAGTAAGATGCTTCTCCCTTCTTCTGGATACCCCTCTTAAAGGAAAAAAATTCTACTCATAATGCTGAGATATAACGCTTGCCTCACCTTCCAAAGCCAAGCTACTTTAGCTTCAGAACGGCATTAAGATCTTCAATTTCTTGATGTAGGTTTGCATTTTTACCAAGACTGAATATGAGGAGCTGTGGCTCTGATAATAAAGAATGGTGAAGTTTCTAGAGTTATCTCTAGTTTATACATAGCACTATGGCAGAAACAACATTTCTTATTTAAATGTTATTTGAAATTAAGAAAAGGGCATCTTTGATTTTGATCTTTTATGTGTCCTATGACATTTGGACATCAATCTTAAGTATATCATATCTTTAGCCATGCTGCTGCTGAAGAAATAATGTGTAAGAGAGGCTAATGAAGCTGGGAAGCTTCTCACTTTTACTCTGTGCTGTCTGAAACAGGAACACAAAGAAGCCAACACCAAAAAGAAACAAACCAAAGCAAAGATGGGGAGATAAATGCCACAACCTGGATTGCATCTCTTAAATGCCCACAAAAATCTTGTATTGCAGTAGTTCTTGAGGCAGCAGTTCTCCTGAGATATCCCTTGGGCAATTTTTCAGCAGATAAAATCCCTCCAAGTACTTTGCCAGTACATTTTTCTAGGACACACACACCTTGAGGATGACCATGCTCTGTGGAGTACTTCCACGCAGCCTCTCAAATTCCTTTTTCCAGCTGACAAGGCTATGAAGGACACTCTACCCTTGCTCTCTGCACTCCCTCCCATACAGCATGCAACTGCAAAGGATAACAAGCAACCCTTATATTTACTATGATGGGGTTACCATGCCAAGCCCATCTGGTTCACAGCATGGAGCTTGCTGTGTGAGGTCGCTCTGACCCTGAGAGGAGGCTGTGGAGGGGGGACAGATGGCAAACTACCATTTTGGAAAGGCCACTTGCAAGTCTGCATCTACACTGCCCACACTGGCACCTGCTGCATGGAGATTCGCTGCAGGTGAGTTTACAGAACTGATGGATGCCTGCAGCCAGTGAAGGACGGTCTCCAGCAGGAGACAGCTCCTCTCAGGAAGGAGATGTTTCAGTATGCCCTCAGGCAGGATGCCATGTAGTATGCAAGCAGCTGTAACATCTGTCAGAGATTTTGGTTTCATATCCTCACTGGAATGAGGAGGGAGCAGACACCCAGGCATGTTGAGGTTTTCTTCAAGGAGGACTGTGAAATATGCTTTTCACTCACATAGTCCCCAGGTATGTTACCAGTCCGGTTAGGACCACCAACAGCCAGGGCTCTTATGTTGCTAAAACTTAGTAAGGATTTGTCTTTTAGACAATGTTGTGGAGCAGAAGATATTATACCCTTTAGTTTTCTCACAAGTAGAAAGATTTGGGGACATCTATTCAACCACTGATTGCAAGTCGCTTCAGAGACAGATTTTTCTGGGGCTAACTGTGTTGGGACTGCCAGGAAGGCAACTAAAAATTGCTTTTTCACCATTTTTTCTGTGCTCTCATAGGTGCCCCCACACAAAAGTCCTCTCTAGATTGTTCTGAACAGATCTGCTTTAATTTTTTTTATTTTCAGAGAATGCAGCATGACCCTTTTCAGACAAACAGGCCCACCACTCCCAAACAGCCCAAAGTAACTGGAATTGCAAGAACACAGGAGCAGCTTTCCTCTCAAGCTCACTTTCTTCTTTCATTCCCTATTCTGCATGGGCAGGTTACTAAGTACAAATAATTTAATCTCTTACTCATATAGCTGCAGCCTGGATTTCTGGGTTCATCCAGGGCAGTAAGAGGTACATCGAAGCCAAAGGGATCATGGCCAATTAGAAAATAATATAGTGAAACAACTCCTTGGCACGGTGGTGAAGAGAACAGGCAGGATAATTTGGGAGAACCATCTTTGTCTTCAAGTGCTGAGGAAAAAAAACTCATGTAAGGAATCAAATAGAGACTCTGAAATGCTGTGCTTTATGCTGGAAATTAATACTGAACTGTGCCTGAGGGAAGGAGGGCAGTGAATACTGCTTTGACCTGAAGATGGAACAGAAAACCATAATATGGGCGGTGAATTTGGCCTTAAGCAGAAGACTCCATGTTATTTTTTGCTGATGCTAGAGCTGCCTCGCTGAATACTAAAACTGCAGTTCATCTCCCTGCCTTGAATGCACGGCAATGTTTACATGATTGAAATTCACTGAACAAGCAACAGCTGAGTGAAAAAACGGAAAGCAAACATAATTGTGATTCCATCTTCTATGCTTGTTTCTGACCATATCATGAAATAATTTTTTTTGAGGTCTAATTTTATTGATCGTAATAAAGAATAGGCATATGGACAGAAAACCAAAATCCCTTATATAATACAACTGTCACAGGCATGAATGCAGCAGCCTAATGTATTGTCAGGGTGTTTACACTGTCACAGGCATGAATGCAGCAGCCTAATGTATTGTCAGGGTGTTTACAGTCACCAATACATAACTTCTTAGAGCAGCAGCTTCCCCTAAACCCACCCAGATGGATTCAGCTCCTACAAGGGGCAGTGTCACTGCACTTTGACCTTGACAAGCCACCAAGAGCTTCAAGCTCAGCCACATCCCTTTGTGCTTCCCCAATAGCCACACACACAAGCCTGCAGTGCTAGAAGTTCTGGGGAGCCCCAGAGCTGCACCTGTCACACACTTCAGCAAGCCACACCTCAAGCAAGGACATCACAACTCTTCTCAGGTCTATGGGGTCAGAAGAAAGGGAGCTGGGCTTACACCAAGCAGCAAGGCCTGGATTGAGGAATACAGCACACAAGGACACGTTAGCCCAATGAATGCTACCTGGCAGCACAAAGGACATTTATATGGGTAGCTGCACAGGGGCACACTGCCCCACAACAACAGCAAGGAGTGCCCCAGCAGCACCACAGCACAGTTATGCTGCTCTTGGGAGGAAAAGCACTGCTCAGGCCTATGAGTCATGGGGACCTAAGCTCTTCATGAGGAAGATAGTGCTCAGCCAGCACAGGCAAGGTGCAGCAGCTCAGCAAAGTACAGCAAGAGTCCCTGTCTCCCATCCAGGCTGGAGCCCACCCCAAGTGAGGAAATACTGCTGGGGGAGCAGGACTCAGCACATTTTCCTTGGGCTGACCCTGCCCCAGTTTAAGGCCAAACCTGTTCAAGGCTGGTGCTAGGGGTCCCTAATCCCACATGGGCTCCAAGCTTCACACAGCCAACTGAACCAAACCCCACAGGAACCCCCACATGGGACTCCTAAACACTGGTAAGGGGCCCGAAATCTCACACGGCTCCCTAAGCCAGACAGTGACAGTTTCCCCCAGCCCCACAAAGCCAGCTGCGAGGGACCTTATATTCCAAAGGGCTCCCTAAAGCACAAAGACCCACCACCAATGGGCCGCTAAACCCCACAAGGCCATCTGCAGTCGGCTCCTCGATCATCAGCTACACGAAACCCTACGCGACCAGCTGCAAAGGGACCTAAACTCCCCAGGGCTCTCCACAGCAGACAGAAGCCACTGATACAGGGCCGACCCTGCGGACAGGATCTCCGCCCCCCTCAGCCGCGGCTGCCGAGC